>CAUJNA010001189.1:0-101965 GCA_963377175.1 Effrenium voratum
AAGAGCAAGTTTCAACGGTGCCGGTTTGAGGCACCTTGCTCGAGCACGAAAACGGCGAAGGATCACACCCACAATTATAGACGTGTACAACTGGGTTTCTTTGGTTTCACGACCAGCACAAGGTCCATGCTCATGGTTTCCATTGCATTTCTTAGACAACGAGCCACCAAGTTCAAAGTTCCATGATACAACTCTCCATGTTTTCTTGATTGGCATGGGTTTCTTTGCATATCTTTGTTTCAAGCCATAGCGACACCCATCAAACTCGTGACTAGTCCCATCATGCACGACCTCATGCAGTCTCTCATCTTTCCAATAATCACAACTTCCAGGCAACTCAAACAGAATCGCAGCTCGTTTTGTCATGGCATGCCGTTTAATTTCAACGAACCGTTCAAATAATCTCCAAAATTCTCTTTGTTTGGCCTCGATTTTCTCTGCGGTGTCAATGCCGCGAGTCGTGTTGAGGCGTGCCCATGATGATCCCCCCGTGCAAGGCCCGGCGAAGAACAACAAATCGGAAGGTTTGGTAAGCACATGTCTGGCGATTCTCCCCCCGTACTCGCTCAGTAAGTCATCACCCAGGGTTATGGTGACAACCTGCGGCCCGTCATGGCGGGCAAGAGCAGTGAACCAGTTACGTGGTTCGGAGCATGCCATCAGCACGATGGGCCGAGCCAAGTCAACACTGTAAAGAGTGACGACTGTGCGAGTTCTCATACCAGGAAGCGAGACATGAACAGGAGCGCGAAGCACACCACCGTCATGTTTGACCATCGCGAGTTCAATACCCGGCGCTAACAGTGGCTTGTGCTTCACCGCAATGCGATACGGAACAAAACAACGACCAGGGACAAGCTGCTCGTGATTGATATGCAGACAACGCATGAGCAATTTCAATCGGAGCAACGTCTCCAAAGCGAGGTCGTTAACACACTTCAACTCTATGCGCTCATTCGACAGTTCTTCAACAAATGCGGCCAGCACGGACTGCATGTCAACATCCCCGGACCCGACGTGAATTGGCCGTGGCCGTGGAGACCGTTCCCGCGCCGGTGCAGCGACCGGTACGGGATGAAACTGCCAAACTGCGCGTTCAACCCAACCATCAATTCGCACACATTGTAGCCCCGGGTCAACTCTATCCTCAACTTTGAGCCATGACCCATTCTTCAGAAACAAAGTGGAACGAAGCCACTTGCTCCCAAACGGTGTCATAACCGCGAGTGGAGGTTTCACACGCATCAATCTGGGTCCCTTGGCAACAACAACCGGATCATGCCCTTCATGCTCATGCAATCCCTCATTAGATGTTAATCCCGACCACCATAGGTCCGGGGGCATGATCGGTATGTGTGTGTACGGAAATGTTGGAACTCCGTCAACTGTCCCCGACGCGGTCTGCATGGTCCCCTTTATGGGATCACACGTGGGTGTGAGCGCCTTGAGGGTATCCGGGTCAGACAGCAAGCTCGGGTCAAGTAGACCAATCTGCAAACATGCATGTTTCCATTTGCGCCCATCATTGAACGCCTTGGTGTGAATATCGGCCGCCATCCTGTCGGTGACCTCATACGCCAAGTACATGTAATCACGTGTGAACATCTCATGCATCCACGAAATGCTAACACCATGGCTTCTCTCAAGGTAGCGCATCGTGGGGTTTCTCCCCGATCGCACGACACCGATCATAGCCTTGTTATCGTCATAGAACACAAAGTTCGGTGACTTCTTGAGAATCCGCTCTACCAGCTTGAGAGCGGGCATACCCATCGATCTCATGGCAACGTCGGCCGCAACAATCTCGGCCTCGGGAGTGGAGTGACTCACACAACCCTGTCTTTTAGAGCTGTCATTTAGAGCTGCAGAAAAATTAAAACAAAAAAAAAAATAAATAAAATCAAAAAACAAAATCAAAAAAAAAAAAAAAAAAAAAAAAAAATAAAAAAAAAAAAAGAAACAAACAAAAAAACAAAAAAAACCGAAAAAAAAAAACAACGGAAACACCGGGTTAATAGGCCCTTGAAATATTCAAAGTGTCCCACCGGAGGTGGAACGCAACGAGTCAATGCATCCATACCCGCAAATCAGCGTCCCCGTACAAGGCCCCAAGTGCACATCGACCAAAGGGTCTCCCACTAAAAAAAAATAATAACATAAAAAACCCAACCGACCATGCGCCAATGTTTGGTATGATGCACATAGCACATCAAGTGATGCAAACCCCGATCATCGGAGTCAGTCCACCTATGCACGATCCGTGCTAGGCGATTCACTTGCCGCAACAAATCGAAGCGAGCAATCCGCGCACCGTACAGCAACTTCATCAGTACGCTAGCGGCATGCGGAGCAAGGTGTCCACGCACGGGCTCCTTCATGCCAACTCAGGAGTCCCTCCCCGTTGGTCCGGCACTGTGGCAGAACCGTCGGTGGGCACAAGATTGTTACACCAATTGCACACGACTGACGGCCCCTCTCTGGCAGGCTTCCGTGAGACGTGATTCTTTGTTTCTTCATGCAACTCAGGGGTGACAACCTTATTCAACTTCACGACGCCCGCCACTTCAAGATAGCGGTCGACACAGGAACGTAGGAACTGTTCCATGTCATAGGTCACCGTTGTTACTCGGTGTCCGTTCCCGAGAGTGACGTTTCCCTTGCTTTGATTGCAACCAAGGTACATGTCAAGTCCAGTCTCGGGCTCAATCTTCAAACGTGTACGCAACATGCTCCACCCTTGGGCAAGGTTCTTCAGCGGCCCTGCCATTTTGAAGTCGTCGACATACACAACCAGAACAAGCTGGAGCTTTTCGTGAATGTACACTGAAGGCCATTCTTCGCCGATGGGCTCAAAACCAACGGCAAGCACCGACTCATCGCAGTGCTGCTCCCAAAATGTTCCCGCATCTGGGTGTCCGTACAGCGCCTTCCTCAACGGGACGACTGGTCTTCTGTACTTATCCCATTTGCATTCACTTGGCACGGCCTCCGGTGGCAATTCAATCCAACACGGCGTGCCTCTCAAGGTGGCCTGTATATACGCCTGAACAGCGTCGGCCATCTGCACATCCCAGCCATCATGACAACCCAGAAAAACCGCCCAACGCGAGGCTTCAAATGAAGCAGGGGAGTTCCCCAAATCTTGAAACATCGCAGCCTCAAAGCTTTGGTTCTTCACTTGGTTCCCCAGCAACACGCCTCTACCCTTGAACTTCCTCTTAGGATCACCAACAGGCAACTGTGAGTGCTTTTAAACGCAAATGCCATGTGCGCGAGCCATGTGTATTTCCTCCCCCTTCGCTTTTGCTTCTCTGGCTACAGCGTCATATTCACGCACCGCGCCAAGATCGAAGACCCCCTGGTCGATTAATCCCGACCACTCTTTCTTCATTGATGCCAATGCATCAGGGTTGGTCAACATCTCTTTCCGGACTACCGGCCTGGATACTAAAGCGTCGAAGAATCGTACAACTTTCACAGCCTTCTCTCTGTGCTGTATTCGCTCAGAAGTCACGCACGGCATCGATGGGTGCTTTTTGGCTTCACCGTCCTCGCCTATCGCAGGCATTGCGAGTGGCACTTTTCCAGAAACTATCTCAGCAGACTCCTCCCATTCATACCAGGTGAGGTCCGTCGATACGTCGACCGATGGATCCGTCCCCGATGCTGTCTCAGCTTCGTCTTTATGACTCTCCATGACTGATGCAACCGCCTTCGTCCAGTTTGGAGTCGACTTTGATCGCACCTCAGACTTGAACTTCCAGGCATAAATTACCACCAGACACTCAAATTCTTTCTCAAGCTGAACGTTTCGTCTCATGACGTCTTGGGACTGTTTGGAATCCATGAGAACAACCACCCCGTCGACAGGATTAACAACAATCCTGACCCATTCAAGCTCAGCCACGTGCTTCCCATCCATTGGGTTCTTGATCTTTGATATGTTCTTCCGCAATCCCCAATTGTACTGCCATTCTACTCCACCCCAGCGGTTCCGAAGCATCGCTCGAATTCCCTTACCACCGGGCATCTGTAATGTCCGTGCCTCTGCCGGCGCGGAAATATCAGACTCTTTACTCTTGGGATCTTCCTCTTTCCTTTTGCCACCGCCCTTCACTTCGGCCTTCTCTTCCTTGGTGTAATATTTACTCATCATCTTCCATTCTTCAGGAGTGAACTCTGGAGGTCTCGACGTCTTCATTAGCCTGAATCCGTCCTTCCTGACAGGATACGGTCTCCCGGCCTTGTCGATCTTAACCTCCTTGCCATCGTCGTTGACGTACGTGATACCATCCCCGGGTAGCCCAACTGACACGTGTGGAAGGTCGGACTTCGCAACCTTTTCATCGCCCTTAGGGTGTCCATCTCCTTTCCCTTTTGAGGAGCTCGGTCTAGCATCTTCTTCTCCCGCGCGATCCCCGGCGATTACCTCCGGGCCATCGTCGAGCAGTAGACCAGCGATCTGATCGACTTCATCGTCAAGCAGTCGCTTCCGTCACTCTGCAGCAATTCAGGCTCGTAGTCCTCATCCTCGATTCCTCGATCAGGCGGTCACGTGCATCCAGACCGATTGCATCGATAGACATCTCTATTCCTTCAAAGTCTCGTTGGCAACCTTGTACTTCTGTTGTATTGGGAATGTCAGAGGAGATTTCAGGATCATCCTCTCCGTCTGATGTGGCATTCTCAACCGAGGCGGAACCTTGGCCTTCTTGATGTTCAGCTCTGCACCCGCAAATGCAGTAAGTGCCCAAGCACGATACTTGTTTGCCCAATGCATACCGGTGCCCAACACATATCCAGCAAATATACCAGTTTCCCCTCTCGGCTCGAACTTCTCCCTCTTTCCCCCTCGTGCTTCGCTCGGCTTGAAGTCCACTAGCGCACCAAAAGGCATCTTCTCGCCCTTGAACTCCTCGCCATGCAGCCTCATCCATGCACTCGATCCGTTCACCTCTTCGATGTACATGAGATGGCACAGAGTGGTGATGGCTTGCACCCAATAACACGTGGGTAGACCGGCATGTACTAGACAAGCCGAAGTCTGGTCAATGATGAATTGATTTGTTCTTTCAGCAAGGGAATTGTTCTGCGGCCGTCCAGGCAGCGATAGGTCGTGGTTCAGCTTCAGCTCCACGCACGCAGTGATCAGTTCCGGGCCGTCATCTGAATATACCTGCTTGATTTTCCTCCTCCCGCAGAAGTGCTTGATAGCCCTGACGACTGAGTCAGTGTCTCTTCTCGCGGTGGGATAAGCCATGATAATTCCGGTATATATGTCCCGGTTGATGAGCGCATACCTGCCTTCCACTTCATGATCTCCTGATGCCGTCACAAAGTCGAACGTCACCAGGTCACCGAACGTCTTCACTTCTCTTTTGAATGCACCCGTTCGTGATCTGAAGTGTCTCATCTTTGCCTTGACGCATGATTCGCAGAAGGGATTTCGGTATCTGTGTGTAAGCAAATGAGCTATGGAGTTGGCGTCCTTCTTGAGGACTCCCACTTTCCACTTTATTGATGATCCTTCGTACACGTCTACTTCGATTCCGGCATCTGGATCATCTTCATCAACCTCTTCCTCGTGAGCTTCGGCATCACCATGTCGATGCGGGACTGACCCAACATCTACAGGTATTTCCTCAGCCACGGGAGGCGGACGTACCGGACCGGCTCCTCCGGGTGGCCCGAATTCGAATGCCCCGTCGTGGTGTTCGCCCTCGGCCTCTGCGGACTCACCGACAGCGGCGGGTGTGACGTCGTTCTCATCGTCACCTCCCTGATCTGCCTCGTCGTTCGTTACCATCGCCAATACTTCCGAAAAGTGCTCCTTAAGGTCGTCTATCGTAGGGCGATGCCTGTTACTCCGAAGCTTACCATCACTCACTAGGTACGGGATGTCGTCCTTGACCTGCAAGTGCACGAATCCCTGCTTTGGCGTAAACATGAAAGGTAGTTTACCAGGCATCCAGTGAAATGCATAACCCATCTTCATGCATCTCCTCCCCACTGACAATACCGTGGGTGTCTCATCCAATACATGCGGCTCGACAGTCTCGTCCAACTCGTCCACGACTATCTTGGCTACATCAGATGTGGAAGTGGAACCATTCGCGGTCTGGAACACGATCTCGTCGTCATCTTTCACGATGTCGACACCCAGGCTCTTCGCCTTGGCTCTTCCGATGAGATCATGACCACATCCGGTGTCCATCAACCATTACACCCGTTTGCTGATGCACGTTGACATGGCGAAAACGTTCTTCGGCATACCATGCTGTTTCTTCCAGTCGACAGCCGATTCCTTGATCTCGTCCTTGTTCCGATCATACTCGAACATTATGCTGCTCTCCTTGGTCACAGGGAAGTAGTGCTTCTTATATATATCATCCACCACTTCTCTCAGTATCTTCGCACGTATCAATGATCGTTGGACTTGATAGGCTGATAATTCACGATGATCACTGCTTTTGAACTTCTTCTCGTCGACGTACACGTACTGATAAGGCTCATTCTCATTGTCCTCATAACCGTACCATTCTCCTTTTCGTTCCCATTGCCTCCTCTCGTCTTCGAGGTAGGTGATCTCCCCATTCTCGTCGACGTCGAGCACTTCCTTGAACCACACCATTTTCTCGGGGATCTCGGACTCGCCAGACCATCTCGATGTTTCGCTCATCGCGTCGTCATCGTGCTCGTGGTAGACAGTCTCGGCTTCATCCGGTTCGACCTGATCAACGTCCTTCTTGAAGCTTACCTTCCCTGCAGGAGCCGATTGCTTCAGGACTATCGCGGGCATTGCGATGGCCCTCCTCGCAATGGCAGGCGATGCGGCTTTGGCGGCAGCCTTCGACTTGGCTTGCGCCTTGTCATTTGACGTTGCTGGAGCTGAATTGTTCTTGATGAGCTCATGCCTGTACTTGCAAGCGCTTCCCCTATCGCACTTCCCCTTCTGAAACGCGAAGCATGCTCCATCATCCCTCTTTGGTGACGATGATCTGGACTTGGATTTGCCCTTTCCTTTCCCCTTGGACCTGCTCTCCAACTTATGCTCCGTCTTCTTGCTGTGGGAAAAAGTGCATTCATTCCCTTTCACGCACCCCTTCGCCGATTTGAAGTGGTACCAGCAGGGGTTATCCTTGCTTCCGCCCGGACTCTTGCGTCTGTCGCTGGCACCGTCGGACTTGCCGTTCTTGCCAGCGTGGCCCTTTGCCTTGGCTTTTGGGAGCACAGGAGCGGCATCAGGTCCACCGGGTTTCCCCTTTCTGCCCTTGCCACCCTGGTTCTCCTGTTTGCCAGTTGCTGGAGCCGCATCCTTCCCGCCTGACTTCATCATCGACTTGACTGATTTCTCCTTCATGTCGAGCATCAGGTCTTCCCGATCTGCCTTGATCTGATAGTCGATCAACGCCAATAAGAATTCATACGTCTTCTGAGGATGCTTGTCCGGTAATCTATGGTAGGCATTGAGGCCGAACTCCATCTTCTTGCTCCCTTTGATCTTCCTGTAAAGGATGTCTCTGAGAGCCAGCTTACTGGGTCTGTCCTCGCTCCTCATCTTCAGCAGCAGATCATACCATTTGTTCCTGAACATGACCAAGTTCTTGTCGCCAGGAAAGTCAAGGTTGAATAGATGCTCGATGTGGTAGACAAGATCCGTTCTATCGGAAGTTCTGAATGATTGCATTACTAATGCCACCAACTCTCGTCCCTTCACGATCACCCCTTGTTGATGTCGTAGTTCAGAGTGTCGTGTAGCATCGAGGTATACGTCCTTGGCTTCGTCAGGAGCTTGTTTCAGCATGTTCTGCATGCCCATGGCCATCTTAATATCTATCGTAGCAAATCTGTCGCCACCTGAATCGCTAAGCAAATCCAGGTCTGGGTTCAACCCAAGAGCCTGCTCCAACCATTTCGTCCATGCGTCGGTATCTGGATCTGCACATGCGCTCAGAACATTCATCAGCAGTTGCATCATCCAGGTGTCAAGTTGATGGATCTTTGGCCAGGCCGGAATAGATACTCTCTCGGCCTCTTTCCTCGAGATTCTCGGTCGATCATTCTTGATCTCTCGGTTATCTCTCGATCTCCTTCGTCTCCTCCGTGTCCGATCGTCTTCTTCCTCTTCTTCTTCCTCGTCTTCCTCCTCTCCTTCGTCGTCGTCATCCTCATCCTCATCATCGGGTGGATCATCCGGAGGTCCTCCTCCGCCACCAGCGAGGCTCAACTGACGTCGACCCGCTCCCTGCCCATTCCCATTGGGCGGGAATCCCCCGTAATCCAATGGGGGCGTAGTACCGTTGTTTCCCCCCCCATCACCACCACCAGTCGTAGTAGTGGATTGTGGGACATGCCCAACAACCCCTTGCATCTGGGATAGGTGTACATCAATCATTGGATCACCGAAAGACGGAAAAAGAATCGAACCTGGCATTAGTGACGAATTAGGGTTCAGATTCGAAGACGATGACGGGACTGACCCAGCCACCTTCTTGTCTACCCTAGTTGAATTAGCTTGGGTTCCTCCCTCAGCGCGTTTCACTACTGCTCGTTCACGATGTCCATCTTTGCTGCCGGAGGCTTCCTGTGTCTCCAGCTTCTTGTTTGCACGTAGTTCCTCGTTGTCAGCATCGAGTTGGCGTACAAAACTCTCTTCTTGCTTGAGCGTCGCCTCTCTTTCTTTCAGTTGTCTCTGAAGCTCATGCATCTCCTCGAGGTACTCATCGTACATCCCCTTAGCTGTCAATCTCCAGTACTCAGCCTCCTTCGACTTCTCGTCCATCGTGCACCGTTCCTCTTGTTTCTCTTCTTTGACCTGGGCTAACTCCAAGATCGCATCCTGACGATGACCACCTTCGACAGCAATCATCTGTCCTTCATCGACACGTCGGACTCATACTGTTTGACGATCTCTTCTTTTTCACGAAGCAAGCAATCTGCTCTCTTCGATTCCTGTTCCGCAAATACTGTAACGTCATTCAGCCTCGCCATCAGCTGTTCCCTGGAGTCCTCCAAAGAGTACGTCTCGGGGCGCTTGACGAGTGCATGCTCCAACTGTGATTTCAGACTTTGGACCATCTCCTCCTCGTGAACTTCTCGATAGATGTAGAAGATTCTATGCCTCTGATCTGTTGCTGATAAACTGATATCTGTTGCGAAGCCTCACGGTGTATCTGATTTGCACGTATAGCTGATTCCTGCGCGGCCGACTTCTCGCTTGCCATGTAGGATTTCATCAATGCAATCTCCCGCTTCTGCCCCATGATAGTTCCTTCAGCTTGCCTCATCTGTTGCATTATAATATTCGACTCCATGTCTTTCTTCTCCCCGTACTGAAATGCGTTCATTTCCACCTTGCGCATCTGTTGGGCTTCTTCCTCCAACTTGCGCCATGCCTCAGCCATGTGGTGTTGGTGGTGACTCACTAGATGTCCCGACTGCTTGCTGGCAATCTCGCATCGTCTTTCCAGCTCCTGGATCCGGATGGTGCTTCCATAGTCTTCTTGGTTAAGATTCGCCATTGCTGCCGACATATCATCAAGTGTCTTCTGATATTCCCCGATCTCCACCTCCATCTTATTCTTCTCTTTGATCACGGCGCGAAAATCTGCACTGGTGGGTGATTTTGACCTCCCACCCTTCGATGTCGATCTCACGCCCTTCTGCGACGTCCGTGGTGTCGCAGGCGAAGATGATGATCTTCTCGGTGGGGATTCTCTTGTCTTCGACTCCTGATGAACATCGATCTGCTTCCATGATCTTGTGGGAGTAGATATGTCGCTGAATAGCGCGGAACCTCCGCTCCCAGGTTCATCCTGTGAATCTGCAACCATATCCATCACCGCAGGAAGAGCCATCAATCCATTGGATCCCACTGAGCTGCTGTTCCCAAAAGTTGCAGTACTTGGGCTCGCCGAAGACGCCATTGTACTGTGTATGTTATCGTTCCTTTATTGTCCCTGTACCCGCAATACACCAGCTGTCTCCCAGTCCAGTGTAGAGCTTGTAGTTACGGCTGATAACCTGTCAAGAGACGGCAAGGTGACGTCCCGTGGGACGCTGTGCACCGAACCCTCAAGCTTTAATACCAACCACGTAGAAAGGTGTATACGGACGATGCCGGTATAGCCGAACCCGTGTAAACGTTGTAAGGGAGAAGGAATGATAGTTACAACAGTAGTCCTGACAAATGCAGCGCAAGCGAAGTGTTTTCGCTCTCAATGCCGATCACGTATGTATGCAGTCACACATCAGATCTTGAACCTCAATTGTGTCTTGAGCCAAATGGCGATCAATGGAACTTGGGAAGCAACACCAACAAGGACCTCAGAACAGCTACCCAATTTCGGCACGGGGCCTAGAGGGTTTTAACACTTCAGCTTCCCAAGCCATAGCTTGCAATAGTTCCATGACATCTTCTGCGACAAAATACTGTGGCAGGCCGAAAATGCGAAACAGTGGCGTGCTGACCTGTCCAAGGGCCTCCTTGGTCTTTTGAAAATCAGCTTGTGACACTCGCAGCGCGAAACAATCCTGCTTCCTAAAGATCCCATAATGATTAGGGACTTCCTTGGCAAATTCCAAGACTTGCTCGACAGTGAGGGGAAGGCCTTCCCTTTTCAACCAAACAGGTCTAGTGGTGACCGGGCAATCTCGAGGAGTGTCAATCTCCAAGACCGGGGAGGACTTCCTGAGAACCTCATCCAGCTTTCCTTTCGGAATCCGAGCATTAATACCCCATTGTCCATCCACGTTCCTCAGGTTCCAAATATCGATGAGCTCAATACCAGCCAGTTGATGCTGCATCCATTGACGAATAGCTGAGAACTGCTTCTGTCGGATAGCATTTTGAATATCCCTGTCCTCAGATCCAAACCGCATCCTCAGTGCAAAGGTACGCTGGGTAACCTGAGTGCTCGTTTGGATGAACTTGCGTCCTGTTTCAGGAACTGATCCAGAAAGGGTATGCAAATGCCCCGTCAACAGAACAGTATCATGAAAGGTGCCCTGCGTCTTGAACAGTCGAATTTGCAATTCAATAGGGGCTTTCTTTCCAATAGCATGAGGTTGAGGCATGATAAAGGAAATATTGAGCTGATCGTTCTTGATTTTGCTGGCCAGTTGTTGGGCCACCGCTGCATCTTGAACAAGATACAGGCCATGGGCGGAGGGGTTGAAATCCGCAATAGACCTGATTGGGCAGTTCCAGTCTTCTGGAATCAGCTCGAAGGTAGGCTCAGGTAGACTGTCTTTCCCTTTTTTCCCTTTCCCTTTAGCTTTGTTTTGCGCTTCGCGTCCCTTCCCTTTGTCCTGTCCTTCCTGAACATCATCTTCTTTGCGCTTACCTTTGCCTTTAGAGGTATCTTGATTCATAGCTTTGCCATTCCCTTTGCCTCTGCCCCCTTTTTCGGCTTTCCCATTCGGGACACGCTGCTCCTCGGACGGGACAGGGACACTCCTGTCAGGTTGCATCCCAATTTTCTTAGCTGAGGCCCGGATCATGTCCCGAATCTGATTTTGCCCGTCATTGCTAAGGATCTTTTCCCTAAGCTTGGAGTCAAGAACCAGAAGGGCTCTAATCTGCTTGGGGGCAAACTCAACTTCTGCCCTCATGACCTTCTGCTGAGCCTTACCAATTGCCTCGGCTTCAGCTGCTCCTCCTCCTCCTGTGATCTGCTCTGCCATAATGCCAAAGGAATCATACTGCATCAGCCGATAAATAGAAATACCACACCCCAGGTCAGATAACTCACAATAAGAGTCATGTTGTACTGAAGGAATAGTGAGAGATATCGCATCGATGATCCCACATAGATGATGTAGCATAATCATGCAAATGGGATCCTTCATACCACCTTCAACGTCTGAGAGGTCCTCGATGGGCTCGTAGGAAACCGCAAGAGCAGGTCGAGCACCTCTGCTGATTTCCAGTCTTCCAGATGCAATAGAATAAGGCTGCGTAGCCAATCTGTTGGACCTGTCACGGAAACGATCCGGCCCTAGGCCCCTCGGAGGTCCTTCATCAACAAAGAAGGGAACCGTCGGGGAGATTTCAGAATCACCAAGTGGAATGTGCCGCGGATCCCCAACAATCCTCCCTTCAGTTCCAACAGTGGGCAGAAGCTGCGAGAGGGTGTGCCTAAGCCTGCAGATAGTAGCCTTTTGATCCTCAATGACCTCCTGTTGCTTCTGCAAAAGTTTGGCCAATCTTCGATTCCGTTTTCTCAGCGTACTTTGCAGTTGAATAGCCTCATCAAAAGCTGTTTGGGCATCCCTACATCGGCTGAGCATGTGAAAGGCAGATGAATCCGAAGTAACAGACTCATCGTCCTGTTCCCCACCCCCACCAATAAGCCCGAGGGAGTTCGCCCAAATAGGAACAATGCCAGTCCATCCACCTGTCACGTCGAAGTACCAACCCAGTGCCGGGTCTGCCTCTGGGGGAAAACTGAAATAGTCCAGAAGGATGGATCTCACCTTTTCAACAGTGTACTCATCGATTCCCAGCAAACCAGCAATAGTGGAGGGCGAGCTTTCAGGGATGAAATGCATCGGTTTGATCTTCCAACTCACAAACTTGCCAACAAGAATTTGTTGATCCCCATCAGAAACATGCATGGTGGCCAGGGCAACCGCATCCTTGACATCTCTTTCATCCTCCTGATCGAGAAATTGTTTGGCCCTCGTCTGTTGAACAGCTTTGCCCATGAGCTTCCGACACGCAGTTTTAAGGCTCAGGACTTGGGCTTCAGACATTTTGGTGAGCGTCATAATAACCCGGGTTTTCTCAGCCAGAATCTGTGCATAGGTCAGAAACCGATTTAATGGAAAAAGGGCTCTGATTTCATCGTTGAATGGCGTGAGCTGCAAATACTGCCCCAATCTCATAAGGTCCAATGGTACCTCCTGTTCAAGCATACCCCCCTGTAAGGATCTTTTGCGAGGCAGGGCCGGTCGTCCATCGATGCCCAGCATAGGCTCGTCCTTCATCCACACCTCAACCCGTCTTATGCGGGGAAGAGGGGGCCGGGGATCTGTGTCTTCAACAAAGATCTTCTTGTGCTTGCGCCTCTTCCGCTTGTGAGGCTGATCATCACCTCCACTCGTCCTAGCCGGGGGTGGCGTACCTTCACGAGGTCGATCATAGTTTGGGGCCGTGGTGAAAGTCCGAATATCAGCGAAATGAACCTTCATGCGTCTGCGGTCCTTGCCGATTTTTCTCCATGCCGTCTCTCTCTTCGTGGGCTCATCATGCTGACTGCTCTGCAAAAATGCTTCATCATCGGTGGAATAGTATGAATACTCGTCTCCACCGCCTCCGCAAATATGACTGATAAGGTCCATGCCACTAGCACCAAAATAGGCCAGGGAGCAGACAATACAGAGGAAAAGCCTGCAACCGCGCCATTGCTCCGTGAACTCCGTACCCCAAGTTCTAGCTCCACCGCTGACATCTCTCCTCAATCGCGGCAAAGGGCGCCTCCTCGGGAGCGGGGTCCGAAGACTATTATGAAGCGGCCTCCCACCGGGGGAGCGGGATCGTGACTTGAATCGGATCCTTCTCTGCCAGGCTGGCGCGTCCGACAAACTCCACACTTCTCCCAAGCCTCGATAACCGTCAGAGCCCGAAGCCTGGTCCACACCATCAGCTACCACTTCTTCTCCATGCGTCTCTTCATATTCCATGTTCTCCTGCTCCTCGTTTTCCACAAGGACTTCCTCCATCTCTTCTTTCACTTCCTCATTTCCTCCATCATGATCATCTGGGGGCTGTGAAGAGTCCCAGGGCTCCAAACCAAGCCTCCGACATTTGGCTGCAAATATCTCATCCTGATCTATCTGCAAATGTAGCACACAATATCCATATTGCCAAATCATCCTGTAGTCATGAGGTCCACGGGCCCAGTATACATTGTACAAAAGCTCTGGTGGAATGTCACAGCCCACCAAATAGACCCCATTGGTTGATTTGTACAAGGGCATCTCTGCGTCAAGCAGTTGTTGAACATTCACTGCAACCACCAGATCACAACCCGGCCGCATTCCTGATTGCCCATGGTTCACAAAGTAGGTGGTGCTAAAGTGCACGTGTTGCCTGTGGCCACATCGCAGACCCTGACGTCTAATGGACCCCCACGCCGCCAAATATGTGCCATGAAACAGAGTGGGCTGGTCCACCTCATCCGGCGTTGTAATCTGGCGATGCATTTCATTGCTGAGATCCAGCTCCTTGTTGTGGCCTTGGGTGGCCCGTATGAGCCAACCTTCTTCCCCTTGAAGAAGCTCAAATCTTCCTTTCTCGCATTTGTTGACTGCCTGTAGTACGCTGTCAATCGAGGCATGTGGCTTCCGAGCCAAAATATCCTCCACCTTGACATAGCCCTCGTCATCCATCGAGATGCCCTCCTTGACTGCTCCGTGCCGAAGAACAAAAGAAAGGTACCGACCGATATCGTATGTAACTCCCGGAATATCTGTAAATGGCGCCCTGCTCCGTCCTTTACCGCGTCCTCCTCCTCCTCCATGAAGATCAGAGTCGGTGCGGGCCTCACTTGCATCCATCTCGGAGTCATGAGCATATAAGTCAAAAGAGGACCGCTTAAAAGCTTCCCATGATACTGCTCGCTCCTCAAGCCGAATATTGTCCATCCGAATAGCTTCAAAGTGATTGTTCAATAGCCTGAGTATCAGCGGCTTGATCTGCATATCCTGAACTGTAGGCATGAACCGCACCACCTGCCCGGTGTGTTTATAATTGCACCCATTGCCCACATTGACCACCCAGATTTCCTGCCCCAAAAAATCCGATGCTGCTTGAATTGCGTCTTCATCTGCCCATTTGCCTCCTGCTTTGAGCTTCTTCTGAATCTCCAGGGTGGAGTTGCTAAGGACCTGAAGCTTGATCTTTCTCCAGCTCCTGGAGTGCCCGAAGCGAAGCTGACTGATTGCATACCAAAAGCAGTTGCCTCTCCCCATATTGCACAAAATCCTGCCAGTGACAGTTCCGAGAGCCACCGTGGGGCCTTCGAGGTGCTTCCCAAACCTGTCGAGGTCAATGCTCTCCTCGCCAAGCTGCTCTTCCTCCATCTTGCCCAAATTGCAAGCTCGGACAAGAAGCACCCATACCCTATGCAGCGCCTGCACGCACACCATGAAGAGCATAGTGACCGCCACCCCGGCAATCAGACTGCCACTCAGAAGGCTCACGCCCCTCGGGCTGCTTCCATGGCTAATGCTCCAAATCACACTGATTGAGCCATATGGGTACCCAAACAGAGCAGATTCCCCCATATAAACGCCCACAGCATGCTCAGGGAAGCTATTGTGGGGTAGGTACCCCCGAAGATACCAATCCATTTCAAGGGTACATGAAGCCCAAATAATCACAAATAAAGGGAGCCGGAAGGGAATCCAAGGGGTCTGTCTGCACCTCCCCTGTACCCAAATACGACACCCGGCCTGTATCTCATCTGCTTCATGTAGAATGAGCCTCAATAGGCGCACCAATATTGCTGCTCCTTCACGAAGATACCGACATCCAGAAATATACAAAATACCAAAGGCGCCGACGATGAGGTGCTCAATAACCGCATCAATAGGCCGCTGACGAAGAAGAATACCAACCAAGATCCACCAATACTCATCAATACCAAATAATACCAGGTCATATCTGCAGTCCTTAGTGGTCCTCACTCTGCTCCAGATGAGGGAGGTCCAATAGGCAGCTTTTCCAGGAGAAAAATAAACACCATTCCAAATCACCATGAACATCTTCGAAAACAGACCAAGAAAAGAGTAACAATTCCCCACCTGGGATTCCACAAGAATCCCTTCTCTCACATCTCCAATAGATAAGGAAAACATGAAAAAGTTGACCAGAAAGGCCAACATCAACCCCTGTCCCCAAATCTGTAACTGTCCGGGTGATGGGGCCATGACCAAGGAGGGGTCAGGTCCTCCCGAACAGCTAACAGCTGTCACCGCGGGAAGGCTTGAGGCTGAAACAGCTGCTTTGATTGTGGCTCAATTCTTTGTCTTCCAGGCATATTCAAAAGCTGACAACCCAATGCCGTCACAAACATGTTGGTTTCTTCGTCTAGGCTGCGGGCGCTT
The DNA here is from genome assembly GCA_963377175.1 of Effrenium voratum. Taxonomy (NCBI): domain Eukaryota; class Dinophyceae; order Suessiales; family Symbiodiniaceae; genus Effrenium; species Effrenium voratum. The sequence continues at coordinate 16,114 of CAUJNA010001189.1, forward strand.
GCATCCTGGTCTCGGCAAGACCTTGAAAAAGATCCGCGGCCTGTGCTGTGATTTGGTGCCCGCGCCTGAGCCTTTCAATGGCGAGGGGCAGGGTGTTCGTTTGAATCAGTCTCATGGGCTCAGCAATGAAAATCGCATCGAATCGTTACCATGGCACTTCACTTTTCCCAGACCAATCTGAACAGCCAAACTCTTACAGTAGCACGGACTCGTTGGAACTTTCTGGGGTCAGGGTTCCGACACCTCTTGTGCAAAAAGCCGGAGGATCTGAAACTGTCAGCGTGCCGATTGACTTCAACTTCTGAGCATACAATGGAACTTCTGGCTGCAGATTCGGTGCGGCTCTGCTAGCGCTCGGAATTAGCTGGGCGCAAGTTTGGAAGTTTGCGAGCCGGGCTTGAAAACTTTAAACAAGAAGCTGGAAAGTGGTCATACGATATGCTTTCGCGTGAGTTCGGATATTTGACTTGTTGGGAATGGATAAGTTTGGGTGTCCAGGATTTCATGTTTAGGTGTTCTGGTTCGAAAATTGCTTGGCGCCTCCGAAACTTGCCACGCAGGTTTGCAAAGGTAGCGCCAGAACCAAAGACTTTCTGGGCAGCATGTTGCCCCATAAGTGAGCAAGCAGTTCTGTGTAGTCCAACCAAAAACTGCATTTGTTGCAGCAGCGGTGGGCTCCTGAAGCGAGTGAGCAAATGGATCACCTGCAGTATTATTAGTCGCTATAATATGTTTTCCTTGAGCCAGGCAGCAGTCCAGGTGTATTCCAACTTGAGGCTCAAAACATGCCCCCCTTTCCGCACAGAAACGAACCTCGCTGGGGAAGGACCATTTTCCTTCAAATGCGTATGGGTCAAAATGAAACCACCAGGGGACCGCAGGTTTCAGTCCATGTTTCCATTTACCAGGGTTCTATGTTTGGGTTACCCTATTTTTGACCCGCAGCCAAATGGAGCCTCTGGATTCCGCGGGCGGCTTTCTCGGATCCCATGGCCTCGTTACCGGCCTCCAGGGCCTTGTCTCGCATGGCCCGGCTGGGAGCGCCTGAAGCGGAGACATTCGGAGGCCGGCACTGCGCCGAGCTTAAGGTTCAAACCCACCGAACTGGTTGATGCCCGAACAACGGTGCCCTGAAATCTTGAGGCAACAAGAGCGAATTGCCATCCTGAATGGTTCAACTCAAATTCGTCTGACGTCCTTTCACAACCCGCCAAAAAGGGTGGAAAAAAAGGACACATCCTGAGGTCCCAAGCTTTGGGGACCCCATGATTCGCCTGAGGCTAACTTGACACACAGCGCACCCGTGGCTGTTGGGGATTGGATGGATGCACACGCGCTGGAGACAAGACATGAAACACCGAATCCTTCAACATTGTTCCACACATCACCTCTCTTCTTTTCAGTGGGATGCTGACTCAATGTTCCGAGAAGTGTCCGAGGGGTTTCAATCACGGCAGTGCAGCACTGCAGCACATTGCAACTCCCAACATCAGAATGCACGCGTTCGCAGGGTTCTCTTGCATCAGCTGCTTTGTGTGTTTCGGGCACGAGCCTGCGCCCAGGCGAAAGGTGAGTTGGGGTAAACAAGCCACAACAGAAAGACCCCAATAGCCAATCCCCAGTCCCAAAGATCAGGGTTTCCCACACATAAGTGACCAAACAACCACAGAAAACAACCAAAAGAGAAAAGGGTTGCCCGCGGCCTTGGCCGACAATGAACCGTACGGATTGACCTTACCAACCTGACAGCAGCCTGAGGTCTCTTTCTCCCCAAGATGCCCATTCGAGGCCGCGACGGAACCAAACACTGAGCCAAATGCCAACGGATAGTTGCTATCGCAACATCTCCGAATGACACTTGATGACATGGCTAATAACACTTTGTGTTGCTCACGTAGAAGAAAGCCTCTCAGCAAGATTATGGCCCAATCGCATGCAAACATAACACGGGAATTTGGGAGAAGGGGAGAGGGGGAGAGGGGGAGCGGGGGAGAAGGGCAAAGGGGAGAAGGTGCGAGAGAGAGGAGCAAAGAACGGGGGCAGGAAACTGGGATGTTGACTGAAGGCACAGGCTGACAAATCTGTACCAGAATGCGGAGGCTTTGATACTTTGTCGACAGAAGGACAATCAAAGCGAAAGACAATAACCCTGGCTTAAGACACTGGAGTCATCCGGTAATATGACAAGAACCAGTCGGCAATCCATCAAGTGGAAGCTGGCCAGGCAAAGAACCTTGGATTGACTTACTTAAAATGTTCCCAAATGCGAGGTCCGAAGACTGCAGGGTTGACAATTGCATTCAGCCTGTGAAAATCGAAAACCGCTCGCGGGCCTTTATCGGCAGTGCCGAAGGACAGGATCTCGCACAGAGCCAAATAAAGAATCGCCTCCAGTCACGGGAATCTATCGCGAAAGGCCGCACCCAAGTGCCAACAGCAAAGTCTTCCCAAACCCAATGCTTTACAAAGTTCGTTCTGGTTGAGACTGTCCGTTAACCTTCGCTTCGGGTTTTGATCGTGTGCCCGGAAGCCCGCTTCAGCTCCGCCTGCGCGGCGCGGTCGCTACTTGCCTTGGCCTTCTCTAGCTCCTGAAGGAAAATACTCGGACGCAAACCTAACCTTTTTGGGGCCTGTGCATGAGGCGACCCAAACGAAAATGTCAGAGGTTTGTGGTGAAACTCATCAATATTAGTTCAAAATTTAGAGAGTACACCGAAGAATGCGAGTCGAAGCCCCCTTGCAGCAGGTGAAAAGTGTTCCTTGACTACCAAAAATGAAGAGAATCAAACAAGTCAAACCCCGTGAACCTCGCAGATGATGGGACGCCCCCTGTTCATCCTGGGGTGCCGTTATCCGAGAGTTCCCCTTCTTTGTTGCCTTCTCGCGTTTTCATGCCTTCCGAGCAACAGCGACTACTTCTGGCTGGCTTGCCGGTAAACCCCCGCCCACCAACCCTGTTGTTGTTGCGCAAAAACTAAGCAGTTGAGTGCGGGGCATGAGTTCGACAAACTCAGGTGCTTCGAAAAGAACGCCTTCCGTCCTACTGCTTTCCTACCAACATTCATGGGTTGCTTCCTTCTCTTCGAGGCACAACGAGCGGACACTCCAGAGCGGAACCAGCTTGGAACCAAAATCTCGACAAACAACTGAACAGCTGTAACTTACAAACGACAAACATCCAACGAACTCTGAAGGAACACCAAACAGCCAAGCAACACAATGAAACATCCTTTCTTAGTCCTGCGTCACCATCACCTCTGGCTGAAGCGAGCGGGCATCCTCGTCATCCGACAGAAAGGCCTGAGACGAGGAGAGAAGAGTGTCCCGAGGAGGACGAGAGACACGGAGGGCAAAAACAAAACCAACAAAGATGCAAGGGTTGGACAACTGGCCCACACAAGTCACTGGAGTTCCCCTCAAAAGTTGCAATGGGCTCGCAAAACTGCTACTCGAGGTCCACAAAAGGAAAATTGCGGAACCTCTGCAGCAGAAAGAAATCCATCGCTTTCGTAAACCAGGCCTTGATCTGTTGCGCCTTGGAGATCACTCGTACAGATTCGGCGCATCCCACTGCATCACCTGGCAGGCGCGTGTGCCTCACGCCAATGCAAGCTTCCAGGCTTTAGCAGGGTGTGCGCTTCTCTTGGTTTTGCCCCCAAAAATGTGATGTTCCTTTCGATTCTCAAGCTGTTCCCTCAAGAAAAGACACACCCAATATAAGCATGAAGCTACGAGCTGCAACGCATGCACGACGCGACTGCTGATCCCTCAAGCGTGGCCGCAGAAACTGCTGTGGCGGAAGTCTTTGAGAGCAGCTTCTGCTTCTGTTAGAGCAGGATCCACTGCTAGCTTGTTCAGATGGCCTGGTCATTCAGTCATGCAGCAATGCAATTCCCAGTGCAGAATCTAGAGACCACAACACATATCGGTTGCAAATCCACAACAGGCTATGGGTCAGTGGTCACGGACCCATCCTGCCCAAGACTGAACACGATTCTACCGCGGAAGCATGGCTCTAAGCTTTCCGTCCAACATCAGCACTATTCCCCACTTGCCGGCGAGCCTTCTGCACTACTCAGCTGCTTTGCCTAAGTACCCATCTGGGTCATGTAATGACTGCTTGGCAGGATGGTCGTGGGCTATTCAAACGAGAATCTTACGGCGGCTGTCCAAACTTATTAGAGAGTCAATGACCATCCCCTATCCATTCAAACGCCATGGATGCAAGGTGCATCAGCTGAAATGCGCTTGACACCATGAATTGCGGCACTGGTTCTGCAAGCCATCATGTCCCCCCTCCATCTGCTTCCTCGCAAGACCTTGCCCCTCTCAGCGTTGCACAGCAGATGAAGCATTGCTTGAGTAGCCTGCACCAGGCCGACACTTTGAGCCCTTGCAGCCAAAGAACTGAGAAACTTCGAAAGTTCTGAGATACCGACGAGTCTCAGCTTCACGTCGCTCCGCAGTTAAGGGTGTCCTCTGCGAAAAGAAGCCAGCGGGAAACAGCTGGAAGCTGCAAATGTGCTTAGCACCAATGCCAATTTTCAGGCACTCCTGCAAACGTCCCCCAAAGGCGGGCGAGGATCCAGCAAAGGAAATCCTCCCTGCTTCATGGCCTTTGCGAGGCGTGGAAGCTGCGCACGACCCTCCTTTCGTCTGGGGCATCTAGCTTCAATGCGGAAGACTTCATTGGTATCAGATTCAAATCCCATTGACACTCATCAAAATGACGTAATGAAGCTGCCACGTTTGCAGCTGGTAACATCGTGTCTGAAGGTCTTGGGTGACACCAAGGTTGACTTCTTCAGGCAGCAGATCAGCTGCGCAGCATCCAGTGCGACCTTCCTAACCTGTCACTATCGAAGATATACACGTAGATATGGATGTGTGATATTTTGAGCGTGCCCTGAAAAGAGGGTGGTTTGGGAAACCTGGTTGAAAACCGAGCTCCAAAAATGGGGGACTCGTCCTCAATTCTAGAAAAACACACCAAGAGAAACACGTCGCGAACTGAAGGTCGCGCCGGGGACCGGCCCGTGCAACAAAGCCTTGAGCCAAAAAAACGTCCGCGGGAACGGCCTCCCTTCGTCCGGAAGGGCGTGCGTGGTCGAAACTCTTTTTGAATATTTTGGGGATTGGGTCATGGTTCCCTGAACAGCAATCATTCTGACCATGAAGACTCAAAAGAGAGGGAAACACGGTTTTCACAACAGAGGGGAAACGCGGGACCTTAGAAGAACCGATCCCCTCCGTGACTGCGACCTCTCCCTTAAATTGGGGCAACGTGCGCACAGAAGCGCGCCTTTTTCTTGAGCCAAATGGTAATGCGTGAAATGACGAGTATTGACTCCCCCCTCGTTGTTGGCACCGAGGAAGCTGCAACGCAATACCACGCCGACTTGTAGTCAAGTTTACACCATGAAGACTGCTGCAGGGCATTCAAGCAACAACTGGGACTTTGCACATGTTGCTGTTGGGCTTGACGCAGCGCATCATGCTGCAGCTTTAGCGGACACCTTTTCACGCACATCTTCAAGCTTATCAGGGAAAGGCTTGGCTTTTCGCAACTCTTCAGTTAAGCATCCAACTGAACTTCCCCAGCATCGGTACTTAGGTCGATGAACTCTTTAGCGAGCCTGACATGTGGTACGCCTAATCCTTGGAACACTCGACCCATGCTTGAATCGGCCGAACATGCATACTCGAACATCACAGGCAACTTTTCCATGCGTGCTTGGCGCTTGCGGGCTTCGACGAAGCTGCATCCTTGGACTGCCATTCTTTGATGCCTCTGAGCGATGTTGGCGGAGTGGAGTCTAACATCACGGCTGCACCTGTGGCGGTGACATGTTCGGACCGCACGGGTTTTAACTTGAACACTGTGAACCCAGTCCATGGACCACTAAGCGCGCGGCTTGGTCTGCTACCAAACCACCCGTCATGAATGTTCTCCGACTTGCCCCCCTGAAACACGGCACGAGTAGTACGAGTTGCAGTGATCCTATCAAGGGATATGGGGGAAATCTTTATGTGCACTGACTTTGACGCGGGAGCGGTAGGAGTGGGCGGAGCCCTGAAAGGCGCCCTGCGTGCAACGCCCTGTCCGCCGCGGCCGCGACCGGAAAGCTTGGAGGTCCGTCTTCCACGAACAATTACGCTTCAGGAACCTTGCGAATGGAAATGGAGCCATCTTTTCGGAAGACTTCATAATCCATGACTTTGACCACGTTGCGACACCGTAACCCTGCTAACGCAAAAAGAGCGCGGGTGCCATAGTCGGATCTAGAGCGCGCTTGCCCGGAGTTTGGTTCGGTACCACACCAACTGACCGAAACAGCACCTTTTTCCTTCGATTTTTTCTTCTGTGAGGACCTCCCATTGCGTTTTGCCGGGACTAAAGAACGACAATGCGAGGCAACTAAACGAGCGGGGTAGCTCGGATTGTAGATGGATGCTTCGGCAGCACTCCTTCTCCTCCCTGATGTCGCACTCGAGGACCGGCCGCAGCGCCTGCGTGTCGTGCCTGCTGACGGGACACGCATGGTGCGACGATGCCCCCGACCCCCGCTCCAAGGTGTTCGTCACCCATTGCGAGGATTACGGAGTCGGTAGCCAGCGGTGCTGTGGGAACGTCTACTTTCTCGTCTGACCTGGCGTCCTGCTTATGTGCGACCCTTGCTTGTGACCTCAAGTGCTCAAGGGGCTTTGCTTGCTCCTTCAACGCACTCTCGCGCGTCGGGTAGAGCGACTTGGGGAAGGTCATCCTCTGGCAAGGAGCCGCCAACATATTGACGGATGCCTGGTCGACCTCACCTTCATCTGACGCTTGGCATGACCCGTCACATAGTGATACGTCTTCGGCCGCACTCAGAGCAGCAGCTTCAACGGGCCAGAGAGTTGACGACTCTGCCAACTTGCGATTTACCACTTCGTCATATTGAGGGTGTTCCACTACCCTAGGCGCAAGCTCTTTGGGGGGAACAAGGTCACGGTCTTTCCGATGGACCGCAATGGAGGGCAATCACGGAGGACATACACCTGCTCTTCACTCAGCTGGCCTCGAATGTGGCGCTTTGTTGGGCACCCCGCCCCCAGTTGCAAACCCGACGGGTGTGCCACTCTCGCGTACGCGCTTGATCATGTTGCTGTTGAGAGCTTGCTGACCGATCAAGCGCCTTCCAGCTGCGGTGTCCCAGGGCCAGCTAACGCGGTTATCCTCGGCACTTGCCATGGCAGGAATCAACAGCTGCACTTGCCTTCGGCGGCGGTGGCTTACACATACTTATTAGCATCACTGTGCGAGAAGGCGCACTGCTTAGCCTTGCACGAAATATAGGCATAAAACGCTATTCTCCATGACCGCTCCTAAGCAAGGCCCTCGGCTCCGAGCGTTACATTGTGGCTATGGGTGGAGTTGGGGCATCATCTACGGGTTACCTTGTTTCAACTGGGGCATGTTGACCAAGTCCTGGGTTGATGCCTACTCAACACTCCAGGCTCTCCGACTTTGTGGCTCAGGAGGCCCTGGCCTTGATGGACTTGGCTGCCTCCTGATCCTTGGCAACGGAGAGCGGTTCCTGCTGCTGCCCCGCCGCGTTGCCGCAGCTTTAGTGTATACCCCGCAAAGCGCTCCCTGCGCCGCACTTCGTGCAGCTTCACGCTCTTCTGCAGATGGCCGACGCTGTTAAGACTGATGCCAAGCTGGAAGATCCGGCGGAGCTGTCGGCGCGCTTGTAGCTGTTGCTCTACCTTGATCTTCAACGGCACCTACCGCGCCCGGCATCAACAGCAAGCTCAAGGCGCTGGTGCCGACTAATCACCTCCCAGGCCGCAGGATCAAAATACCGTCCAGCGATCTAGCGTCGCCTGCCACGCGAACAATGCTGCGATCTCGTCCGCAAACGTCACCCAACGGAATCGTTGCCCCTGCTGCTTGTACTGATCCACCATTCTGCAGTAGCGTGTTGGCCTTCTTCCATGCGCGACAGTAAACCGGTCGCAGCCACAGAAGGGATCGTTTACCCAAAAGAGCCTTACACAACAGGGGGGGAACCCGGGACCTTAGAAGAACCGATCCCCTCCGTGACTGCGACCTTAAATTGGGGCAACGTGTGCGCAGACGCGCGCCTTTTTCTTGAGCCAAACGGTAATGCATGAAACGACGATTTCATGCACTGACCTACTGTCAACACGCAACTGCGCAGTGAACCTCTGGGTCATAAAATATCATCGTGACTTTTGACTTTAAGGATTCTTTCTATCAGGTGGATGACCATCCCTTTCAACCCCAAGCAACGGTGTCTTTTGACAATAGCACAGACATGTGTTCTAGACTTGTTGCATCCAGCAGCCAATGGCAGGCAAGCATAGCCAAGCTTGCTCCGCTCCACATTTCCTTCTGCCTGCCGCCAGCGCGTTTGCTCCTTCTAGATTGCATCTAGCACTGACGTTCCTCAGGACGTGGACTTTCTCACCACTTGGAATGACCCTCGGACGGATGCTAATTACGCGCAACTCCTATTCTCAAGCTCAAAAGGTGGCCTCCACGCAAAGCGAAAATGCCCTTGGGTGCTGCATCATCCTCGGGGGCGCTTACCTGCCGAATCATCGACTCCAAGCAAGAGAGACTCTGGCGCACAATGACACGTTGGCGCTGCGCTTCCAATCGAACGCCACCTTCGTCAGCCGCGGCCTGCGTAAGCGCGCCCGCAGTCCCGGGGCCAGACAGCATGGCAAGATGTTGGACAGGAGACAACCTTAACGAGGCAGCATGCCAAGCACTGGCACCACGCAAAGTCTTTCATGCAAGGTGGTGCAAGTGCGTGGCGGCGCAAGGTGAACCTGCTGTCACATCACCATTCATATGCCAAACAAGGGTCATTCCCGAAACGAACAAACACCTCAAACAACTGAAAAAAAGACGTCTGTCCTCCCCTATCCCTCACACCTCCCCTCACCTGGCTGTGCTGCCTAAACAACTTCCCCAGCGCACTTGGCGAACCAAGGAGCATTTCCAGGATGCGATGGCTCGCTGTGAGCTCATTTGTCCTCAGATGCCAATTAAAATTGGCCGCCCCGCTGCCACATCCCCATTGCAGTCTGTCCCATGTCCCATTCACGGTCATTGACCCAATGAAACATGTCGGCTCACTCAATGGTAGCTTTCACAGAAACTCCCTGAAAAGTCGTTGCAAAGGGTGGCAATGCAGGACGAATCGCAGTTCTGCCAGTTCTGCCAAGCATCGCTACGGATTCACCACCTCAAATACGACGGGCGGGTTGATTTCTCCATCCCCACCACGCCGGTCGCAGGCAGTCGCGGCATTGATGAAGCACGTCTTCTGAGAGAACTGGACGCCATAACCTCGGAAGGGAGAAATAGAGAGATGAAAGATGGACCCCTGGCATTTGGAATCCATCTATCATATGCTTCTACTTAATATGCTTCTACTTGAAAAATGTGCTTCTACTTTAGGATTCGATTCTTGAAGTTTCTTGATGAGTCTATCCTCTTCACCTATCTATTTTCTCTGAACCGCCTTCACGTGTCGGGCAGAATGGGGGTATGTGGCGCGCTTGACAACCTTTGCAGCTCCCTGCTCGGCTTGCTGCATATTCAACGGCAAAGAAGGCAAGCATTTTACGCCCTGCTTGTCGAATCACTGAGTGGTTTGGCAACGTTGAGCCCTGGAATCATTCCTACCCAAAAGACTAGTTGGATACTCCCCTACAGATTAACATGGAACCCCAAAACAAAAAACATGTGTAGAGGCGTCACCTCTTTTTGGTTGCGGGACCCCCCGCCCTTTCAGGTTCCATGTTCATCAAATGGTCGGGAGGCAACATGTCGGCGCCGGCACGCTGATTGTCCTATGTCAGGTCGGCTTTCGGAAAGGCAAAGCCGTCGCAAGCGCCAAGCGGCCCCGGTGGGCGTGCCCGAAGACGTGGGCCGCCGGCGCCACCCGAAGCAACGCCTTGGCGAGCTCCTCGCAGCCTCCACCGACGGCCGGATGGCTCCGTTCCTCTCTTTTGAGTTTTAACCGAAAACCGAAATCTTATTTTTTTGAGCCCCGATGATTGACAAACTCTCTTAGGGACCCCCCAAAGCAGCCCAAACCACTAATTCAGGCTTACCTAAGTTCGCCTCGGCCAAGGGCGGCAAGATCTCTTTTCCACTTCTCCCTTCCCAAAATTTCTCCAGCCCACCCCCCCGCACCCCCCCATGTCTGCCGGCCTGTCTAGTGCGCCTTGAAATTTTCGGGGTCCAGCTCCAATGATGAAACATAGTCTTCTTATCCCGAAAAGCATGTCTGACGACTCTGAGCCCAAACAACCCCGGGCCACCCGTTCAGCCCAAAGCGGCTGATGCCCAACTCCGACTAGCCCACGCTTGAAAAACCCCACGCCAACACAGTCGATCAAGATTGCGGCGCGCGTTGATCACCACAGCTCTGCTTTGGTTGTCGTCCGCCCATGACATCCACTGCCCCAGCACGCAGCGCCACTGACTCTTGGCTCCATGACTCACTCCTGGTCCTATGCATCGCCTTGCCCTTGCCTCGAAGATTCCTGCGCAACTTCGGCCCGAGCCATGACACCAACGACCACTTGACCAGCTCTGCTGCTTGCAGTCGAACCACAGACGCTGCGCGCTCGGCTGGGCCGAGGCGGGCAACGCAGCGTTTACAACTACACTATGATGGATACTCCACGTGGCATGTTGATTGCCCTCAAAAAATGCAAACAAAGTAATCTCAAAGAACGACGGCATTGACTGCGCTTGAAGATGTAATTCGAGGGCTTGCTTGACCGATGGATACAACCAAGCCACGGGAGACACCGAAACAAGATGATGATAATGCGTTCAGCTTTACTGGAACAATTACACCACTCCCCCGCTCCTCCTAGGTCTCATCCATTCTCGCTACCAACTGAAGCAAACGCATTAAGCAAAGGAACTTCTGTTGTCGTGCACACTCTTTCTCGTTTCGGAACTCCTTCACTTTGACCCATGAAGAAGTCTCTCTGAACAAATAGAGCCGTCCCCTCTTTGCATGCTCCTAGTGGCTAGAGGGATTGGTCCTGGCCAGAGCAAATGTTTGACAGAACTAACTTCTCTGCCACTAACTTCTCGATCGATCAACTTCTCCAAGCTCTAACTCATCTATGTTGGATGACACCACCGTCATCCCCCCGTTTTAGCAAAGAAATCTGTGTTCGGTTGACGCAAAGTAGATGCGGGACCGTGCGACACTGCCAGCATCACCACCGTGTTAGTTACGAACTTTTCTGGGCGGGCTACAAGTAGATGTCTATAGGCTCAATTGATCCACGCCAGCGGCATCACTCCTTTGTTGCCTCACGAAAGGCTGTCAATGCTACAAGGGCAGCCCGCAAGCGTGCGCCGCTTTCATGGCCGCGCGGGCGCGTCATCAGGTGTCGAACAGACAGCCATTAGACGCACGTGCGCGGCGCGCAGGCGCACGCGGCGCTGCCCTTCCGTGGCTGCACCCGCTCAAGCAAAAGTCCAAGATGGCGACTTGGGTGTCGCTGGTGCAGGGAACGCCCATAGGAACATCTAATGCCAATGGCGTGGGCTGCGGGTGTTTGGAGCTGGTGATGGCTTGCAAAAGCCCAAACACAGGCCCTAGCATCACCAGCGCTGTCCTGATGCTGGTGATGCTCCTGTTGGGTGCTTGCAGAGGGCTCCAAAATGTGGACATTTGCAGAAGCCTCAGCACCCGGGTATCTCAGGCAGCCTGGTCGACTGGCCAGCAAGTTGATCATTTCTTGGGACTGAGACTTCTCCCTGCCGAGCCTATTCGCTTCTCATAGGAGGCTAGGTCCAACCGCTGTGCCGGCGGCGTGTGCGTGAGAAGCACGTCAACATCTGCAGGGATCTTGGCCCATTCCTGGCAACTCACTTCCTGAGTGGATGGGCCAAAAAAAGTTGGGGCCACTAGACTGGTCTTCCCAACAAGTGAAAAGAGGAACTCACGAAGTGGGACAAGCAGCGGGTTCCAACTCAGGCCTATCGAGCTGTCGCTGGTAAGCGGGGAATTCATTCTCTCCGAGGTTTGGGCATGTCTTCTTAAGGTTGGACCCCCAAAATTGCTTCCACCCCTTTGGTCCCGTCCTCCTTCAACTCCTGGCCGCGCCTGGCACGAGTCGCGTGCGATGCCGCGCCGAGTCGCCGAGCCGCCGAGCGGCCGAGCCTCCTGCCGAAGGCCATCTGCGGCCTGAGCAGCCATTTGGGACAAGGTCCATGCCTTGTGTGAAAGAGTGTGGATGACTCGGGCTTAGGAATTGTCACGGGCAGTGAAGGATGAAGATGTGCTCATTCTGAGTCCATATATGGCCATGAAACACCCCTGCAAATGCCTCTGAAATCTGATTGTACGTGACCCAGCATCCGCAAAATGCGTTTCCTTCTATGTCCTTTCCACAAATGGGGCGACCTACAAACGCCAGGTCGACAAGCCGAGCCGCCGGTTCTTTGGCTGCCGGGGCTGCAAAGGGCTGCCGTAGAACTGCACGCCATCGATGCGCACCGCGCCATGCAACACCTCCCGGCTCAGTCCGGACGGGTGCGTCTTTGTTTGAGGGTACCCTTTATGGAATGCCTCAAAGGGAAACCAAAGGAAAAACCAGCCGTGTGCGGGTTCCCCTATTTTGAGACAAGTCCGAACTTGGCAGCTGCAAAACGGTGAGAATACCGGCATCAATGCGCCGGCTGCAAAGGTGAACAGCAGCCAACAAATATGACTTTGGCGAGATGACGCAAATGTCTCAGCACGGAACAGTAGGTGAGTAAGCGGGTGTCTTCCACACAAACCACCAAATTGAATGGCTCACGCAGCAACACAGCCGAACAATTGCAAACGTGCGCAACCGAAGCACTGCTTGCTCGAAATGCGCTACTGTAGCCGCAGCCTATGATTCCTGTTTTGCTTGGCCGTGCCATTCTGTTCTGGACTTGCTTCCTGCAGAGGTGTCACACAAGAATTACAAGCACGCCGTGCTATGCTATTCTGCACGGTGCTGCGCAGTGCTCTGAGATATGTGTTTTGCTAGATGTTACTTTCTTGTTTGCAGTGTCAAGTGTTTCCCCAGCTTTCCCGTGTTCTCTGGCACCCGTTGTACCTGGTACTACACTACACGACTCTCAGCATCCACGCACGCATGCCCGCAAACGTCTGATCAAGCACTTTGCTTGGGAATCTCAATCTAAGCCAGCTTGATATATTGCTCTGAGTTCTCAAATTTAAATAGAACCAACCCTTCCCACATCCGCAGTCCCCAAGGAAGGTCATCTCGATTGTTGAAGCATGCAGTCGCTCACTGCCTCTTGCACACCAACCTCACACATTCCGCACGGCAACAACATGTCACTAGTAGCAGCATATCTCTGCCCACAGAAACAGAAGCAGGCTAAACAGACCTCCAAACTGACAAGTCTAAGCGTCGCTAGCTCTGGAACTCTAAGACTCGAGTGATTTTGGGCTGTTTTCCTTCCACTTTAACCCTTGAAGCCAATTCCGGGCGCCTGGAAGCCGGCAGCCTCCAACATGTCCCGTGCCTCTCCGGGGGACTGGACCTCTCGGTGCCACTCCTCCGCAGACGGAAGAGTCGCTTTCTGGAAACCAGCAAACGGAAGTTCGACACATGGCTGTGGGTCAAAACACTCCCCTGGTGAACATCAAGATAGGTGGTACATGGGTGTTCGCCCCAAAATGGAGGCATGGGTTATGACCCATGGCCACATCGAGTTTCCAACCATCAAGCAAGGATTCGGGTCGTCTGAAGAAAGGGAGATTGACCGGGAAACTTTGAGGATGTCCAAATTTACCCAAAACGCAAGTTCATGTCCGGACCTTCACTTTCTTGGAGCTGGCCAACTGCCTGGAACATGGCTGTGGCTCCAAAAAAACGGTACCAAAATGGAACCCTGGTAAGTGGAAACATGCCTACTGTTAAATTTTGAGCCACACCCACACAGGAAAAAGACACCAGGGACAACCAGGCAAGTTGGCAAGTTTGTGAAGACCATGATCGGGCAAAACCTCTCTGAGTTGCGGACCAAGTTGCTTTCATGTGCCCTTGAAAGAATCCGGAGCACTCCTGCCAGTGCTCCAAGTACCACTCGTCATCTAGGGGTAGGTCATGGTTGCCACAAACCTTGGTGTTACACACAACAAATACTTTGCAACGACAGGCTTGATTTGCGCTTCTTCCCCAGCACCCGCCTGACATGCTTGTTTGATGCGATTCTCTGGCTGTCGAAAGGCGGCCACAAAATACGCCGCGCACACGTGAGGTTTTGAGGAGTGCGGCTGCCAAACAACAGGCCGAAAAAAGAACAAACGGCTACTTGTTTGAGGGTACCCTTGGGGTAGTTTTTCAGTGAAACCGAAAGGAAACCATTTGGGTATGGGTCAAAATTGAACCACCAGGGGACCACAGGTTTTAGTCATTGCTTCCATTTACCAGGGTGCCATTTTGGGTGCCTATTTTTGACCCACAGCCATTTTGGGGTTTCCCCTACTTTGATGCCGCGGCCCCTGCCAGCAGTTTGTGCCTGAAGCGCAGAGCCGCCGCCCAGCTGCAAAAGTGCCGGCACTCCTGGCGAAGACACTGCGCCGTTCGGTGCGCGGGCAGCGGATGCCCTGCTGAAACAAAAAAGGCGTTTAGTGGCAAGTCCACGGACAATGCGTGTCTTGTGGGAATATTCTACTCAAGCAAAACGGAGTCAGAAGTCCGCCGGGCTATCTGGAAACCCCACTAAGTTCCAACAACTGAAAACTAAACACCTAAGCAACCGGATGGCTGGGAACCGCCGTTCGGTGCAAGGGCGCGTCCTGCCTCCAACGTCCCATCATTTGTGAAATCTCCGCAGTGGATCAGCACATCCTCGACAAAAAAGGGACAGCGAGGAAGTGCAGCTTTGCGAGAAGTCAAAATAAGTCTGCTGCGTCCTTTTTGCGGGGGACCCCCAAGATGGTGGATTTCCTTTTTTGGTTGTCCGACCAATGCCACTGCCCTCAACAAAAACACCCAGCTGCGCCAAGCTTGAGGCTGCCACACCGGCAGGCATCTCCAAAGAGTCGTGCAGCATGTGTGTGTCTGAGATGGCAACCTAAGCATGCCCATGTCCCATCCCTCGAAAGGTGTCTGCCTCCAAGCCGGGGCAGCCAACAAGTTGTCAGTTCCCCCAGACGATCCCTTTGAAACATCCTCGACACGAGCATCGAAAAAGGCAATTGGCTGGGGGTCAAAACCCTGTACCCCTGGTGAACATCCAAATAGGTGGCAAATGGATGTTCATCCCACCCCAAAAGGTACCATTGGTTTTGAACCATGCCCACATCCGCAAAGAAAGCCAGCGATCCGAACAAGCCGAGCGTCGCATCGCAGGCCTCCGCGCACTGCAGAGGTCTTGCAGAGCACGGCCTAAGCTGCCAGCTCACGGCTCAAACCGGAAGCAAGGTCCTCTTTAAATGGGGGCTCATCACTTTTGAAAATGCGAAAGGGTTTGAAACAGAGTTTCGGGAGAGAATAAACAGGCCCAATCCCACCAACAAGAAGAGATTGTTTAAGCCCCCCAGCCCCAAGGGCAAAGTGGTGCCCCCGGCTGGCACGAACAACGAACCAAAACAGGGTGCCTTTAACCAAAAGATGAATAAGCCCAGCAAGGGCAGAGACAACCGAT
Organism: Effrenium voratum; assembly: GCA_963377175.1. Taxonomy (NCBI): domain Eukaryota; class Dinophyceae; order Suessiales; family Symbiodiniaceae; genus Effrenium; species Effrenium voratum. Next base: position 31,823 of record CAUJNA010001189.1, read on the forward strand.
AGCAAGCACAAAGCAGCAAACCAAGCAGGCAAACAATGCAGCGAAGCGAGCAAGCAAACCAAGAGCGCGATCCCCAACCCCGAGTCCTGACCCACCACCAGAACCACCCAGCCGCCGTAATCCGGGGCGTGGGGCACAACCACCCACGCACCGGCACGGCGCCGCTAGCAGCAGTTTTGACGCGATGGCAAGATGAAGTCGCCGGGATAAAAGCTTGAGCCAAATGCCGCGTTGGGCAATGGCGTACTATAAATATGCTGCGATAAAAGCACATGCCCCCAAAAACACCCCCCTCGACTGTACAAAGAGATGGAGTGAATTTGGAAAGGCGCATTGGCCATCTTGAAGTTGAATAGGAACAAACAAGAAACACGGGAGATTAGACTACCAGGGTTCGCGACCCCATACCCGGGCACGCATTGGAGCCCGGATCCCGCCACCACCCCGAATTACGGGTATGGGGCGGATTCGCGCCCGTAGCCAAATCAAACAGCAAAGAACAAAACAAGCAAAGAGAACAAAGATTCAACTCCAATATGGCAGGCATGAAATAAAATGGCGTTGCAGTGCACCACAATGAATCTTGAGACTCATGTGGATGTGGCTTTGAATTTATCATTTAGGCGCTTTGGCCTGCTGATTGAAACATGGTGCATCGACCGTTGTGCCCTGGTCTTATAAATAGCACCGTCTAGGCGCGCGATCACACGAGGACCGTAAGCGGGGACACCGCCAGCAGCAATCAGCGGCGCAGGTCCGAGTAGGACATCACCGGCGGCGGTGCAGCGCATCCGTGATCCTCACCCCAGCATCTTGATGGCTTCCATCACCAGCAGCAGCAGCGGTGCAGGATGAAACTGATTGCCAGCGGCCATAGACGCGCGAGGGTGACTGCCTTGCCGTTACATAATGTACCTGACAAGACAATGTGGTCAGCGCGATTAGCGCCTGGACACACGTGCAAGTAAACGATGATTCGGCGATTAACCGAAAAATTGCGATGAAACTAGGAGCATTGTCCTGTTCATCTCATCGTGCAGCAATTAAACATGTGTACAACTAATTGAGGTTGTAGGCGCGCGTAGGCGCAATCCTGGTGCAGCTCACCATTGGCAGATCGTCATCAGGTACTACTGATGCTTCCCGCCACCGCGCCGACCCTTTCCCTACAGATAGGTAGAAGGCAAATGCTGAATTTAGACTGCCCTTCCTCGTCATGCGACAGCCCCATTGGGCCGCATGTTGAGGGTGATCGATCAAATATGCGATCACCGTCACACCCTCCTGAACTGGGTTTCCAGTCTCACTCTCTTCGCTGAGTAGCTGTTTCGCTACCCACCGTTCGAGTGCTTCATCACTCGGCCTCACACACGCATGGGTGTCCTTTGAGGTGATGTTCTCAAGCTCAAAGAATGCGGCCTCCACCGTATCCACATCGGGATTGTGCACAAGGTAGGGCGCACATCGCAGAAATCATGCAGCTTACCACCTCTCGGATCGGGTTTACCGATGCCATGAGAGGGGCCCAGCAATTGGTCTCCGCGTGGTACCAGCTGTTGGCTCGGACTGCTTTGAGTCCGTCCAACCATGCCGGCTGCCGGTACCTGGCACCCACTCCCGATAAAATATCGGCAGATGGCAGCCATTGCATAGAATGGTGCCATACATGTTCAGATGCGCACAGCGGGGGCACCAGTAGTCATGCGTGGGAGCATCGTCCCACGCGAATGACTTCTCCCTCCGCGGGCCCGGAACGTTCAACGCCCGGATCGCCCAAGGTCGGATGTAAATTACATCCCCCTCCTGATGCAGATAGCATGCGCGCCAAAAAGGCGCATGTATCTCTTCGCGTACCGCAGTCAAACCGCGTCGGGTTTTGTAGATGCACGCGGAATCTTCAATGGCCAACCATTTAGGTCGATTGCCACGACAACATGTCGCTTGTCCGTGAATTTAACGCGATCGCCAACATAGAACTCACTTTCACTGTTGGGAGTCGGCAACTTGAGGAGAGGTACCTTTGCACCTTCCATGCCAATGTCAATCTCCCCCCTGCACACCTTGTCAGGTCGCATGGGGACGACCGTAATGGCGAATTTGCCAGGTCGCTTGATGCACCTCGTTTTGAGGGCAGACCTATACTCAGGCATCGTAAGCAGCACATATCCCGTATAAGGGGCCTCTGCCGCATCCATGGGCCTCAACAACGGCCCGATCGGCGTCCGATCACGCAGCGCCCAACGCTTGAAAACTTTGAATGGCACGTCCCTCCCGATTAGGGTGGAACGCGCGAAGATCACTGCACTCGTGACCTCCGTTGGATCATCCTCCTTCCCGACTCTCCGTGTTAGGAGCTCGACTGGAGGAAAGGCGGGGCTCTCCTTTTTGCACCTCGACCACGCCGATCCCGCAGAGGGTCGCGCGGGAACTTTAGAAATCGCAAAAACCATGGGTTTTTGCACCTCGACCACGCCGATCCCCGCAGAGGGTCGCGCGGGAACTTTAGAAATCGCAAAAAACCATGGGTTTTTGCACCTCGACCACGCCGATCCCCGCAGAGGGTCGATTTTCGTGTAGTGTCGTCGGCACTACCCCGCCGCCCTAAGAAGAGATTTTAACTCCTCGCAAGTCAATTGCACTTGACTCCTTGCACTTGCAACTTGCACTTGACTCCTTGCTTGTTTCAAGGAGTCATTGCAAGGAGTCATTGCAAGGAGTCATTGCAAGGAGTCATTGCAAGGAGTCATTGCAAGGAGTCATTGCAAGGAGTCATTGCAAGGAGTCATTGCAAGGAGTCATTGCAAGGAGTCATTGCAAGGAGTCATTGCAAGGAGTCATGAGAGCCATTGCAAGTTGCAAGGAGCCAAGTGCATGGAGTCAAGTGCAAGTCGCAAGTGCACGGAGTTAAGTGCAAGTTGCAAGTGCAAGGAGCCAAGTGCAAGGAGCCAAGTGCATGGAGTCAAGTGCAAGTTGCAAGTGCATGGAGTCAAGTTTGCAAGTGCAAGGAGTCAAGTGCAAGTTGCAAGTGCAAGGAGTCAAGTGCAAGTTGCAATCCTTGCCATGACTCCTTGCAATGACTCCTTGCAATGACTCCTTGCAATGACTCCTTGCAATGACTCCTTGCAATGACTCCTTGCAATGACTCCTTGCAATGACTCCTTGCAATGACTCCTTGCAATGACTCCTTGCAATGACTCCTTGCAATGACTCCTTGCAATGACTCCTTGCAATGACTCCTTGCAATGACTCCTTGCAATGACTCCTTGCAATGACTCCTTGCAATGACTCCTTGCAATGACTCCTTGCAATGACTCCTTGCAATGACTCCTTGCAATGACTCCTTGCAATGACTCCAATGACTCCTTGCAATGACTCCTTGCAATGACTCCTTGCAATGACTCCTTGCAATGACTGATGATGATTCCTTGCAATGACTCCTTGCAATGACTCCTTGCAATTCTATAATGGGGAGAATGGGGGGAGGCTGCGCGCCGCCCAACCCCCCCCCGCTATGTTTGGCGAAGCCCGACGTTCTTCGTCGTTCTTGTTCAGTTCTATCATGGGGGGGCTGCGCCCCCCCCAACCCCCCCCCCCCCCTATGTTTGGCGGAGCCAGACGTGACTCCTTGCAATGACTTTCATGATGCTGATTCCTTGCAATGACACCTTGTAATGACTCTCATGAGAACAACTCAAGTGAACCCAGCGGAAGAACCCTTCGCCATGCTTTCGGGAAAAAAAAGAGAAAGAAGCAAAAAAAGAACCCCCCCCCCCCCTGAAATAGAACGGGTTTATTGATCTGAGGTCAACATTACCCTGTCGACTTGTTCCCAAAAAAACCAACTCGCCAGTCCCAAATGAGACGAACGAGCCGTCCGTGCGGTTGTCTTTTTCTGCGGTCCTTTTCTCAGCCCCTTTCCGAGCATTCAAGTGTCGGAACCAGTGTGTCCAGCCAGCGCTGTCCTGCTGGGCGGCCTTCAAATGTTCGGAAAGGCACTGCAGGGCATGGGCCAGATCGAAGACGTCGCAGGCTCCGTCCAAGGATTCATACACCTGGGTGTGGTCCTGCGTGATCCTGGATGCAATGGACGCAGTTGCCGCTGTGGACATCTCTGAAGTTCGCAGTCGGAGCGATGATCCATGTTCGGACAAGTACATCTGATCCGCCCAAAGCTCCTCTCAGTTGCCCCTGACAAACCCAGAATTTCAAGGTGATCATCTTTTGGGGCAACTCAAAACCCATAAATACAAAGATGGGAAACCGAAAAAGGTGAGATCCGGTCGATTCGTTGGCGGTTGAGTGAGTCCTCGGAGATGATATAGTGCAGCGTGCACTTCTGACCAAGAAATGGATTGAAGTCGACTTGCTGGTTCAGAATCAGTGATAACTGCCAGAAGTTATCCTCACGTAGCATGCGTGCCTCTGGGCACTGTTGCGCTGTAGCATCCTTGGCGACCCAAATGCTGCAGGTTGCACTGATGTGCACTACAAACTGGAAGCAAGCAAAATAAAGTTGTGACATGCGCCTGGGGTTTCTCACCTCTCAAACATGAACAACAAAAAGCTCGGAGCCGACCCCTATTTGGTGTTGCAAGAGAAACCAAAAGGAAACCAACCCGTGGTTGAAAACCGATTCCTAGCTCTTAGTTGACGTTGGAAGGGGAGCAAAAACATAAATCTTAGCAGTTAAGTTGGTGGGGATTTCCCGCCAAACCACAATAAGCAAAAATGCAAAAATGTTTCCCAACAACAACCATGATCTTGAGAACGGGCCAAACACCTTTGGCCCATTCTCAAAACCCAGCACCAAACCGAGCGAGCGGCGCAGCTGGTCTTCAGCTCCGGGCGTCGGGCCCTCGCCAACCGCCGGCACGAGACGTTCCCCAGGCCGTAGAGGCAGCCCTGCAGCTCCGCCACGCCCATCCTTCCCCCCCCGTTCGATGGGTGGAAGGAGTTGGGTCTGGTGGGGGGAAAAAGCCACAAAAAATGCCACCAATATTCGCTAACCCAAACTAACTGATTTGTCGATGCTATGCTTTGTTCATTCGCTACAAACATTCAAGATTCGTGGTCGACAAGAAGAGTACAAGAAACGATGATTCCCATTCCGAGGGTTCGACGTTTGTGTTGGCTCGGAAGCTTTTGCTGGTTCACCCAAGATGCAATGTCTGCTTTGATGCGTTCTTCGTTTTCGCCTGAAGTCCAAACCAGGTCGCTGCAACCCGAATCCCCGCCTCCGCGCGGCCTCCGTGGGGCTTCGGGCCAGCCTCCGCGCCAACTTCAGAGCGTTCCAGTGCTTCAGCGCCTTGTGCCCGTGTGGGTGCCGGTGGCATGGCTGCACCTCAGCGTTCACGGCCACGGCCGCGGCCGCCGCGCCCTCCGGAGTGGAGAGCTCCTGACTCCTCCGTGCGAGGCAACTCTCCCCCGAATCCAAGATCTGGATGCGGGGGCAATGGGGGGTACCAACTCCAAAAACAAACTTACCTGTGGGACAGGGTTGCCACTTGGCAATGTGCGGCTGTTGATTAACAGGTAAAATGGGGCTACCTCCATTTTGTGGTTGAAAGCGAAATAAACAGGAAAGCCACAATTTGTGGGGGTCTTGTCCGGGAATTTCCTTAAAAAAAGCACACAGAAGTGGTGAATTCGAAGCCTGCCTCAGCAACTCCAAGTGGTAGCGGCTCAACGGAAAGCTTTGCAACTCCCGGCCCGCGCTCGGGAAATCGGCCAAATATCTCGCATAAAGATCCGCCAGGCGATCGGTCGGGCCAGACATGACATCTGGCTTTGGTTTGGGCTGGAGCACAGCCCTTCGCAAGAACCAGCTGTAGCTATTCTTCTCAGGAAGCCAAAAGAGATTGTTGAAAAGCAGGTTGACATGAGCCACGCTGCGATCGTGGAGCGACTGCTGCTGCAACGGATGGGCACATCTCCATACCATACCCATGGCAATGGACCAAGTAAAGTCCTCGAAAGGGCTGGTCAGGTTGGCGTCGATCCACGCAATCTGCAGTTCCGCAAACGGCTCCACATCTCCTCTGCTCGGCTCAAAAAAGGCCGGGAGCGGCCTGGCGGCCACGGTCCAAAACCTCAGCAAGGCGGTGCGGCGCTTGGAGAGCCTTCGGGACCTCCAGCGCAACCAAGCCACCGGCGGGTTCCTTAACGACGACTCTCCCAGGAAGAGGCGGTGTGCGTTGCTGAACACCGCCTGGGTGACCCTCGCCCTTAGCACCGGGAAGTCCTTGGCCCGCAAAATCCAGGGCAGCTGGTCCATGAAGTCGGCCGCCGGGGGCATCTTTACGAAGTTCGTCTCCAAAGTGATGTCCCCCTCCGCCCGGCGCCCCCACACCCCGTGCACGCGTGGCTTTTGCCCATCGAACAGGAACTGCGGATGGATAGGCATGGTGAAGGCCATGTCAGCATCGCACAGCAAAATGTGAAGATCGTCCCACTCAGATTCCGCAAGTTGCGGAATCTCGGTGAAGTGCTCCCGCAAAATCAGGTCGGCCTCCAGGTACGCGTGAGCCTGACGCACGTAGCCGTAGTTCGAAGGCCTGTCGCTGGCGCCGCGCTTCTTCACGTCACACACCGTCGAAGCGGGTGGCTTCTTCTCAAAAAGGTCAAGCCAGGCAGGCTGCCTGGCAGGGGATGGTCAATGACCAAAGACTTCCTACAGGTAGCGGGATCAAATTTCTCGGGCTAGCAAACATGCTTTAAAAGGGCATGGTCAAGTGATCGGATCGGCAATGCACGAGTTCTCTCCTGGAGCTGCCCTCTTTGCTTGCCAGAACAGCGTCCCACGTTCGATGCAGGCGATCCGCGGCCGCTCGGTCCTCTTCCGACTCCTCGTCCCAAACCAGGACCAAGGCGGAGTTGGGCCACAGCTCCTTGCGAGGCCAGAAGTGGTGATACGTCGGCAACAGGATCTTCTCCAAGTCGACCACTGATCCATGAAAGACGCGGAGATAAATCAGCAGGCTCGGCCATGGCGCTGGCATTGATCCCCAAGCATGACTGCGCACGAGGCTTTTTATATATATGTACATATGCTACTAGATGGCCTCATCTGTTTGCATATGTCGGCCTCTCAGAAACAGCCACTTAACTTCAGAAAAGGCCAGTACCGCATCTGGCCAGCCTGAAATGTCTCAATCAACAACTTCTTTCTCCGTGAACTTGATGGATCAGGTTGATGGCCACATGGGTCGTCAACCCAAACCACCCATGCCATCCATATCAAGGGTCGCCTACAAAACTTGGAATGGAGTGGCATTCAGCTGAGCAAGAAAAGCAACCCAACACGTGTTCTGCCAAGTCTGTCCAAGTGCTGTAACGATGAGTTTGGACAAGCGCCAACCAACAGCCGTCTGGCTCCTGAAGTGTCGGAACTGCAGCTTGACTCCAAGCCACGGAGCGCCAACTGAGCCGGGCACCTTGCAGCAAGGCTTTGGCGGACAGCGCCGTCCTCAGAAACCACAAGAAACCACAAACAGAACATCTGCGACAGGCGGCCACGCCTGTCGCAGCTGGAGCCAGCTGTTGTCACGTGTTAGCGTCTAAGGGGAGGCTGCATTGCACAGCACATCTTGGTCCTTGAAGCGCATGCTTCCAAGAGCTGGCCGAGAAGCGATAGGCCAGGATGGCTTTCTCGAGTTCGAAGTGCTCTAACTCCATGGCTTACAGATTCCACTGTCCAGATTCCATGACTCACTTCCGAATGGATTGGCCAAACAAAGGACGTGTTGTTTGTTTGCTTGCTACTCAAATTGTATTCCCCAGAAACATACAGTTCATCAGCAAGTGAGACGAGTCAATCCACACTCGTTGGATGTCAACACAACTGCAAACCTCATGCAATGCTGCCCACGTCAAAACACCTGCCTCTCAGCCAATGCAGCGTAGGCATAAAGGGCTACATGTGCTCCTAGAATACTCACATGGGACAATCGAGCTTCATGCGACTCTCACTGGGATAGATCCAATACATTAACCCAGCATTGCAACCCAACAGCTACACCATAACCTAGCCACGGAAGTTGCCACTAAACTCAGCGCCGTTTTGCATCAAATTGGGTAGCGCTTGCAGCAATGCGCCTGGCGCATGAAGCTGACAGTTAAGAGCGGAAATCACATATTTCCAAGGAACAGCGGAAACGCGTGTTTTTTTGCTAGTTGGAGCGGGGTAGGTATGGGTAGGTGGCGCGCGGGGCAAGAACTTTGCCGAAATACGTTAGGAGGCTCTGCGCTCAACCTGAACCCTCCAAAAGTACTGAAATTTCCGTACATGCAGAAAAAGAACGTCAATGTACACTTTTGAGGAAATTTGACGGAAATCGCTTTTGGCAGGCTGTGAGCGTTTGTGGGGCACATGGATGCACATGAACACAGTTTGCAATTTACATGGCCCGTCATACTTAATTCCGTTTCAGGTCATTCGTCTCCTATTGCTGTGGGGCGACATGTGACAGCTTCCTTGCCGCTTTTGTGAGTTTGCAGTTTTCTCAGCCAAAATGTAAAAACAAGAAACGCACGGAAATCGGCGGGAAATGCCCGGAAATCGGCGGGAAAAGTACGGAAATCTGCGGAAAAAGTACGGAAATCTGCGGAATGTTTGCTTGGCCAAATGCGCACCTTTTATCCTTGGTGAATTGCACACCTTCAAATAGAGCCTGCAAGAAAAGTACCGTGTGGGACACAGAAAGGCTGGGGCAAATGATCCCCCTTGCGCAGCCTAAAAAATCCGGCCTCCCCTCGCTCCCTCCCGCCCTCTCCCTCCCTCTCCCTCCCTCTCCCTCCCTCTCCCTCCCTCTCCCTCCCTCTCCCTCCCTCTCCTCCCTCTCCCCTCCCTCTCCTCCCTCTCCCTCCCTCCCTCCCTCCCTCCCTCTCCCTCCCTCTCCCTCCCTCTCCCTCCCTCTCCCTCCTTCCCTCTCCCTCCCTCCCTCCCCTCCCTCCTGAGCCCTTTGTGGCCGGCTGGCTTCTTATCGCCCCACTTCAAAAGGATCTCAGATCCGCCAAAGGAATTCCCTAGTTGCGACATGTTGCGACAACCAGCCATGTACATATCTTGGCAAAATGATGCACGGCACAAAACCCCTGCAGCCCCGGTGGATATTCCAAGAAACAAAAAGAAGCAAACAGTTTTCTGTACAAGTAGAAAGGCCTCCGGTCCATAGTAGCATCCATCATCATGTCCTGCCGGGCACTCTGAGCAGGCTTGGACACACCGGGGCCCGGTACCGATACGTGATTGGTGACAAGTTTCCATGGGTTAGGATACGTTGAAGCAACTATGTTGAAAACCATGCCTGTTAAACAAACGTTGCAGCATTGATGGTTAACACCTTCGCCAAAGATTTTGTAAACTACAGCATGCCAACACAATGGTGAAGAACAATGGATCAATGAGTCTTGAAACCATTGTGGCGCCAAAAGTTGCCCCACAAATTGAACGACCATAGATTAAGATTCATACCCGTATCCACAAAAGCACAAAGGCCTATGAGCAAGAATTTGGCTGTCGCCTTCCGACCCCTAAATTTTTAAGAGCGCGTCAGGTTGTCGCCACAAGCAGCCCCACACGTTGTGTGTCCTGTTGGTTTTCCCATAGAAAGCAAGCAGCAAGGTTACTCAGACTCAGCTATTATGCTTGCATGGCTCCAGACATCGCTGGTGAGCGTACGCGCACGAGAGTTGGGGCAAACGAAAACCGTTAAGATTTTGACAGCCAACGTAGAAGCTTAAAGGTTTATGTTTGCCGTGCCGTGTTGCAGGCCTCGCGCAGCCCAGTCAGGTTCTGCCGGGCCCTGAGCGGCGGAGAGTCAACACCCGGGGCCCCCGGTCAGACCATACCGGGGCCCGGTACCATACGTGAATGGTTACAAGTTTCCATGCGTTAGGATATGTTGAAGCAACGATGTTGAAAACCATGCCTGTGAAAGAAACGTTGCAGCATTGGTGGTTAACACCTTTGCCAAAGATGCTTTAAACTACAGCACGCCAACACAATGGTGAAGAACAATGGATCAATGAGTCTTGAAACCATTGTGGTGCCAAAGTTGCCCCACAAATTGAACAACCATAGATTATTCATACCCACATCCACAAAAGCGAGGCCGGCTCCGCGGCTTCGGTCCAAAGCCCAGGGGCAACTGCACGCAAACGGCTCAAGGGGCTGTTGTGAAATTACAACAAGGACGCTGCCACTTGCGCGTAGGGCGTCAGAGCGAGGGCCAGCTGTTCTGCGGTGACGCGCGCGCCTTCCGTTACCTCTCCGTTGTCCAGGACCGCCGGGATGTTCCCGGCGACTGGTCCTTCAAACATGTTTTCTTAACTGACCGAAGTCTGACCGAAGTCAGGTCGTGGGGCGGTACCTGGCAGTGAACACGGCAGCATCCGGCAACAACACAGCTGCCATCCAGTCCCTGGACGACCAAGTCACTGGCTTCGAAGCTGGGCAGCAGCGCACTGGCGCCGGCAATCGCGCTGACCACGGGTCTCTCGAACAAGGCTGACCAGTCGGCCTTCGACGTGCTGGAGGGCGTGGTGGCCACGAAGAGCACCCCCGACGGCGTGGACCTGAAGCTGTCGAACTACAGCACCACGGCAGCCATGAACGGCTCCATCGCGTTGGCCAACAACGGCACGCTGGTCACGGTGGCCGCCAACTACGGCCTCAAGACGGTGGTGGACCAGCGCTCCCTCACGAGGTGGCGGCTGCAGCGTGGTCCTGGCCACCCACACAGTGGGGGCAGTGAGTGTGGACCTACACCCTGACCCTGGCAGTGAACCCTGGAACATCGCGCGCGCCGGCCGGGAGCTCCTCTTCGCCTGCCGGTATCGCCTCGGCACGGCCTCCGCCCCGACCCGAACTGGAGAGGCTCTTTGAGGAGTGGTGGGCGACGCTGTAGAGACGCTACGCTAGTCAAAAGCACCCTCTCTTTAGAGGCTATTCCCCAAACGGATTCTATTGCACCTGGGAGAGGCCGTCGTGTCCTCCTCGACGGAGTTGCCGGCCTCCAGTGCAAGCAAAGCATTGGCGAAGACATCGCTGGTGAGCGTACGCACGAGAGTTTGGGGCAAACGGCCTTTTGGGTGCCACGAGCAGCCTGCCGAGTCACCCTTGTCACCGGTATGTCACCGCTTGTCACCGGGCACTTTGGGTGGAAAAACAGCCTGCCGAGCTTGTCACCGGTATGACACCCTTTCTGCGACAGCCGGTTTTGCAGGGTTTCGGCACGGTTTTTCGGCATGCATCGATGTCACCGTTTTGTCACCGTACGAGGTCTCCCACAGTCCGCGTCACCCGTAACACAAGCTATCTTCCAAGCTGCTGTTGCGCCGTGTTAACTTGCTTTTAAGCGCATTCGGCGGAATTCACTTCATGCATCTTATTTGTAACTCAGTGCGCAATGGTGCTGTTATTGCCATAGGCAACTTAGCATGTGGAAATGGGGTGAGACACAGTGGACACCTAGACGGGTCGTTAGTCCAGTGCTGGATACACTGAATGCATACTGCGATCAAAATGTCGATGCATTCTCACTGGATAGCAACGGCGGAAGTGTGCTTCATCTGGAAATGGAACAGCACCAACACGTTCCACATTGTGTCTTGCAAGGGATTCAAGTGGCGGCAGCAGATTCTCCCTGTCACCGAAAATGCCACATTTCCGGAATACTGGCATGCATGATTGGCTTGCTATCCATGCAGTGCTTTCTGACACAATCCGCATCCACATGCGTAGGGGCAAAACAGAACTTGCTGCCTCGAGTTCGGCATCATGATGCAGCTTCCGGAGATACTGCTTGTAACCTCTGGATGGCACAAAAATTGTCCACATGCCAAGTTCATGGGCACGCTGCAGGACACCTCCGCTAATGTGCATGCAGGCCACATCCAGCAATAGTATCACTTGCGTTCCGGGATCCAACGGTACAGCATCATGGACTGCCTCCAGCCATCGCAACAAACCAGAACAGTTATTCCAGGAGCTCACACCACGCCAGAGCTCTGTGGTTTCTGGCAAAATGCCAGACATTGCCGCAATATCTCCGAAACGAAAAAGGGAATGATTGCCTAGCAGCACCTGTGGCAATCGCTGATGTGTTGCAAAATCTGGTGAACATGCTGCCAAAAATGTGACTGCACCCTTTCGAATGGCCAAGTTTGTGGTCCGCCGCGTGTATCCCAAGCTGCTTTCGTAAGCACAGTACCGCACCGGCACCCTGCGTAACGCGGAATACTGGTCTCATCCATTGCAACCCAAATTTCGCGTTTTTTTGCAGGTGGCACTGCGCGTGCAACCAATCAATGCAAATTGAAAAAGAATGCAGCCTGACGTTGCTGACACGAAAAGGGATGGGGTGGCAGACCGGCGCATAATGGACACTAAGTGGGTCCCCAATTTGGGTACTGGAAATGGGCCTTGTTTCAGGTGCCTGGCCTGTGTTTCAACTGCAGGTGTGCCCATTTTAGGTACCTTTTTTGGTCCTGGTTTTGGGCATCATTTCAGGGCACAGCCTGCTGGGTTTGGGCCGGCACAACTGGGTGTGCAGGAACAACATCTGATAAACAAAAAAAGAGGAAACGAAAAATCCACCTTGTCGACGGCATCTGCAGCCTCCAGCATGGGTTTGTGTGGAAGGCATCCCAACCGCAATCCAAAGAAGCGTCGCATTTTCGCTGCCCATCTTCGACATCGCCGTTGTCGATTTCGCTCCACATTCGGCGGGACAATGCTTGCCACCGGTAACTGCAGGCCTTCTTTCAGTGGTAAGGCATGTGTGGCACATTGGCGCTCATACCTTGCCATGACTGCCACCAGTGATGGAGCCACCTCCTGGTAATTCATCTCACGTATCCATGCTGCTGTGTCTTTCGTGGCCAGGAATTCCAACGCGCGTGTCTTTCGCCTTTTCTCTGCTGTGGTGACAGGGTTCACTATGCGGGCAATGTCCTCTATTGGGTGTGCATGGAACCACTGTGCAACATCAAACTGTGCACTTGGTTCATGCTCGCTGCGTGTCCTGCAAAAAAATGCTGCTGCATCCGCATCGAAGCTGGAGTGCACGTATACAGCAATTGCAACGCTGACATCCGTTGTTGTCAGGCCACCATACAGACAGCCCCTCTCCTCGGCAACACGACGTCTCTTCGCCTGTGCTCTTGCACGCTTTAACTCACACTCATTTGCGGACCCCAGGCTTCGCGCTGGACGGGCCACGACCGAAGTCTGGTTCCCGCCAGCAAAACAAGGCGCAACCATTGTTGCGCCAATGAGCCGACCAAAGTCGGATTCACAGATAAAAATGGTTCTCGTCCGTCCCAACCCCAAACAAAAACACCAACATAAAACAGAGAAACAAACACCACAACAGAAAAGCCAAACAAAAAGGAGAAACAGGGGAGCACCAGGGGCGGGACGGCCGGCCAAAGCGAAACGACCCAAACAGCAGGGCGGCACCTTTGGTTGCCGGGCGATTGTGACTCAGGCGTCACCGGCATCAGAGTGGAACCGGTCTTCAAGAAACCAAAACATCCCATGCTCAGTCATGGATAAGCCAATCCCGGGATGGACCCAGAAGGTGTCACTGTACAAAGTTGAGCGTAGCTCAACTTTGTAAAGCCTTTCTGCCCGTAAGAAGCAGATTAAAGAGGATCAGGGTTTTTGTCGGCCCCCCCTCTTTGTGGGATTGTCCGGTCCTTAAGGGAAAAAACGCGAGGGTTTAAGGCTTTACGTAAAACATGATGGTTTGGGAGGAACCACCCTTCAACAGTAAAAGGCTCAGGCATTGATCGGGATATTGAACCCCCGCCCAAAAAAACTGACCATTAAAGAGGGCCCCAAAAACAATCATGTTAAAGAGGATCAGCGGATCAGGGGCTTTTGTGGGCTATCCCCCTTTGTGCGACTGTCTTGCTGTTCTGTTGAAAGGGTTTCATACACCAACCAAAAAAACGGTTTGGGCAACTTCAATTCCTAGATCTGAGGTTTTGATTTGGCATGTTCCCTGAAAATGGCTTGCGTGTCTTGGACTTTGCTTCAACTGAGTTGTTTTCGTTGGGTGGAACTGTCCAAAAAAGTGGACCCCAAAACAGTCATAGCACCCTCAACGAGGAAACATATATTTTTAACATAGCGGCCCCAAAGCCAAAAACGTGCCCAACATTGCCCTATACCAATTCTGAAGGGTCGGCTCTTGAGAATGCAAATCGCCATTTTCAACCGCGATGCGCCATGACATTCTCAGCCAGGCTGGCTCTACTAGCGAATGGCAGCTTGGGCACTGGCAATGTCTACAGTGTCCTAAGCTTTCTTTGCCACATCGTAATTCAGAAGGACCTTGTCTCAACAAATGTCGCATTGGCAATTGCCAACCTTTAGAGGCGGTAAGCAACGATGTTCACCCTGCTGGGGATCAGGTGCCTTTGAGTCCATATCACTCCCTATGTGAACAATGGCAGGAGTCACAATTTGTTCAGGCAGCCAGGCTTCAATGTCCTGTCCCCCCCAAAACAAAATCGGCAATTGTTCAGGCTACAACTTGCAGATTTGGCTTAAGTTAGAAAAAGACAGTGTGTGGTTAATCATGAGTTTGAAACACGTTTCAATTCACCAAGCGCAATGAATGTTTTCCATGTTGCGATTCTTTAGTGCTATATGTATTTGTAACAAAAATGGAAGGCTTGCGGGAGAAAATGGAATGCAAGAGTTGTTCTTAATGCGTGTGAGGGAGGCGGAAATCAACATGTGGGAGGCTTGGGAAACGGGCCAGGGAGCTAATGATGTTTGGGTCTTGGGCAACGGGGTCGAAGTTCGAGCACAACTAAGTCACAAAGCGTTTGCAACCAACACGTGCCCACCACTATCAGACCAAAACAGTCGAGTGGCACAGGCTGCAAACCCACAATTTGTCCAAGCATAGATCGCCTGTCAAGTTTGCCATTGTCGAAATGAACCTCTGTTCAATCAGCGCTGGGGGGAAGCTCCGTGGCAATATTGAAACCGACATGTTCGCTGGTTTGGCTATATGCTTTTTGAGGCTCGGCCCGTGTTGTTTTTCCTCGTTCTAGCGCAGCTAGTGTAACACAGACACATGTTACACGGAGTAATTTCTCACTGCAAGTGTTTGTGCACAAGCGCGCGATGTGTTTGAAACAAAGTTTGTGGTTCAACAACCTCAATAGCAAAGTGCCATTTGACAAGCCTGATGGAAGCAGAGTAAGCTTGTGGCTTCCAAGGCTGCGCCTACCACCATCAGTGCCAAAAAAAGATGGCGAAAAATGTGAATATCCTCAGGCGTCTGCGCACGTGCACGCGCACGTGTGTAGGCAGGTGTGCTTTCTTGCGCACGCGCACGCGTAGGCGTGTTCCCTGCGCACATGAGCGTAGGTCAGCGCACATTGGGCGGGTTGCAATGTATTTGACTGTTGTGTTGCGGTGCAGCTACTGTTTTGGAGTTTGGGGATACCCTCTCAGGGCGCGAGTGACGTACACAGTCTTGCTCTGAGTCTGCGCGCGATCTAAGTCTGCTCGTGCGCGCGTACATCTTCCGACCGGCTGCTTGTTGGCCAATTGTTGTTTGGCGGTCGCTGGCTTGGCAGCGCACGCGCCCGCACGCCCGCATTCGTGCGCACAGACGCACGCACGCACACACACACACACACACAGGGCCAACACCGTGCGCAAAAACCTTCGTCGCGCAGCCGGTCGAAATGCACCCGGGGCCCCGAGCGATCTCAAGCGCCCGCGCAGTGTTTGTGCCCCGTGGTTTGCGCCAATTGCTTTTATTAGGCATACTTGGCACGCCGATTTTTCGGCCTTCGGGCGGGGCGCGGCTCGCATAAGGCCAGCTGTCTCCCGCCAATATTGGTGTTCGCTATTGCAATCCAAGTTCTTGCGGTGATGTGGCGACCTGTGTTTTGTAATCGCCCAGCCCTGCCAGAAACGTAAAGCTATTGCCCAGCGCACCACCCCGTCTGCCACACCAAAGCCTTAAATGTCATTAGCCGCAGCCCGGTTGCACTTCGCCTACCCCTTGGAATGCGGCTGTAAGCCCTTTAGCGGCTGAATGGAAGGTATAGCGTAGGTCGTGGGGGCTAAAAGCGCGCAACTGCACGTTAACACACGCGCGCAGCCCGGGAAAACAACAACAACAAGTTACTGCTGCACAAAACTTGTCGACAGCAATCAAACGACTGCAGGCTCAGGCACTCGCAAGCGGCGCCTGAACAGCGACTACAAGCTCAGCCAATAACATTTCGGAGATGTTTGAAGGCTGCCCAGCAGAGCAAAGAAACACCTGAGGCCAGCCCCAGAAAAAAGAAACACCTGCAGTGAAAAGAAACACCTGCAGACAGAAGAAACACCTGCAGGTGTTAATTAAACACCTGCAGGCCAGATTGGGCCCTCCAGGCTAGCAGGGTCTAAAATGCTCATGGGACGATTCTAGACACCTAGCCTTTAAGCCCCCAGGGGTACTTGAGGGTATGTAAATAAAATGTTCAGGGGTTTGCATACATGTGGGGAACTTCCCTCCCGTCGGAGTTCGAGGCATCTGTTTCCAGTTTGGTGTAGCGGACCCCTTGGAAGTACGGTTGGGGTAGGGGGTGAGGTAGGTTAGGCGGCCTCTGCAACTGGGCGGCGCTGGCAGTGTGCACTTGCAGGCTGGGGGACAGAGGTTGGAAACCCCCATTTCATAGGGGACCTAACGTCACCCCTCAGTACGAACGGGGATGGCACCGGCTGTAGAACCAGAATCGTGCCACGTGTCGCCAAAAACGTGCCAAAACGTGCCGCGCACGCGCGGTTTTCGTGCCAGAACGTGCACAATCATGCCACGAGACGTGCTCGAGCAAGGGAAATCTGATACGGTTTTAAGGCATCTCGCAGCAATGTGCCGCGCACAGAGAGCAGAATATTTTTGTGGATTGCGTGGCATGACGTGACTCTGTTGCGCATCTACGTTGTTCTTTTTTCCACGTCACGCAGCTGACACTTGTGCGTGTTGGGGCGCTAACAGGATCTACTCAGCCGTCTTCTAGGTGGGCGTTACGCAGCCGGTTCCGCGAAATAAACATGCTTTGGCTCGTCTTGACACGTTTTGATAGGTTTGGCCGGTTTTTTTCCTCACACGCCTTTTTCCACCCAGCCGGGGTGAAACACAAGGGCCCTCACGAGTCCGGCGCCCAGCGGGCGTCGCAGATGACGTCGCCCCCCGGCCGCGGCGTCGCCAGCGTCGGGAGGAAGCGAGCTGAGGCTAGCCGCGCCCTGCGCCGCGACAGCCAGCAACTGCCCCCACCGGCGCGCGTACGCGGCGGCAACCTTTCCGCGCTGGTCTTCGGGGCTGGCGAGGGCCTTGCCCCTCGCGAGGCGGCGCAGGAAGGCTTCCGTCTCGTCCCCCCAGCGCCCCCCAACCTCGAGGGCAACGACAACGAGCCGGCACCGCGCCGCGCCCCAGAACTCCGGGTAGGTGCTCCGGCGCTTGTGGTCTGTTGCCTCCCGCAGGGCGAGGCCGGGCTCGGCGTCGGCGCGGGGTCGGTTGGTCCTATCGCGCCGCACTGGGGTCGCCCGTCGGACAACGGCATGCCGAGGTTGAGGTCGCGAAGGAAAACGTTCGTCGCTACCCGCGCGCCAGCCTCGCGACAAACCCGGGCGACGGAGCGCTCGAGCGGGCCCGCGCGGCGGACGAGCACGCCAGCGGTGGGGCAAGCAGTCCGGTGGTCACCGAGTGGGCCAAGGGCACCCCCGCAGCGGCATGCCCGAGGCTCCAGCGGCAGCGGCAGGCGCAGGCGACGGAGCAGGACACATCGAAACGTGTCGTCCTGGAACCTGAACTCGTCGCGAGTCGGCAGCGCGGCAGCGGCAACGCTACCGCCCGGCCCAGCTTGAGACAGCAGCAAGGCCCGAGACGCTGGATCGAGTTCGGTAAATAGTGTCTCGAGGGCCTTGGTCAAAGTGGGCGTCGGTGCCTAAGGGGCCCCGGGCACTAGAGCTTCCCCGCCCCCCTGCAAAAGGAATGTTGGTTGCGTGGGCCAGCTCCCGTCGTGCAGGGCACCACCGCGCCGGCAAGCGAGACAGGCTGAATGAAATCTTCATTAAAGCCTCCAAACCATCATAAAACTATCTAGATTCAATTCTCTAGTATGCGGTCCAAAGCAAGTTCTTTCTAAACTCTATTGTGAAAACTGGGAAAGATTTCGTGGGAATAGAGATCAAAATAATTAAAAGCCTGAGTTGGCGTATGAACTCGAGTTGGCGTATGAACTCAAATGGAAGTTCAACTCAGATCCTCTAGAGAAAGAAAGCCGTATTAAATTCCAGTTGGAATAGCATTTCTGCTTGAGTTCGTTCCTCGTTCGACTCCATTAAATTCAAGAAACATCCGCCTGGGAAAGGACCCCCTGCAACAATTGCATAGTGAAAGGAACAATTCTCATTGAAGCTAGACGTTTCCATGCTCCCGTTCCCAAGCCCCGCCCTATACCCAGCCCCGCGCGCCCCTTTTTATCCACTGCCTGGGTGAGTGGCAAGGCGGTGGGCGCCGCAGTGCCGCGTCTTGCGACCCGGTGCGCTTCCGGGCTCTGGGCCCAATGATCCTGGCCACGTGGCACTGGGACTTGCTGCTCACGGGGCCGGCGCGCTGGGTCCCGCAAGGCCGCGAGCGTGTCAGCATTGGCCTGGGCCAGCGGCGCGGCGGTGAGGGCCGAGCTGGCCGCCGACAGCTCACCCAAATGCGCAAACGCAAGGGCGTGCTCAGCTCGGCGGAGCGTTTCATCATCTGTGCCTGCCTCGCGTCGGGTCTGGTTTCTGCCAGGCGGGTGCGGGGCCCATGCAATGTAAACACGTAATTTGTCCAGAGGAGATGCGGCCTGAGTGAAATCACGGACATGGCACGGCATCTGCTTCCATATACAAAGCAACGCATCCAGCTCGAACCCCCTAGTGTGTCCGGAACTTTGAAGTCATCCTGAAGCCCTTGCAGGCGCCATGTCTCTGTCAAGACAGATCTCAAAGCCCAGCATCTGAACCAAAAGGGTAGAAATCTGGCGGCAATCAAATCCGTCCATACTAAACCATCATGGCAAGGCGAAGTACTTCTGGAAAAGAATGTTACCTCTGCGCTTTGCAGAGTTGCAGCAAAGCCGTGATTCCATGGCTAAGCCACTTCCTAGGTGAACCCAGAATGTGTCATTGTACAAAGTTGAGCGCCATGCCAATGTACAGCAAATAGACATGTGTAAATGCGTTATCGGTCCATAGAATATGTGGCCTGAGTGTAATCACGGACGTGACTCGGCATCTGCTTCCGCACACAAAGCAACGCATCCAGCTCGAAACCCCAGTGTGTCCGGAACATCTTGAAGCCTTTGCGGGCGCCACAGCTCAGTGAAGACTGATCCCAAGGCCCAGCATCTGAAACAAATAAAGAAAAAAGGTATACATCTGGCGGCTATCAAGTCCGTCCATACTAAACCATCCTGGCAAGTTGAAGTACTTCTGGAAAAGAATGTTACATCAGCGCCATGACCTTGGTTGCCGGCACCGGCATCTGATAAGTACCGGCCTTCAAGGACAAACGTGCAGAGGCATCCAATGTTCATTCAGCCATGGATAGGCCACTCCTGAGGTGAACCCAGAAGGTGTCACTGTACAAAGCTGAACGTCATGCCAATGTACTGCAAATAGACATGCGTAAATGCAAAAGTGGTCCATAGAATATGCGTCCTGAGTGAAATCACGGACGTGGCTCGGCATCTGCTTCCACATACAAAGCAACACACCCAGCTCGAAACCCCAGTGTGTCCGGAACCTTGAAGTTGTCCTGAAACCTGTGTGGGCGCCATGTCAATGTCAAGACTGATCCCAAAGCCCAGCATCTATAAAGAAAAAGGGTATACTTCTGGCGGCCATCCAAAGCGTCCATACTAAAATGCGGCGAGCTTTGTGTCAATGACTGTCGTGGGCACACGCTTGCCTCTAGACATCTCTAGACTCAGTAAGCGCAATGAGCACCTGCTTAAGTAACGCAGCCCAAATACGATGCAGTCACCCCGCCTTGCGGGTGACTGCATCGCGCCCCATGATGCAGAGCTGCTGGCGTGGCCCGTCATGGCAAGGTGAAGTACTTCTGGAAATGGATTCCGCATAGCCGTGACCGGCCACACATAAGTCCAAGGCATCATGCTTTCGACCAAGGGCATGCACACCTCTCACAAGCACAGAAGTGGCCGAGGCACAAGAAGGATAGCGTGCCGATGCAATATAATTGCACGAAAGCATTTAGCGGCATGACAAAATTAAAAACCGGGGAGTGTTCCCTCACCACAGCACATGAGGCGGCCTCTCAATACGCAGAGCAAAATCTTGCAGTGCGCCGCCTAAGTGATTCGGAGCGGAGGCTGTCATCCCGCAACTCGCAATGTTGCACAAAGCCTGCACAGACTGGACCTTGTCTCAACCTGAGAAAGAAAGGGTTCACGCCAAGCGGCATCACATCCGTCCATACCAAACCATCGAGACACGGTGTAGTACTTCAAGAAACAAAAAGGGACATCAACGCACTCACGAAATTCACAAGGGCTCCGAAAAACCTCACCCCCTGAGCAATTACGAATGGTCTACACAGCCGGTGGGCCGGCCCTGCCTTGCTTAATGAGTTTCTTGAGATACACACGAAACGCTCGTCTCTTAGCAGGGCGCACATCAACAAAACCATGCGCAACAGGCAAGTACAAGGGAAGTCCTCCATCCGGTTTGTAAATTGCGTGAGGAATTCGCTGGTGAGACTCATGTCGCACTAGGAAAGTGCGCAGTGCCTCAATGGTTTCGGCTTGTCTTTGGAGTATCGGACGGGTCACATAGCCCCCAAAGCTTGCGTTAACACCCAGCATCTGCAGCGATCTCGCCTTAACAACTTTCGTTCCGTAAAAAAGGCGGTGGGGCGTGACACTTTGCAGTTGGTTCATAGTCTGACCAAGCAGCTCAGCTTGCTTCGAGATGGTTTTAATGCCCGTCGGCAACAGCCGACCTGCATCCGAAAGGAACGGCACGAAGTCGCAATATTTTCGCTCAACAGAACTGCACTCACGGATCGTGAGTGGCAAAAATTGTTGCATAACCTCAACAAAGTTGGCATACAGCTCTACCAGTGAGATACCCCAATCGCCAGCACGGGGTTGGTCACAGGGGGCCCACTTGAGCGTGCGCAACCAGTTCCAAACATTCACGGCGGCATCAACTCCAGCAGCAACGGACTGAGCGTGTTTTTCTTCGAGAGCAGTGAATGGCAATGCAACTGCCTCGGCATCCTCCCAGAGCTTAAGTCTTGTGATTGCAAGGCAATCCCCCGCAGCAACTCTGGGGCAATCCGAGACTGCATCGGGCCGAGGAGGCAGATGCTCGATGGCCGATCTATTCTGCTTTGATATACTTTTGAGTTGATCAACTTTGGCAAGGCTAATGGAAGTCATGCATTTGAATGTACCTCGGAGCATATTGGCCTCTTGCTCAAGATGCCCAGCGAGGGCGTTAACGGTAGCAACAATTATTGGCTGCTCAGTTTGGAGGGCTGAGCCAGCTGCATAATCAGCAAGTCGATCACGCCTCAACAGAATCCTTTGCTTCACTAATGCAGCGATGGGCCCTGACCCAATTCAAGCGGCGCCTATCTGGGATCCAGATGGCTTGCATTTCAGTCAAAATATCGTGATTAGGTTGGGGGCCTACCGGGCATTTCCTGACACAATATTTTGCAACACAATTACACGCTTACTGCGAGTCGGAGAAAACAACGCACTGATGAAAGTCAACCAACAAGGAACTCTTAAGAGCCTGGCACACAGCTCTGAGTTCACTACGGATAATCGTTTGGTCCTGATCGGTGAGGGATGTACACAAGACCCTCGTACACTCCGGCAGGTGCTGGTGGTCGTGCAGTCTGGCAAGGCAAAGCAGTCTGTCTTCATCTGTTTGAGAAGTGTCCTGCACAATGGCCCATCCCGCTCGCACGCTTTAACTCAGCAGTGACCTCCCTCAATTGCCCCTGCAGGTCTTCCATTGCAATCTCAGATAATAAGTCCGTTTTAAGAAGGCAACAATTGCATTGCTGCAACTACGATGCATTGCTGCATGTGTGCATTATTACAGTGATCCGAGTGTTGTTTGTTGAATGTGTTATGGATGACTGAAACGGAATCCACAAAATGCACTTGTGTGCAAGTTGACACGGCACGACAGTCACACCCCTAAACGGCATTGCGTGCTGTTTTAAGGTGTGACAGTATGTTCACCACTATGATTGAAAGCGCTACCTACCTCAGACTGTTTCTGGGTGGCAATGCATGTGCAATTATGTATTTGAAGCTGCCGGTGGCATCAAGTGTGGGATGCGACCATCTCATACTGTACTGTTGTGCCGTGTTAACTTGCTTTTAAGCGCATTCGGCGGAATTCACTTCATGCATCTTATTTGTAACTCAGTGCGCAATGGTGCTGTTATTGCCATAGGCAACTTAGCATGTGGAAATGGGGTGAGACACAGTGGACACCTAGAGGGGTCGTTAGTCCAGCGCTGGATACACTGAATGCATAGTGCGATCAAAATGTCGATGCATTCTCACCGGATAGCAACGGCGAAAGTGTGCTTCATCTGGAAATGGAACAGCACCAACACGTTCCACATTGTGTCTTGCAAGGGATTCAAGTGGCGGCAGCAGATTCTCCCTGTCACCGAACATGCCACATATCCGGAATACTGGCACGCATGATTGGCTTGCTATCCATGCAGTGCTTTCTGACACAATCCGCATCCACATGCGTAGAAGCAAAACAGAACTTGCTGCCTCGAGTTCGGCATCATGATGCAGCTTCCGGAGATACTGCTTGTAACCTGCAAACAAACCAACATGGGCAGGTTGGAGTAGATGGGTGGCACTGGGTGGCACAAAAATTGTCCACATGCCAAGTTCATGGGCACGCTGCAGGACACCTCCGCTAATGTGCATGCAGGCCACATCCAGCAATAGTATCACTTGTGTTCCGGGATCCAACGGTACAGCATCATGGACTGCCTCCAGCCATCGCAACAAACCACAAACCAGTACAGTTATTCCAGGAGCTCACACCACGCCAGAGCTGTGTGGTTTCTGGCAAAATGCCAGACATTGCCGCAATATCTCCGACACGAAAAAGGGAGTGATTGCCTGGCAGCACCTGTGGCAATCGCTGATGTGTTGCAAAATCTGGTGAACATGCTGCCAAAAATGTGACTGCACCCTTTCAAATGGCCAAGTTTGACCGGGAATGTGGTCTGCCGCGTGTATCCCAAGCTGCTTTCGTAAGCACAGTACCGCACCGGCACCCTGCGTAACGCGGAATACTGGTCTCATCCATTGCAACCCAAATTTCGCGTTTTTTTGCAGGTGGCACTGCGCGTGCAACCAATCAATGCAGATTGAAAAAGAATGCAGCCTGAAGTTGCTGACACGAAAAGGGATGGGAAGGCAGACCGGCGCATAATGGACACTAAGTGGGTCCCCAATTTGGGTACATTTCAACTGCAGGTGTGCCCATTTTAGGTACCTTTTTTGGTCCTGGTTTTGGGCATCATTTCAGGGCACAGGCCTGCTGGGTTTGGGCCGGCACAACTGGGTGTGCACGAACAACATCTGATGAACAAACAAAAAGAGGAAACAAAAAATCCGCCTTGTCGACGGCATCTGCAGCCTCCAGCATGGGTTTGTGTGGAAGGCATCCCAACCGCAATCCAAAGAAGCGTCGCATTTTCGCTGCCCATCTTCGACAGTGCCATTGTCGATTTCGCTCCACATTCGGCGGGACAATGCTTGCCACCGGTAACTGCAGGCCTTCTTTCAGTGGTAAGGCATGTGTGGCACATTGGCGCTCATACCTTGCCATGACTGCCACCAGTGATGGAGCCACCTCCATGGAACCACTGTGCAACATCAAACTGTGCACTTGGTTCATGCTCGCTGCGTGTCCTGCAAAAACATGCTGCTGCACCCGCATCGAAGCTGGAATGCACGTATGCAGCAATTGCAATGCTGACATCCGTTGCTGTCAGGCCACCATACAGACAGCCCCTCTCCTCGGCAACACGACGTCTCTTCGCCTGTGCTCTTGCACGCTTTAACTCAGCAGTGACCTCCCTCAATTGCCCCTGCAGGTCTTCCATTGCAATCTCAGACGAAAAGATCCGAGTGTTGTTTGTTGAATGTGTTATGGATGACTGAAACGGAATCCACAAAATGCACTTGTGTGCAAGTTTACACGGCACGACAGTCACACCCCTAAACGGCATTGCGTGCTGTTTTAAGGTGTGACAGTATGTTCACCACTATGTTTGAAAGTGCTACCTACCTCAGACTGTTTCTGGGTGGCAATGCATGTGCAATTATGTATTTGAAGCTGCCGGTGGCATCAAGTGTGGGATGCAACCATCTCATACTGTACTGTTGTGCCGTGTTAACTTGCTTTTAAGCGCATTCGGCGGAATTCACTTCATGCATCTTATTTGTAACTCAGTGCGCAATGGTGCTGTTATTGCCATAGGCAACTTAGCATGTGGAAATGGGGTGAGACACAGTGGACACCTAGAGGGGTCGCTAGTCTAGTGCTGGATACACTGAATGCATAATGCGATTAAAATGTCGATGCATTCTCACTGGATAGCATTAAGACCTGATCTCGCCCACACAGGCCGCAAATCCAGGAATTTGCAAAAACACAAAAAATACTCAAAAAAACCCAATCCGAAAAACTCAATCTGAAATAGTCTGAATCTGGGAAGACTCAAAAGAAACTCAAAAAAACTCAAAAACAACTCAAAAAAAAAACAAAAACAACTCAAGCAACAACTGAAGCAGGGCTCTGGGGAGGGTTCTGGGGGTGGGGGAGGGGCAAAATGCAAAAGCAACCGTAGAAAACACAAAAAACTCAAAAAAAAAAACCCAAAAGAAACTCAAAAAAACTCAAGCAGGGGTCTGGGGAAGGTTCTGGGGGTGGGGGAGGGGCAAAATGCAAAAAACAACCGCAGAAAACACAAAAAATACTCAAAAAAAACTCAAAAAACTCAAGCAACAACTCAAGCAAGCGTCTGGGGAGGGTTCTGGGGGTGGGGGAGGGGCAAAATGCAAAAACAACCGCAAAAAACGCCAAAAAGTAATAATAAAAAAAACTCAAAAAAAACTCAAAAAACTCAAAACAGACTCAAAAGAACTCAAAAAACTCAAATCTCCTGCCGTGTTTCTTGTTGTGTCTTGTTTGAGTCTCCTGCTGTGTTTTTCTTGTGTTTTTGTTGAGTCTCCTGCTGTGTATTTTTGTGTTTTTTTGTGAGTCTCCTGCTGTGTGTTTCTTGTGTCTTTTTTGAGTCTCCTGCTGTGTATTTGTTGTGTTTTTTGGAGTCTGTGTTTTCAGTTGAGTTGTTTGGCTGAGTTTTTCTGAGTTTTTTTTTGAGTTCTTTCTTGTTCCGCTAAAACCTCTCCTGTCTGAGCCCGTGTGGTCATAAGGATAGCAACGGCGAAAGTGTGCTTCATCTGGCAATGGAACAGCACCAACACGTTCCACATTGTGTCTTGCAAGGGATTCAAGTGGCGGCAGCAGATTCTCCCTGTCACCGAAAATGCTACATTTCCGGAATACTGGCATGCATGATTGGCTTGCTATCCATGCAGCGCTTTCTGCCACAATCCGCATCCACATGCGTAGGGGCAAAACAGAACTTGCTGCCTCGAGTTCGGCATCATGATGCAGCTTCCGGAGACACTGCTTGTAACCTGCAAACAAACCAACATCGGCAGGTTGGAGTAGATGGGTGGCACTGGGTGGCACAAAAATTGTCCACATGCCAAGTTCATGGGCACGCTGCAGGACACCTCCGCTAATGTGCATGCAGGCCACATCCAGCAATAGTATCACTTGTGTTCCGGGATCCAACGGTACAGCATCATGGACTGCCTCCAGGCATCGCAACAAACCACAAACCAGTACAGTTATTCCAGGAGCTCACACCACGCCAGAGCTGTGTGGTTTCTGGCAAAATGCCAGACATTGCCGCAATATCTCCGACACGAAAAAGGGAGTGATTGTGGCAATCGCTGATGTGTTGCAAAATCTGGTGAACATGCTGCCAAAAATGTGACTGCACCCTTTCGAATGGCCAAGTTTGACCGGGAATGTGGTCTGCCGCGTGTATCCCAAGCTGCTTTCGTAAGCACAGTACCGCACCGGCACCCTGCGTAACGCGGAATACTGGTCTCATCCATTGCAACCCAAATTTCGCGTTTTTTTGCAGGTGGCACTGCGCGTGCAACCAATCAATGCAAATTGAAAAAGAATGCAGCCTGAAGTTGCTGACACGAAAAGGGATGGGAAGGTAGACCGGCGCATAATGGACACTAAGTGGGTCCCCAATTTGGGTACTGGAAATGGGCCTTGTTTCAGCCTGTGTTTCAACTGCAGGTGTGCCCATTTTAGGTACCTTTTTTGGTCCTGGTTTTGGGCATCATTTCAGGGCACAGGCCTGCTGGGTTTGGGCCGGCACAACTGGGTGCGCACGAACAACATCTGACCAAAAAAAAAAGACGAAACAAAAAATCCGCCTTGTCGACGGCATCTGCAGCCTCCAGCATGGGTTTGTGCGGAAGGCATCCCAACCGCAATCCAAAGAAGCGTCGCATTTTCGCTGCCCATCTTCGACAGTGCCATTGTCGATTTCGCTCCACATTCGGCGGGACAATGCTTGCCACCGGTAACTGCAGGCCTTCTTTCAGTGGTAAGGCATGTGTGGCACATTGGCGCTCATACCTTGCCATGACTGCCACCAGTGATGGAGCCACCTCCTGGTAATTCATCTCACGTATGCTGCTGTGTCTTTCGTGGCCAGGAATTCCAACGCACGTGTCTTCGCTATGCGGGCAATGTCCTCTATTGGGTGTGCATGGAACCACTGTGCAACATCAAACTGTGCACTTGGTTCATGCTCGCTGCGTGTCCTGCAAAAACATGCTGCTGCACCCGCATCGAAGCTGGAATGCACGTGTACAGCAATTGCAATGCTGACATCCGTTGCTGTCAGGCCACCATACAGACAGCCCCTCTCCTCGGCAACACGACGTCTCTTCGCCTGTGCTCTTGCACGCTTTAACTCACACAGATTTGCGGACCCCGAGCTTCGCGCTGGACGGGCCACGACCGAAGTCTGGTTCCCGCCAGCAAAACAGGCGCAACCATTGTTGCGCCGTTGAACCGACCAAAGTCGGATTTACAGGAAAAAATGGTTCTCGTCCGTCCCAACCCCAAACAAAAAACACCAACACAAAACAGAGAAACAAACACCACAACAGAAAAGCCAAACAAAAAGGAGAAACAGGGGAGCACCAGGGGCGGGACGGCCGGCCAAAGCGAAACGACCCAAACATCTCAGAACGCAAAGCGGCACCTTTGGTTGCCGGGCAAATGTGACTCAGGTGACACCGGCGTCTGAGAAATACCTGTGAATTCCAAGTGAAACATGCTGAGGCATCCCATACTTGTCCATGGATAAGCCACTCCCATAGTGAAGCCAGAAAGTGGCACCGTGTAAAGTTGGGCATCATGCCGATGCATCGCAAACAAATACATGTGCAACCTCATAAAAAGCCCACAGAGAAGTGGCCAAAGCAAGATATCGGATATGGCCCGGCCGGCCGCCACGGCCGCCCAATGCCTCGGTTGTTGGGCCGGGTCGAATGTAGCAGGCCATCTGGCATTGCATGATACGCCATGGCAAGGATAACACATTCCCCAAATACACCGGGAAGTGCTGTGGTACCACGCTTTAACTCAGCAGCGACCTCCCTCAATTGCCCCTGCAGGTCTTCCATTGCAATCTCAATAAAAAGTCCGCTTTAAGAAGGCAACAATTGCATTGCTGCAACTACGATGCATTTCTGCATGTGTGCATTATTACAGTGATCCGAGTGTTGTTTGTTGAATGTATTATGGACGACTGAAACGGAATCCACAAAATGCACTTGTGTGCAAGTTTACACGGCACGACAGTCACACCCCTAAACGGCATTGCGTGCTGTTTTAAGGTGTGACAGTATGTTCACCACTATGCTTGAAAGTGCTACCTACCTCAGACTGTTTCTGGGTGGCAATGCATGTACAATTATGTTTTTGAAGCTGCCGGTGGCATCAAGTGTGGGATGCAACCATCTCATACTGTACTGTACAGGGTCATACTCTGGCTGTCAGTTCTAAGGCTGAAATAAGGATCTGAAATCTGGAACCTCAATTGATGCAAGTATCTCTTATATCTAGCATGTGCAAACAGAAATGAAGGTCATCCCTGTTTGCCTCACTTTCCATGTGTGCCTGATCACCCTAGGACAAAGGAAACTGGGGCAGCATCTCAGTACATAAAATAAAATAGGTAATCCATCCTAACTGAACTGATCCTACCCAATCAAAACTACGCCATCCAAGCTGAAACTGATCTGCACCTTAGGCCCGCGATTGGCCATATTCTGGCACCACTTCTGTCACATCTGTGGCGTTTGCCGCAGGCACGTGTTTCCACTTCAAATCCAGTCCATGTATTGCAGGAAACCTCAGTCCAGCTAAGCGGATCAAACACAGGTTGCCGGGGTCCATGGTGGCCATGGCGACTTGATTATGCACCGGCACCATTAGCCATAGCCAAATCATCGGCACTGTGCCCGCTTGTCGATTTGCTTGGAGATTGGGTGTGGCTGGCAGGTGGCAGGTCCGCGTGCGCCTCAGCCTGTTGCCGTCGTCCGCCACACTGGCTGGCGTGTCTTCTGGAGGAGCCGTGCTGTTGTCCTCCGCCACACTGGCTGGCCTCTCTTCTGGAGCAGCCTCGGCCTGCGCAGCAGGCCTCGCAGATTCAGGGCACGACGACACTGAGTGAGTTCTACGAACCACCCGCCGCTGCCATGGATTCGGAGTCACAGCTTCAACTTCTGCAGGGACTTCAACCAGCACGTTACCCTTTTCATGGGTGTCGCCTTCGCGAAGAGCAAGAGCAGGGCAGTCTTGTCTTTTCTTCTTCAGTGCGCCATGCCAAATCTTCCTGCTCGCCTTGCTGGCCACTTTGGAGCTGCTTGATTTGGCAGTCTTCAATTTTTGCCCCTTTATTATTGTTTTTTCTTTGTTGCTTGCCTTCGCCTTGGCCTTGGCCTTTGTCTTGGCCTTGGACTTGGCCTTGGCCTTTGGCGTCATGGCCTTTCTGACTACTGCCCATTCCTTCTGCTTCACACGAGCCTGATGTTTCTCAATTGTTTTTTTGAACTTGGTCAAACTGTCAAACTCACGACGATCTTCTGGGTCCATGTCCTCCAACACCATTGCATCAAACTCAAGATCATCCTTATCAGCTTTCAGACACTTTCATCAGAATCACTGTCGTTGCCAGCGGCATTGTTGTGCAGAGCTTGCACCTGAGCCACGAAGTTGGCCGTGATGTCATCAGTATCGCCATCCCGCTGTGACGTTTCCGCAGCAAGAACTTTCAAAAGCTCAGGTCTGCTCATCGCTTGAAAAACTGGCACAGCGGTCTTGCTGCAAGCACGCGGGTCAATGCCCTTCAAGTAGCACACCAGGGCCGCCAGCTCTTTGTTCAGCATCAAGCATGCTCCCTGACATGAGTGTCACAGCGCGGCTTCATTCAGATCCAAGCAGCGTTGGCTCTGTAAGAAAAGTTCTGCGCTCCACACCGGACGATGGCCTGGCCAATCGGAGACTACGCAAACAGGCTGCACCACCATCCACAATCACGGGCCACCCTATACAAGCCCATGTGGCAGAACTCAAGCAAAAGCAGAATGACTCATCTGACAAATTCTTCATGACCTCCTGCCGTGGCGCCAGTTTGTTGAACACCCCTTGCCAGATTTTGATGCCTCCCGAAGATCTGTCATTGCCCTTCCAATGCTGAAGCCAAGACCATGCCGCAGCTCCTTCTTGAAGGCTTTCTTCCGACAGTGTGCCCCAGGTTTTCTTGCCATAAGTTGATGCCATTCCCGAGGCCTTTGATTTGAACCCACATTTTCTCCGACATCTCCCTGTCTAAAGTCACCCACAAATTCGTCTCTGGAGATCTTCACTTGCGGAATTCCACGGCTTTCAAAGACCTGCGAGCTGCGAGTAACATCTTGGATCGGCTCATTTGTTTGCTTCTTGTTGCTTTGAGATTTGCCATCCCTCCGAATATCGTTGTGCACATCTTCAACAATTTTGTTGTCAGGGAATGTGCACAGCAAGCAGTTCAGCCTGCCACACTGGCTGTCTTGTAACCACCTGCTTCGAACGCATCCATCATGAGCCTGCATGGGTTTGAAACGATTAGATGTACACTTGCGGACAGCTTGTCGCAAATCCCCTGCACCAGGCCAAAGGAAGACCGACTAGCTAACACAGTTTCAAGCCACAGCAAAACCTGATGTTCCTTCTTCAGCAAACGAACTGCTTCCTGCTGCACTTGCGGCCAGGATTCCTGCGTATGGTTCTGGGGGACAACCGTGGCGACTGAGCGACCGCACCCTCTGCTTCAGCAAGTGCTCTGTCAAACTAGCCATTTGCATGACCCAGCCACTCAAACCACTTTCAAATATGAACTGCCGAAATGTTGAATTCTGAAGCACTGCTACTGTCTTCTGCACATGCTCGGACTTCTTCCAGCCACCCAGCGCCAGCTGCGCGGACCTTTTGACAGAGTCTTGCGGGGTTTTCACTGATTGAATTTCAGCCGCATACCATGACCACAGTGGACGAGTGACTTCAAGCAGAATGTGGGAATGATAGTACAAGTCCTCCGTCATCAGCTTCCACGCAAGCTTGAATCCTCCCGTCGTTTTCTTCATGAGGCTCAGCTCTTCTCTGAAGGGTGATTGCCTCTCGTTTTGCTGCAGCATTGAGGAGGCCTTGGTCAGCTGATGTTGGGTCATTCATTGAAGGGCCCTGTCCAGTTGGCAACACACTGCTTGGATTGCTCTCATCGTCCAGCTCAAGCGAGTACTCCAAAATCATCTTGAACGCATGATACTCAGCCAGCATTTCATTGCACACCTCGTTCCAGCTGAACCACCGGGCAAGCTTGACCAAAGCACCCTTTTTGGAAAATGATGGAAGTTGCAGCATTTGATCCCATAGTTCGTTGTCAGGGACGTTGAGGGATGAAAGTCCCATATCCCAAGCAATCAGCTCACGATAGCGGATCCAAATTTCAGAGTTTCTTGAGTGGCTCGCCAGAAATGACTCCAACATGCTCTGCTTGCGCTGGAAGAACCCGCCTGTTCCGAATGGCTTGTCACTCAAGCTGAAGACATAGCTCGAGTGCAGCTGTGTGCGCAAAAACTGACCCCTGCACGCTCGCCCAATCGCCAATTTGTAGTCCCGGATTGATCGATGGATCTTGTCAAACTTGACATGAACCATGTGGTTCTGTAGCGCAAACGCCATCCCCGCATTTCCAACCGATCCCTCGTCCAGGCAGGCAACCAGAATTGGCACCTTCTCCCACCAGAAAGGCTCTTCAGGAAGGACAGGCAGTTGGGTGCCCCCATCCTGGCAAATAGATGCCCGACTAACGCACTGTCTCTTGCATTCTTGGCTGACCAATGTAGTTTCATCCTATGCTTATCATATTGGCAACACGTGCTATTGTGGACATGGAACAATCAAGCAACCTCCATTCATTGGCTCATTCGTTCACCTGCATTGATTCACTGCAACATGCTCAACACAAGGGCAAAGCAATAATAAGCACACGCGGGCAACAGCACCCAGGTAGGCTCACCTTTTCTTTCCTCTGCAAGTCACTGCTTCCTGCAGGCGTGAGATTTGAACATTAATGCACTGCACATGCAAGCACAGTCTCAAGTTGGCATTTACAAAGCTCTTGTTTTACCCCAGCAGCTTGCTGCAGCACTCCACACATTGAGTGCTTTGCCACACTATCAGCAGCACACATCCCCAAACCCACTTGAATTGTGGAGCATCACGGCCTGTGCTCACTGATGCAATGTCACTCGCATCAATTTGTTGAATTGATGCTGGGCCATCATCTTTGCAACCGCTGCGCCAAACGCAGTCTCAGGATTCCGAGTCACCAGGGCAGCGCCGCAAGCAAATGCATCTGGCTGCGCTCTTTCAAGGCTTGCCGCATGCCTGGATGTCGACCAAATCATCCAAGGCTTCCTAGTCTTGCCCCCAAAGGCAGCTCCATATGTCCGTGCGCTGCACACCTTGGTAAAGCCCAGCACCAGCTGCGTTGTACTCACCTTCGCAAGCACACTATCCGCAGGCTGCTCCAAGCAGGGAACATTCATGAGGAGGTAGCTGATAAAGAACAACAGACTGGTGACATTGCACAAGTGGTTGCCCTCCACAATGAACAGTCGACTGGTGTCCCCCCAGAATTGGTTCTCCTCTTTCCGTTTTGCCTGTGCAGCACACAACATCACAAATGAGCTGCACCTGGTGCCAAACCAGTTCAAGGAGTCACGCACTGTATTGCTTAGTGCATCCACCCACAGGCGAATTCCTTGCGGGTAGAGAACATCATGATGTTCACCATATAGCTTGTCCAAAGCAACACATTCCTTCTTGCGCCGCATGACCGCCTTGGTCAGGTTGCCACTCCCTGCGAAGAACTCAACCATATCTAGAAATGAGTGACCTGCTTTCCGATGTTTCCATGCTCTCAAGCATAGGCCAAGCAACATGTCCGCCAGCCTCCATTCCTTCAGTTCAGGAAACGCTGCAGCCAAAATAGGATGCCATGCCTCAGAAGCCATCCCCTTGTTGCACTCAGCATCCCGGCGCAGAAACCTCTGAATTTCTTGGGTCAGATTCCTTTTGCAGCCCGAACCGCCAAAAGACCAATGGCCCTCATCATCAATCGGGAAGTTTCCAATGGCAAAGTAGTCAGCCGTCACCCCATGGCTCACTGCATAGAACTCTTTCTGAATGCGCCAGGATTCAGCCTGCACTTTGGCAGCTACATTCTCCACAACATTGGGCAGTGTGTTCTCCTTGTTCCTTCAGCACACTGTTTGTCACTGCTCTTGCCCCTTTGCCCTTCTCTTTTTGTGCATCCAACTGATCCTTGGACAAGAGTACCATGGCCGCGGGAAGCTGAGAAAGCTGGACAAGGCCTAGCTTGAGCAAACCCGCACTCACACGCACACACACGTTAAAGGCGTTGCACTACATGAAGCAATGCAGCACGCACATGCACTGTCATGCATTGCCAGCCGCCGTGCGTTCATCTGACTCGCTGACCTTCATCATGCAATGCGCACACCTCGTTGGCACTGTTAATAACTCAGTGTCACAGCCCCGCGCAACACACATACACACTGTCACACTCAGTCCCCAGCACGGTTGAAAGCATACAATCCACCACAAGCCAGCCAGCAGGGTTGCACTACTGTAACTCTAGCATGTTAGCCCATTGTTTATGACATCATTCATGTCCCCATCATTGATATGTTCCCAGTTAAGCGCAATGTGTTGGGAAAGTTAGCCCAATATATGTCAGGTCATTTCATGCTACATGCGCATTTGAGATGATTTGAGATGATTTGAGATGATTTGAGATGATTTGAGATGATTTGAGATGATTTGAGATGATTTGAGATGATGTGA
Organism: Effrenium voratum; assembly: GCA_963377175.1. Taxonomy (NCBI): domain Eukaryota; class Dinophyceae; order Suessiales; family Symbiodiniaceae; genus Effrenium; species Effrenium voratum. Next base: position 65,496 of record CAUJNA010001189.1, read on the forward strand.
GATGATTTGAGATAATTTGAGATAATTTGAGATATTTTGAGATAACTTGAACTAATTCGAGATAGGGTTTGGGGTGAGAGTTTGAGATAATTTGAGATAATTTGAGATAATTTGAGATAATTTGAGATAGGGTTTGGGGTGGGAGTTTGAGATAATTTGAAATAATTTGAGATAATTTGAGATAATTTGAGATAGGGTTTGGGGTGAGAGTTCGAGATTTTGGACATAAGTTGAGAGCATGCTTGAATAATTTGAAGCACATTGAGATAGCTAAAAACCAATAAGGTGGACAACTGTGTCGAAGAGCATTTGTGGCTTACTCAGTAACAAACAATCGAGACATCAAAATTACAAGCTACTTCATTGCCATGGCAGAACCAAACAGATGTGTTGAAGGCCCCGTCACCTCCTGCCTAAGTTGCACTGCATGCAGGCCAGCCCATAGTGTTACAGCTTAGCTTTGGCACTCCACCATTTTTGACATCCCGCACATGTCAGCACTCATCACAAAAATGGTGATCTGGCACTGCAGACCACTATGCCACACTGGCTGACTCACAATACCTGCCACGCATCATCAATCACATCGCCTTCTGCCAGTGCTCCATGGCTTCGCGCACACCGGAAAGGACAGGCTTGACTCTTTGGAATTCCCGCGTGGGCCATGTATCGGTGAATGCATTCCGTGTGGAAGGTGTGTGAGCAAGCGAGTCCTTCTGCCTCCCGCCGCGGCGACTGATTCCGAAGCAACACAGTGTGCAAACCTCGCTGACCTTTAAATACAACACACAAACCTTCCCACACACAACTTGACCCAAATTAGCCAAGGCTCAGCTCCATCTAGGCGCTCAAAGCAAAACTGGCACTTTGCAGCTGCTTCATCGTCTTGCCACTGTGGCACCTCGGCCTTGCCCCGAACAGGGAACTCCTTCTTTCTGCTTCGCCAGGCACATCAGGTAGCTCAGCAGCTGCATCTGGGGGAACTGCCACAGGCCCTGCAGCCACATCTGAGGCAGCATCTGCAGCATCTGTAGCTGCCGGTGGCGCTGCCTTCAGCACTTGTCCAGGTCCTGGGGCTCATCAGCTGCAGCGGTCTTGCGCTCGTTGCCACACTGGTGCCTTTGGCACTACATGGGAATTCATGGCGCCACTCATGGATCTCAGCAGATTGCTTAGCACCACTGTGACCCCCAGCATTGTCTCGATTTGGGGCCATGAGGAATTCGAGGACCGTTTGAGTTTGTTGAAAGTCTGCCGAAGCACCTTTGCCAGCTGCAAGTAACTACCACAGCGCAGCTGGCTTATGCATGTCGTTGGCTTCTGTTGGGTCGTGAGGAAGATCAGCATCAGGCGCATTCCAAGCAGGATTGATTGCTGTCACAAGCACACTGTGGAAGTTCAGACAGCAGGCCACAAACATAAGCCCGTTTTGGTCTAGCAGTTTGCACAACACCAGCCTTGGGAACCTTCTTCAGTACTGATGTGCTCCGAGAGATGGAGTCTGCATTTGCATACGGATTGTTGTTGTCAAACAAAGCTAGGATCTCAGGTTGCAGTTCGTTTTCTGATTGCGATTCGCACACCGACCTCCGTCTGCGATCACGGTCCTTGCGTGACCTCTTGTGACGGCGCTTGTCGCGAGTGTTGCGGTCTGAGGCTGTCACTCCTGCTGCTGCGGCGCCGCCGAGACCTGGACCTGGACCTGCGGCTCTGGCGGACCCTGCGGCCGAATCCCCTTTCACTGCGGCCATCATCACTTTCACCGGCCGCGCTAGCACCACACTGGTTGCCTTCAAAGTCCTGATTGTCAGTCTCGTTAACCAATGATTGCTGGAGCGGCCCAGGCAGCAGCATCATCCCTGGCGGGGCAAAGCCATACATGGGGTGGCCATGTACGCTTGGCTAAGCAGGTGCTGAGACAGCCTTCGGCAAACTGCCCCTCTCCTGATACTCCATGGCCAGAGTGTGTGACGAACTGGGTTTTCCCGAGCCCAGCCCTTGCTGCAGGCAATCTCAGACTTGCTCACAACATGAATGACTACAGAACTCTCAAGCTTTGCATACAGTAACTGCAGGAGTGAACTGAGGCTCAGGCAAAACTGCTGATCAGGATAACAATGCCACCTTGCAATCATGTGTTCAGTTCCATGTGTCACATGACCTGGTGATCAATGCGCCACAATCACTGAAGGACCTGACCTGCAGACTCAAATATGACACTCTTTTGCGCTCCGTCTCATCCGTATGGTCTAGTATGAATTACACCGCTTTGGGCTCCAAGACTGAAACACACACAGTGCTTGGCTCGAAGGCCTGGACTCGGCTCAGCGCTAAGGCCTCCAGCACCCCCGGTCGGACGATGATGCAGTGGCAGTGGATTCAACAAACCTGCGGTGATGGCACAAGAAAAGGAAAACGCTTGTGATGCCTGGATATTAGGTGCCTGACGACTCCATACAGGCTTGCGAGCATCAAGGCTGTAGCCACCAGCATGGCAATCCAACACACAGGCAAACATGAAGCCTTGTTGGCAATCCTCTGAAGGCACAAACAAAGCACCAATATCAAGAATGGTCAGTGCCCCAGCGTGCATCATCATGTCTAGGTAGTTGCTGATACCCACTCGCCAGGGCTTCACATTGCTGACAAGCACCAGCTGAAGTACAGGATAACATTCAGTGTCAGCAGCCGTGCATGCTCGAACGGGAGCGGACAAAGAACAATGAATCAGTCCCGAAAGAGAAGAAACACTGCAAAACCCTGGGCCCCCGAGCGCACAAATCGGCATCAGCACCTTCGACGTCGCCTCCGTCTTCATGCAGTCGGGGCTGCTGCCTGTGTGGTGTCTTCCTTTCCTGACGGTCCGCTCGTGTGGTCTCCTGGGCGGATAAGGTCAAAACCCCTTTCCAAGGAAAGCTTTTGGAGAGGCTTCCCAAGATAAGAGCCTCCTTGCTCAACTGCAGGCTCTGGTGCTTGAATGCGAAACTCGAGGCACGGAGTGTCTGCTCCCCAGGCTTCAAGGGATCGTCGCCTCGGCCACTACGCCGCAAGAGGATTGTTACCAAGCCTAAGGACTCTCGGAGAAAGACTGACAAACCTAAGGCGAAGGTCACCCCAAGCAGCAGGCAGCGCAGAGGCTACAGGATGTGTCTGCACAAGGCCATCTTGACGGAGAACGTGGTCAAGTCGAGCCAGTACCTCGATTCCGAGTTGCGCTTTCTCATAATTCACCACACTCGGCTGTTGAGACACCTGTCTCCGAACACGCTATTTGCTGGACAAAGACTGCCAACGCATCGATGGGCAGGTAAAGACTCCCTTGTGTCGAGGATTTCGGTGTTTGCTGTGTTTGTCTGCTTTGGTGCCTGTTCTATCCTCGGCACTCTTTTATACTGTGTCTTGCGCTTTTCGTAGCGGACCGGTGTGAACGCAACGCGTGCAAAAAAAAGACTGTTCACTTTCCTCGCTGCGCTGGCTGTTCTTGCTTCACTTTGCTCGCTGGCTGTTCTTGCTGTTCACTTTCCTGGCTGTTCAGTTTTCTTGCTGCGGCTGGCTGTTCTTTTCTGTTTCTCACTTTTCTCGCTGCGCTGGCTGTTCTTGCTGTTCACTTTCCTCTGCGCTGGCTATTCTCGCTGTGCACTTTCCTCGTTGCGCTGGCTGTTCTTGTTCTTCAAATTCCTCGCTACTGGCTGTTCTTCCTGTTCACTTTCTCAGCTGTTTTGGTGTTCACTTTCGTTGCGCTGGCAAGAACTCTTTCCTCGCTGCGCTGGCTGTTCTTGCTGTTCACAACCCAGTTCGCGCTGGCTGTTCTTGCTGCTATTCAATTTCCGCGCTGCGCTGGCTCTTGCTGTTCACGGTTCTTGCTGTTCACTTTCCTCGCTGTGCTGCCTGTCCTTCCCTCTCTCTCATGCATAGGTCTCCAAAACCGCTCCAGAAGGGATTTTGGAGCTTGCGCAAAACTGCGAATTACGCTTTTTGGCGCCCCCCCTGCTGTGGTGCGTGCGGATGGCTTCCAGAGAGTTTTTATGCTGTGCAAGGCAGGTCCGCGGGAGCGCTCGCGAGTTTTTCCAGCCCCCGCTCGAGCTCGAAGATGCGCTGGTCGCTGCGCTTGTTCTCCTTCAGCTCGTGTCTCCAGCCACCCGCGAGGTCTAGTCAGCTGAGCTCTCCTTAAGGGTCGTAGCTGTTTACGTCCCAGCCACTGCGCAAAAACGCACGCTCGCGCGTTTTCAAGGAGGGCGTCTGCCTCTCCGACCTTGCTGCGAGCCCAGTGTGCATGCAAAACAACATGGACTCTTGACACTTCCACCCCCCCGGGCCCCCCCTGAGACTGGACGCTGGGCGATCAAAACAAAGATTGGAGGGGCTCGATCAAAGTCAAACTCGTAACGAGCAACAGCGATTGCGAATGTTTGTTAACAGACCAACCCACTCAAAGCAAAAAAAGAAATGCACACACACACACACGCGGGCCGGCAAGGACCGCTAACTAACTACTATGACAAAATGTTCCCATTTGCTGGTCGCGTCTAGCTGGACAAAGCGCCTTTGGCTGGCTCGGCCCGCCCAAGTTCTGGCACTATCAGGGCACGGATGGCGTATTATTTGGTGGGTCCAGAACCGAATCGCACAGCCCTTTGAAAAGACCACACTGTTGGTTCTGCGATCTTGGCGAACAAATATCCAGTTGTCTAGTGGTACTTCTATGGCTGCTTCCCTTTCAACATGTACACCAATTTACAACGGAATCGCCTTTTTTTTGAAGGGCCACTGAACAACTGGGAATCAGGCGGTGTTTAGCGTGTAACATTTCCTGAAAATAAAACTGCATGTTAGCCCCAATTCAGCTGGTGGAGTCTGCAAGTGTAATCAACGATTCCCAAGGCCCTGATCTGGCCTGCTAATTGTCACTGTACCAACTTGGGGCCAATATGCTAATTGGAAAAAATATTGCTCACCATGATCAACAAATGACCCGAGAACTTGGATGTGAGTTTGTCTGAAAATTGGAGATGCCGTTTCTGGTTGGTTCTAAAAGGGTACCAAAAGGAAAAAACTTCTCCCGCATGCCCATGACACTCACTCCAGGCACACACGCGGTCTGACAACCTTTTGTCTGTGATTAGCTACATCTCTGGCTTCAATCTGCCTTGCCACGCAGAATTCGGGTGAAACTGAATACGTTGTACCAAAAAGCCCTGAGACAAGGAAGAGACAACGCTTTCTGGGCTCATCGTGTCACGTTGGGCCAGTGAGCGGGACAGGCAGCCGTCAAAGATTTGCCTAGAAAACTCTGAATCTCGCTCGCAGTTAGATACTTCCACCGCTGCCTTTTCAAGTCACGGGTGGTGTCCGGTGCCTGGCCACGGAACAGCAAGCCCAGCATGCCAAGTGGCATATCCTTCTTCGGGCAGTCGCTGCCTAGTTTGGCTTGCATGCCCCTCACCACCCAATCGGCCGTTGCATCCTGTTGATAAACCCACATGGCGTCAACCATTTCCGTTTTGGCATCATTGGGCGACAGCACCGCTATGTAGGGGTATGTTTCGATCAGCTGCTCCTTCCACCAGGCCAGTATGACTTCTGGGTTGGTAGAATTCTCCTGCGGCACCTTTCTCACATATACAGCGGCGGGCCGAGCGCTTTCTGGCAGTCCCAGCAGCTCGTGGGGCTTGCTGTACATGGCTTCATGGCATCGAAGGCACAGAGCGACCAGAACAGCGGTCTCCCAGTCCTGGCCGCTTTCAACCTTTGCCGACCAGCGCGGGATTTCGTCGATCCATTCCCCAACCTGCTTCCATTTCAGGTGGCAGCACATCCGTCCCACGTAGGCGAGAATCCACCGGATCTGCCCCTGGGCTGGGGATTCGGTGAGGGCATCGAAGGCACGCACTGGATAGTCGTCTGGACCCCGCCTGCCAGTGAAGAACTCTGACAGGAAAGACTCTGCCAGGATTGGGAGCTCCTCCGATTTTGGAAGACGTGCGAGAGCCCGGAACCGCCCTTCAATGTCGAAGACCTGCGTCTTGACCGAGAAGATCAGGGCTGGGACGTAGCCTAAGTAGACGGCCTCCAACGGTGTCAAGGCATCACAGGCTGGATGCATGGCCCTTAGCTGCTCCATGTCCGCGCACCTGGGCATGGGTATGGTTTCTGCCTCACGAGAGCTCCCCGCGCCCTTGCCCAAGACCTGGTCGAGGCCAGTGCTGGTGGGGATGTGCGTGCTGAAGACAAGGTGTCGTCCAGCAGGGTCAAGGAACGTCTCCCGCAGGAACATCCCCACATCTTGGTAGTTATCTGCTTGATTGGGTTTGAGCAAGACGTTTAGCTCGTCCACGAGCAGGACGACGTCCTTCTTGTCCTCCAGATATTCCTTCAAGGCTTCCTTGCTGCAGCGCACCCGCTCGGCCTCTTCCCTGTTCGCGGGCTTGTTCTTCATCAGGGCAACAGCGATGGCCCTTAGCATTGTGTGTAGTGGCTTCTCGTCATCGAGCCTGTGGATGAGCGAGTCCCCATTGAAGCTGATGAAGATGGGTTGTGTTTTGGTCGCTTTCAGCTTGTCAAAGACCTTGTAGAGCATTGTCGTCTTGCCACCACGCATGCATCGGGAGAGCATTGCTGGAGGGACTCTCACAGTCGTTCCTTCTGTTTCCTTCGGCAAGTTCTTCATGACAACATTGACGCAATTCTCCACGCGGACATCGAGATCCACAAATTTGTCAGGCTGCACCTTGATGTCGGGCCGAGCGCATGCATAAAGGTCGAAGTCCTCGGCTGTGACCTTCTCAGTGACCTCGAAAAGGACGACAGAAGGGCAAAGAGAAGAAATCGAACTGGAAGAAATCGAACATGGCAAACCAGCGCTCGAATAGAAAGCAATTGAAAGGCACAAACGCTGACAACAAGACAAAACCATTCAGGAGAAATAGCACATCAGGATGGTTTACTAAGCTGGGGATGCTTGGTAAGTTCAAATGTCGGTTCCGACGGAGCATCCTCATATCAATCAAACTAGCAGCACCGTGCTCTTGCAGGCTTGAAAGGACAAAAATCAAAGCACGCATAACAAAAAATTACATATCGGGATGAAGGCAAAAATGGAGTTGCCACCCGTTTGCAGGGCTCCACACGGAGTTCAACCACGTCCGCAACAATGCTGTCAACGTACTCTGTGGATGCGATGAGGGCAGCCTTCTCCACTAAAAACATGTTCAGCTAGGGGAAACAATGAAACAGGGACAACACGGAGCAAACGTGACACATCAGCCGAAACAAAACACCGTACAATCGAGCAGGAAACCATCCGTTCATGCGGCTCCACACCGAGTCTGCCAACAATGCACAATGCAGCCAGCTGAGGCCTATGAAAACAGGACGCGCTGCAATCTGCGCAAACACAATCTGCGCAAGCGCAATGTTGGGATTTCCTGGTTCTGTGGATGTGATCAAGGCAGCCCCCCCACAGACAACATTTCCGTAGGGCTGGGGAAAATACATCAATCAAAAGCACACACACAAAGACCAACTGCACGTCTCAAAGAATGTCAGCCAGCAGAAGCGAACGACCTCCCCGAATGGCAAGGAAGGGCAACCATCGATTCATGGGCCTCCACACTGTTTCGGTTCACGTCTGCCAACAATGCGGCCAAAAGCATGTCCAGGCTGCGGGGGAATTTCAAAACCACACACGACGACCCACTGCACGTCTCAGAACAAAGTCAAGAGCAAACGATTTTCCAGCCGTGCCTCCTGCAACAGCCGGATCTTCTCGTCCAGAAGCTTTGCAGGGCCACGCGGAACGCCATCCTGCATCAGCTCTTCCAGTGTCAGCTGCAGCAGGGCCGCTCCGATCACCTTCTGCTTCAGCAGAATGCGGGTGACTTCGGTGATGTCGTCTGCTTCAAACCCAGCATCCAGCAGTACGGCTTCGACCCAGTTCGACACTTGGGCTTTGCTGAAGCCCTCCACCTCCTTGCGGCTCTTGGCGAGCCAGTCCTGCCCGAACCCACCAAGCCCGGCCTCCGCGTCGCTGTCCTGGCACGAATGCAACCGGCCAAATTTACAACTGCTGATTGGAGCGTCCTGCTGCGGGCTGGCGCGCAAAGCAACTCCGCCACGCCCAGGGTGCCGGCTTGTCACCTCAAGAGGAGCTGAGAATCCAGGCAAAAGAAAACACAGCAACAGCGGGAATCCTGGCGGACCCATTGCAACACACAACACAGAAGCCCCGACTCACACGAAGAGCAGCAGTGCGCACGAACGGACGGCCTCTTCCAAGCCGTTTAGGGCTGCTTTGGCCTGCGTCACAAAGAGTGACCGCTTGTCACCCCTTTGGCACAAGGAAGCAAACAGTCCTGCCTCTTCCACAAACTCGCGCAGTTTTTGTTGCAACTCGCTTCGCTTCCCTGTAAGGGTCCACTTCCCTGGGTATATCTTCTGCGCTTTTCCTGAGCTCAAACCTTTCACTGCTCTTGAAAACCCCGACCCACGTGCTGCTCCAGCGGCGCAAGACAGCTTTTATCTTTTCCACCGTGTCGTTGTCGTCCAGCACCCGTTCGGCTTCTGCAATCACCTGAGCGAGGCCAAGCTGGGACGTCGCTTCTCTGAAGGCCCGCCGCCTCCTCGAGATCGAGCCGGTCCTGACAGCCAACAAGCCCAGCGCTCAAGCCTGATGCACGTGTCCCCGGCCTCGGCACTGTTGTCCTGGCGGCAACCGGCAAAAGATGCGAACAGGCTTCGGGTCGGAGGAGTCCTCTTGCGCAGCCCCGGCGCGCCGAGCGACTCCGGCATGCAACGGGTGCCGTTTTGCCACCTGTGAGAGAGCAAAAGTGCAATCTGCTTGCGCCTGCGGGCAACTCTGAGAACTGGGCCGATATGCTGTCCTCGCACGGCAGCACGAACCAAGAACATCCAAAGGAGGGACATCATGGTCCTTCAGCCCAGGCACTCCTCGAGCAAAGTCCTGGGCGCCGACAAGGGACTCCTGACACCCGAAAACCTTCGAAAAAAATGTGTCCCAAGACCCAGGCCGTGCTCGGCTGCACGAGCAGCGCCAATGCAATCCCGAGAAGGCAGAGGCACATACCTGGCCGCTGCCTACCGCGGGCACGGTAGCGTCACAAGCTTGCCAGCCTCGGTTTGTGGTCCTGGTCCGCATCATCACCATGGCTATTCGAAAAGCGCTTGAGCGGCCTGCGATTCCTCAAGCCCTGGCACTGGACCCATCGGGCATGTTGTGTCAGTGTTGATGAGTACCCTCGAGCCAAGTTTCCAGAGCAAACACCAGATTGACTGGCTTCTTTGGCAACACCAATGATGTAGGGTTTGGGATGCTCCTCCTTTTGCTCCACTCGCGGCCTGAAGGTCGGTCGGGCCAAGCCTTGCAAGGCTTCGCGCCGTCCATCCGTCAGACTGGCTGACCCACATCCTGCCGCTGCATCAAAGTCCAATGAGCGAGATACCAAACTGGCCTGCCTGCAAAACAAGCAGCCAAAATCAGAGGGGTGGTTTGGTCCTTGGGATCACTGGGGGTTACTAGGGTTTCTGGGGTCCCTAGGGTCCCTAAAGTCCCTAAGGTCCCTATGGTCCCTAGAGTCCCTGGGGTCCCTGCACACGTGTGCATCAGACGTCTCGCCAAGGCCCCAGAGTGCGCTCATCCCTGTCAACACACGGCGGGTTCAGGGACCTTGGGGACCTTAGGGACCTTAGGGACCTTAGGGACCTTAGGGACCCTAGCAACCCTACAAACCCTAGGGACCCTAGGTACCCTAGGGACTCCGAGGACTTCAGGGACCCAGCGACCCAGGGACTTCAAGAGATCCTTGGCCCCAAGGATTTTGGGGCTTGAAGGGATCTTGGCAAGAACTTCACGCCGGGTACCACTCAGCCTGGGCATTCTCCAGCATCATAGGGTCATGCAAAAAACAAAATGCCGAAGCCAAGACACACACACACACATTGCAAATGGGCCACAACACCACAACATCATCTCCCAACTACAAACACGGATGTAGAAAACACCATGTAGAGACATACCAACATAAAGGCACAAAGACATAAAGATATAAAGATATAAAGAGAAAGGTATAAAGATACAAAGGTATAGAGATATGAACTTGTAGAAATACAAAGATATACATATATGAAAATTAATAAAGAGATACAAATACGTAGAGGTATGAAGATATAAATGTATGAAAATAAATAGATATGAGTACACAAAGATAAATAGATGTATGGAAAGTTGCTCGAATGGAAAAACAACAGAAGCGTTGCCCTTCCGCGCGTCTTTGTGTCCCCTTGCGTGGCAAGCTGCAACCAACCGAAGCTTGAGAGATGACTTCACACTTCACAGGATCGCTTGCCCCCAAGACCCAGGGTCCCTGGGGTCCCTAAGGTCCTGGGGTCCTTAAGGTCCCTGGGGTCCCTAAGGTCCCCAGGGTCCCTAAGGTCCCTAGGGTCCGTAAGGTTTCTGGGGTCCCTAAAATCCCTGAAAACGTGTGTTGACAAGGATGGATGCACTTTGGGACCCTGGCGACGCACGCGTGCCCAGGGACCCGGGGACCGTCAGGGCCTCACTGGGTCAAAGATCAAGGGGGCTGACAGATGACAAAGATCAAATGACAATAACCTGTACGGGACCTCTTGGCCATGACAACGGAACGCGGCGAGGGCCCGGGCGGAACGTGGAGCTCGAGGCGCAAGCTCAAAAGTTCGGAGTGCCTGAGCGCCAGGAAAAAAAAAACGGTCACGATTTCCAAAGATACACGGGCCTGACGGCGCGGCTTGACGGGGTTGGGAAAAGCACACAAAAAGCAACGCAAACCACTCGGGCTTCACCGGGTCAAAGAGATCAAGGTTGGGCCCAACCCTGAAAGCTCAGTTGAAATCCGCGCATCAACACTGACGGCGCAATCAGCAACAAGGCCCAAGCAGAACGTCTTCGAGTCGCGGAAATCCTGGCACGGGACGGGCGGGGGTGTCCGGGCCTCGCTGGGCCAAAGATCAGGGGGCCTGACAGATTGGCGAGTTGGGACCCAAACCTCAAAGATCAGTTGGCATTAAGAGCCATGACAACGGAAGCAGCGAAGGCCCGGGCAGTATGCCTCGATGTCAAAACAAAGCCTGGCACGGGGAAGCGCGAAAACACGACCTTTAAAATCCAGGACCAAACCTGAAACACTGCTCAAAGGCCGAGTTGACACCAATCCGCACAGGTGCCCAGCCAAAGAGTCCCCAGTAGCACGAATTGGATCCACCTGCAAGCGGCCAACAAAAAGTGACAAAAAGGCAACTCCAAAGCGCGGCGCTGCGAGAAGATCAGCACGTCGAAGTCTGGGCACAGGGCACGTGAGGTCAAGAAAAACTGTGACTCTGAAACCACGCCTTTGCACCCGCGAGCGGTTCCCTGCCACCCCGGACCCCAGAGTGTCCCCGAATCTCGCCTTCACAACGCTCACGTGCTTGGGGAAGCTCTTTCCAAACACGACCGACAACGTGAAAATCGTGAGAAAAACGCAACACCGGCAACCTGTCATGCAAAATCACGCTCAAAAACCATGCAAAACTGAATTTACGGAAAAGCAGACAAAAACGTGTTTTTTTCCGGAAATGGCGGCTCTCGAGCCGCTTGAGCCAGGGCCGTCGTCGCTTTGGTCGGACCATTTTGTTGTCCGCCCTATAGGAAAAGGACCGGCAAGCAAGAGTCAAGATGACTACCATCGCCACTAGCGTCGCCCTGGGCGAGGTGCAAACGAGCCCCAAGGGCGCCATCGTCTGGCAGTCCGCGTGGACTCACGTCCTCTGGGAGCCCAGCAGCTTCGGCGAGGACCAGGGACCCAGGCAGAACGCCTGCCTTGCGATGGAAAGGGATTCCGAGGCCTGGGCGGCCTGGGAGGAATTCGAGAAGAGGTGCGTTAACGAGCTGTCTTTGCGGTCGAGCCGCATTTGGGGCGACTACGGCGATGTGAGGGACAGGTGGCAGAGCTGCCTCAAGGAGTCCCGACGGGAGCGACCTTCCTGAAGTGTTAAGGCATGTTGCACTGCTCCAAAAGAACAATGCAAGTCCGAGGCGGCCGCAGTTCTTTTTACCGGGATTGCTGAAAGTAGCACTGCTTCCAGGGCACGGGTGCGCCTGGAGCAGGAGGTGCGTTGACCCCCCGTGAAACTATAAGGCAAAACAATGCGTGTCCTTGCAAATGCATGCAGTGCGTGCATGGCGTGGCATGCGTGCCCACGCCTGACCAACAGACCGGGGTCTGTGGTCAGGAAAGGGCAAGCTGCGGCTCTGCCCAAACCTGCATGATCCGGAGATCACGTAGTCCGGAAACCACGAGCTGTTTGGAGCCCTGGTGGTCCGGAGACCGTGAGCGGTCCGGAGACCAAGTGGTCCGGAGACCATGAACGGAAGTGCAGAGCGTCTGCGACTTCTCATTTGCAGAGCCTTGCACAAGGCAGTGCAGGGTGGGTAGGTGGGTTTCAAATGAAACAGCAAGTTTGGGTCAAGGCTAGGAGCAAAATGGCCACCGCGTAGGTAGATTCACAACATGCCCTAAACACAAGGGAAAAGAAAACCCTAAACGTTAAGGCATGTTGCTCCTAGCTTGAACCCAAACAAGACCACCCAAAAGAACAATGCAAGTCCGAGGCGGCCGCAGTTCTTTTTACCGGGATTGCTGAAAGTAGCACTGCTTCCAGGGCACGGGTGCGCCTGGAGCAGGAGGTGCGTTGACCCCCCCCTTCAGTGTTTCAGGCAACCCCGGTATAAGCGAGCCAGCTGGGCCGCCGGCCTCCTCACCCCCCCTTTAGAGTGGGGTTGCACCTGGCAGGGTAAATGTCAGCATGACATTGCATGCGCTTGGTTGCGAGCATCCTGTTGCTCAGGGTCCGCTCTTTTTGAGTCAAAGCGGCTTGATGTCAAGCTGCTGGCTGACGCAGCCAGGTATTCTGGTTGCCAGGGCGAGGTTGGCTGTCGGGTCGCGATGCATGTTGGGATGCAATGGGGCTCGGCTACGCACTGCTGGAGGCAGATGCCAGATGTTCTGGGCGCCAGGGCGCATCTATTGGACACAGCTGAATGCCTCTGCCTGACAGCGCAAGGCCCGCAGGGCTGAAGCGCACGCGACTCTCAGGGCGATGGCTGAATCTGGCCAACCGACTGCTGAGGTCATCTGCCCAATCATTGCTCCTTCCCGGAACGTGTGTTGGCTGCAGCAGTACGTTGTGCGCGTGAGCCCAAAAGGCTGTTAACTGCACGAAGAGTTGCAACGGCCAGGAGGTCGTGAACATTTTATTAAGGCTTGCTTCCGTTGCCACCAATATGGCTGTGGGTAGCTTGCAGCAGTGCCAACTGCGCCAGTGTCTCGAAGCATGCGATGTACCGCTGTCCAGGCTTGACAAGGCAAGGCCATACTGCCCGTATGTCCTGCATGTTCCAGGTTTCGGCAAACCAAACCACTTGTGAAAAGTGATTGCCCAGCCCCCTATTCCTACCAAGTCGTCTTCGGCACACGCATCCGCAGCTGCCAGGGCTTGCAGCGGGCGTGGCCGTGCCAAGGGCTGAACTGGCGAATGCTGGAAGCACGAAGCCAGCCATGTAAGGCATTGCTGGCTTGACTTGGAGAGGCTAGTATAGGGGTTATTGGGATCTGTGATACGTACCCACGTGGGTTTGCTGGGCAGTGTGTGGCGCGACCCGAGATTTTTTGAGCCCACTGCGATCCACATGGCTTGTTTTGAGATCCTTGTTCAAGGATGCTCTGAAGGCTGACCACATTTGAGGTGGTATTGAGTGCATTGAGCCTGGCGGGCTGTTGAGATCAGAGTATAGCGGCGCTAGCCAAGATCTCAGATGCAGCGCAATGCTGGTGGCCCAAATGAGCAGGCCTATGCACTGCTCGAGTGTTTTTCGGAGTACCCGTTTGCTCCCTAGCAGTGCTTTGATCAAGGCGTCCAGCTTTGTCAGTTTAGCTGACACGAGCTGAATGGTGTCGTGGGAGAAGTTGATCTCCCAGCCACACCAAATAAGGCTGTCCTGGAATTGCGCCTTTTTCCACGAAAGTGGCGCAGCAATGGCGCGAACATTTCTGGAGCGCTGTCTCGGACGAGTGCGCACAGAAGGTCGTCTACGAAGAGGAAGGCTTTGTGAGGCTTCCAAGCCAATATCCCGTGCGCTTGGCGAAGTAGAAATGCTCCAGTGCGCTGCCACCAGAATGCCGAGAAACGGCCTCCAAAATGGCAAACTCTATAATGGTAGAGTTTCCCCTGAAAGGCGAACAGCAGAAGGCCATGCTCTTCAGGGCGGACGTGCGCCTGTTTGTGCGCGGCTTTGAAATCAATGCTTGCACCCACAAAGGCTCCTGGGGTGTCCTCCATTGGCAGGCTGAGGCGCTCTGGCAGATGGCATCTTGTGTTCACTTGGCACACGGTGCTGTCCAGGACAAGGCGGGGCTCTTTCCCTTCTGCAAGAACTACATTTAATTTGCCTACGGCTATTCCTAAAGGCCATTTTTCACGGGCTTCGGCAATGCTAAGGCCGGTTTCTACAATCCAGTTGTTGGCAATTTCATTGCGCAGCAGGCTTTGCACTGTCTCTGATTCATCCTCAGCCATCTTCCAGTTGCCTTCACAGATCTCCAGATCTGGCGGCACGGCGGTTTCCGGCTTTTTGGCCGGCCATTGTAGACTGGGCGCCAAGGCTGAGACGGGCTCCCGTCGGTATTCGGTGCAAAAAAGGCAGCAGGGCCATGTCTGGGTCACCCCAAGAGCTAGCCAAAGCCTGCAGCAGATGGAGTCTGTACGGCTGTCCTGCCTCAGGGCTCATGTCTTGAGGGCAGGGCAATTGCAAAGCCGTGTAAGCCATTTTTGCGCAAACCTTCCGGGACCCGGGCTTGTATCAGGACATCCTGGAGCCTATCGCGGCATGTGCCTCAGTAAGGCATGTTTTGAAGGCGTGGTTTGGTTTGGTCGGAGACAGCTGCGGAGTGTGTATAGTCAATGCAACTGGCACGCACGAGCACTGTTGAGCAGCTGACGCGCCTCCCGGCGCGTACCTGAGGTGTCCACTCACACAGAGTTTAGGTGATTCAAGGCCATGCAGGCTTTGCGTTTGCAGAGCTGCATGTCCGGATGAATTTGGCGCACGGGGTACGAGCACTCCTTAAAGTACAAGCCGCACGCCGTTTGTACTGAGTTGCCGTGGGTGCTAAGCACGGCATGTACCGATCCCCAGGGCACAAGACGAATACCGATTGAGTCGACTGCAAGAGTTGGAGCCAGCTGGCAATGCGAAGGCTCTGGTGGGTGGGGTTGCTCGTCTGGCAGCTTCCGAAGATTCCAGGGCGGCCCTCTCCACTGCGGACAGCAAATTGCCCTCCCTGTCTTACCGGAATCTTGTAAGGCTTGTCGGGAGGCTCTGGACCAGCCACGTCTGATGGCCAAGGCAAGCTCAGATTGCACCCACAAGGCTTCTATGGTGTCGTCCCTGCTGCATAGCAGTGCGGACGAAAGGCGATGGCTGCTGTCTTCGGGAAGGCGTAGCTGCGCAGCCGCACTGAGTAGCGCGCGTTTAAGGCTGTGAAGGGTGAACGAGGAAGCCTCGGGTCACCAGCTGACCGCCTTCTGCATGTGTTAGGCAGAATGAAGTCGGGCACGAAGGAATCTCCCCATTCGGCCTGAGTGGCGTCTAATGCTTGGCTGAGCAGGGCAAGCCACTTCACCAGCCAGGACGTGCTGATGTTTTCACCTCGGAAACCGAAGGGCAGGCATGCGAAAGGCTGTCCCTGACTGGTTGTCTTGGTAGCCCAACACAGGCCACGAAGTGCTTGTGCGGACAGCGACAGAGCGGACGGCTTGATTCTCTGAGTGTCCCCAAACCTAAGGCTACAATGCGCGCACAAGAGCAGGGCACCTAGTAGGGCGAAACTATGTGCTCTTCCCATGCTGCAAGTACGGCCAATGGCAAAGGCAAGGCTTCGCGTCGGTCATGAGGTTTGGGGTAGGTTGCCATGTGTCACAAGCAGAGGACCAGACTGCGTTCAAATGCAGCGCAATCATGATGAGTAAAGCCCTGTCCTGGTTTGCGCGCATTGGACAGATACCAAGCCTACCTAACTTGATGGGCAGCCCCTTAATCAAGTCCTTCGCATACAATGAAATCGGACAGGTGGGCTAAGGTAAGGCGAAGCAAGTTCCCCACACACTGATTCACAAAGGTCAGAAAAAGGCGGATAGCTCGGAGGTACTGTGACAGCGTGTTCAAATGAAACAGCAAGTTTGGGTCAAGGCTAGGAGCAAAATGGCCACCGCGTAGGTAGATTCACACCATGCCCTAAACACAAGGGACAAGAAAACCCTAAACGCAAACTGGACGCGCGGAACGTCCGCTTCTGGGACACCGACGGCAGCAAGATCTAAGGCCCGGCAGGTCTGGATCATGGGCAAGCAATGCTGCCTGGCGCTGGAGGTCCGCGAATTGCAGGTGAAGCCCGGCACGGGCGGGACTCTTGACCCGGCGGCCGCGAGAGAACAGCACTTAGGGGACCTAGGGGCCTAGGGGACTTAGGGGGCCGGCGGGCGTGCCGACGCGTGGAGCGATTTTTTTTGCTCGGACCATTTTTTTGTTGGCCTAAGAAAAGCAATCGACAACCCAACAATGGCATCCTGGGCAAGGCAGCGGGAGCATATCAGAAAAGCGGTCGAGGCCGGATCGAGGGCCCGGGACATGGATGACGGAAGCCGTGTCTTGGGCTTAAGGCGGGGCCGAGGCGCCTACGCACTGCTCCAGCGTGCGGACGGGAGCGTCACCAGGGCCGGCGGCTGCTTCAGAACGGGCAGCGGGGCCTCGTGCGCAGGCTGGTGGACCGCTACAACCCGGACCGTGGTGTTGACATGCTACGACGGGCACGCCTTCTTCTACCGGAGCGCCCGGGCTGCGCTGGAGCAGCTGGGCTGCGCGAGGGCGCTGCACCGGCGCGACCCGAAGCAGACCGTGCCGCCGCTGGAGGAGCGGAGCCCGTGGGAGGGCGAGATCAAGCCAGGCCACTTCCACGCGACGGACCTACGGGAGACGGCAGCTGCTGCTTGCGGAGCACAACCCGCAGGTCACGCTCGCTCGCGCAGTTGTCGAGCCTGAAGCTGCGCGCCAAGGGCGGGCAGCGCGTGATCCAGCTTAGGCGCCGAGGAAGCCAGCGGCAGAAGAAGCTGCTGCTGGCCGAGCAGGGAGGCAAGTGCGCCGTCTGTGGGGATCGGCGCCGGGTGCGCGGAGTTCGACCACATCGTGCCGGTGCGGCAGGCCTTCGCCGGGCAGCAGCAGCGCTTCCAGGCGCTCTGCTTCAAGCAGCCTCCGTTAGTGTTCCAGGCGCGGGCCCCGGGCAGCGGAGCTGCAGGAACGGGCTGGCCAACGCGCCGTTCCCGCTGCCCATCTTCTGCCCGACCCGACAACATCGAGCCGGCGCGGCCCGGGCACCTCGCAGACCTCTCGTTTGGGGACCTGCAAAATCGGGGACCCGTGACGCTGCTGCCCTACGTGGGGCCGGGCTGGTGCGCAAAGGTCTCGGTGGGCTACATGCTGCGCAGCGGCGTGGCGCGTCCGACGTGCTCCACACAATGGACGCGGCCAGGCGGAGCGCCTGGCGCCGGCGCTGGACGTCATGGAGCAGGCCTGGCCCGAGGGCGAAGAACATGTGGCAAAGCTCGCAGTGAACTCGAGGCTCATGGGCACAAGACAGCAACAAGGCGCACACGCTGCGCAGGCACGTGTGGGACTTCATCACCACCCGCTCAACCCACAACAACGGGATGCTGCGCCCCATCCACGACTGCGTGCTCGGCTTCGAGGCGACGATGGTGGCACGCATCCGAAAACTGGGCCTCCCACCGTCGTGACAGTAACAAGCCCCCGTCGTGACAGTGACAAGCCCCCGTCGTGACAGTGACAAGCCTTTGTCGTGACAGTGACAAGCCTGTGTCGTGACAGTGACAAGCCTGTGTCGTGACAGTGACATTTCCCTTTTCGTTTCCCGAACAGCGCCGTGACTGAAAAACTGCCTTGAGTGATGGTTTTGAACTTGTGGGACGGCTTGCAGAGGCATTTTCCACTGACTGGCTTGGGCGCTGTCGTGTTTCCTCCCTCCCCCTTGCCTTATGTGTTTGTTTTTTCCTGCGCAGGTATTCACTTGGTCTTCTTCGCCTACGAGACTGACAACATCTAGGTATGGTCTGGGGCTGGGCTGGCGGGCTGGGTTGGTTTAATATTTATAGTAATAAATATATATAAGGGGAAATTCTCGCCAACTTTTTCCTGCCCTGTTTGGCAATTGGCGAGAGTTTCCTGATATATCTATATGAATATTGGTATTTTCTAAATTTGATAAACTATGGATATTCCCCTTAAAAAACACTATTTTCAAATTTTTAGAATTCCTTTTTTTTTACTGTGTTGTCGTTGGATGAACTTAAAAATTTCAAGTTTCAATCCCAACCCCAAACTCAAAATCCTTAATCCGTCAAACTCATCAACATTTCCAATATCAAACTACTAGGTATTTTATATAGGTCTTGTTGCTAAATCATTCTAATAAATTCATATTATTAGAATTACTTAGATATTAATTATTCAAATAATACATATACTCCATCATCATTTTTTGAAATTTTATAAAATTCTACTGTTTGTTGCTTTGGTTGTTTGATTTTTCCTGTATTCAACATATCACAGTATTTCTTTTGCTTTGTAGGGTAATCGCCACTGGGTCTACCTATAGATTTTGCTTGAAATATCTTATCGATTTTTCCTTCTCTTCAGTGCTTTTTTGTTCACGCTCAACTGGTTTCATTTTGTTATCAATGGATTTAATCATATCATTTAAGTTTTTGATATTTTTACCAATTAGTGTTATCTTCTTCATTAAATCATTAATATTATAATTTTCATTTTCAGACATTACTATATATTTATTTAGATAATTATTTATTTAGATATATATGTATAAAGCGCAATTATGTTAAAACTACTCTTTAAATACTAACTTATGTCCCTGTTAAAACTAACATTAATCAAATGTTCGTTAGTTTCAACAACCATATCGCCACCTGTTTTTTCTCAATATTTAAATCCTTATCTGAGCTTTTATAAGAAAACATACAAGGAATACAACTAACCTTCACTCCGCCTTTCTTATCTACTGTCAATTCATTTTTAAAATTCATTACGTGATTACATTTATCACATTTTATAGCCTTACTTTCGCCCAGTGATTTAACACTTTCTGCTGTTTCTTTCCGTGCTTCAATATCTGGTATTGGTCTTTCTTTGCCTTTACTCTTTTTCTTTCTTCCCATTTATATTAACATTTACATTTGTATTTTTGATATATTGTATTCCTAGCTTAAGTATTTCTAATGAATAATAACAACATTTCTTAATTCTATTATCGGTAATTATTACTTGTTCTATATTTTCTACTTCATCTATTATATTAATATAATTTGAATAACTCCTATTCATATAAATGATAAGATAAAATAGTTATTTAATCTTATTATTTTCATGCACAATAGAATATTCGGAGGGCACAGCACTTGGGGTTTTCTTTGCAACGCATCAAACTAATTAGCTTCAATGCTCATTGATTGAAGAAATGGAAAGCCTGTTCCATTTTTATGATATTCGCCACCAGCATATCATAAAAATGATGTTCCATTTAATCTTATATACAAGTTATTTTTTAAATATAATTTTCTATATATCTTTAATATCAACTATGACAGACGTTCCAATAATAAAACCAATAAACATAACTGAATATGAATTCAAGCAATCCAAATATGAGCACGTGCCAAAATTACACTTCAGAAGTATTATAGTTGCTTCTTCGACAGGCGGTAAGACTGTCCTTATTCAAAATCTAATATTGAATGTTTATAGAAATTCATTTGCAAGAATATTTATATTTTCACCCAGCGTCCATAACGACCCTACATTTACAGAAGTTAAAAAATACATCAGGGATGAATTGCACGTGGATGATAAAAAAGAACAAATTTATTTTGATAGTTCTAATCCAGCAGATTTAGAAACTGTAATTGAAAGACAGAAGAAAATAATTAATTATATGAAATCTAAAAAGATAAAGAAACTACATTCAATATTAATCGTTATAGATGACCACGCAGATGACCCTAAATTTGTTTGATATAGTAAATTATTACATGGATTATTTACAAGAGGCAGGCACGATGCAGTAAGTGTGATTTGTTCAACACAAAAAATACAATGTTTTAGCGCCTATCATTCGTTTAAATGCCAGTTCATTATATATTTTTAGGTTGAAAATGCCAGTGAATTAATGAGTTTTATTGAAGAAAATAGTGCCATTGTTGACAAACAGCAATTATTAGATATGTATCATCAAGCCGTTAATTTTGCTCCATATTCTTTTTTCTACGTGAATATGAATGCTTATACCTGGTGCCCTTAAGCAGCTTGAGTCTCTCAAAAATACTTACCAAAGGAACCCTGAGCGCAAGCACTCCTTTTCAGCACACGGGGTAGAGCATCAAAGGTAAGGAAAGGCCCTTCTTAGAGAAAGGGGGGGACCCCCAAAAGAGAAAAGGGGTTCACACCCAGAAAGAGGGTCCCCCAAGAAGGCCAAGGGGGTGAGGGCAGGCAAGCGCCCCGCCCGAACCTATACTGAAGGGTAAGCCACGCGGTGTGGCAGGCGTAGCCAATAAGCCATTTGGTGTGGCAGGCACAGCCACTCACTCGTCCTAAGGCCCTGAAATTGGAAGGAAAGGAAAGGTTTGAGCCTCAAGCTGCAACTCAACAGTTAAGGGCACCAGTATAACGCAGCGAGTGCAAGCACTAGCAATCCTTGTACCTGGCGCCCTTAAGCAGCTTGAGTCTCTCAAAAATACTTACCAAAGGAACTGAGCGCAAGCACTCCTTTTCAGCACACGGGGTAGAGCATCAAAGGTAAGGAAAGGTCCTTCTTAGAGAAAGGGGGGACCCCCAAAAGAGAAAAGGGGTTCACACCCGGAAAGAGGGGGTCCCCAAGAAGGCCACAGCGGGTGAGGGCAGGCAATGTCCACCGCAGGTGGTTGTGGATGCCTGGCAGCTCCATTGACTCAGGTAGCCACCCAAATAATGGGAAGCCGGCAGCAAGCTCGTCAGCGATGGCTGTGTCCTGATACCAACTGACTGCAAGGCGTGCTTGAGCAGCACAGTACGCTTCCTGGCGTTGATGCGGGCAACATGCGCATCGCACGAGGCGAGCCGCTTCTGACGCGGAGCAAACTCTTCGGCAGCTGAAGCAGGGATTTGAGTCTCATTGCCCACAAGGACAGGCATCATGTGGAACATGTTGCGACGAAATTGACGGCCTCCTCCAGAAATCGGCCAAGCAAGGGCAACATGTTGGCCGGGTGTTGTGTTCCACTCATAGCCTGCATATGCTGCACAGGGTCCTTGGGGCAGGCAACCAAAACTGACCCTGAGCAGTTCTGGCGGGCGCAAAGGTAGCACTGAGCCCTTTGGCCAAGGGCCTACTGGTAGCCGCTTGCCTCGAAGCCATACGGTGTCGAAAAGGTCCTGCGGGAACAATTGCAAGTCAAAGGGAGAAGGTAAATTTGGAAATACCCACGAGCAAGGCTGAAACTTCACTGCAGCACGAAGAAACAGTGCATCATCCCGCCACTGCGAGGGTAAGGAGGCAAAGATCGACAAGGCCGGGAGACCATATCCTGTCGGGAAAGATGGATTCAGAATACACTTCCGATGAATGGGCAATAATGAGAAAGTACTACTCTGAGGAGGAAAAGGCCGGTGAAGGGTGGTGGCAAGAAGAAGAAACAAGAGTAAAGAATCTGAGATTTCTGCGCCGGCAGAGGCACAGACATTGCAATGCCCGGTAAGAGAGAATTCAAGCAATGCTTCGAAACCGCGGGGTGGAATGGAATGGCAGTACAATTGGGGATTGCGGAAGAACATATTGAAGATCAAGAACCCAATGGATGGGAAACACTTGGCTGAACTTGATTGGGTCAGTTGACGGAGTGGTTGTTCTCATGGACTGTAAGCAATCCCAAGACGTCTTGAGGCGAAACGTTCAGCTTGAGAAAGAATTTGAGTGTCTGGTAGTAATTTATGCCTGGAAGTTCAAGTCAGAGGAGCGATCAAAATCGACTCCAAATTGGACGAAGGCAGTTGCATCAGTCATGGAGCGTGCGGCTGAAAACCAAGAGACCCCAGCAGTGCCTTGCGGCGCTGGCGCAACAGACACCCAATGGCAAGGCAAGTAAGGCCGGACACAAGAGCTGTGTAAATGGCGAGACACAATCCAAAGCACAGCAAGGCGTCCATGGCGGCGTTTGCGTTTCAAATGAAACCGCAGGTTTGGGTCAAGGCTAGGAGCAAAACGGCCAACGCGTAGTTCGATTCACAACATGCCCTAAACACAAGGGAAAAGAAACCCTAAGCATCATGATCCTGCATGGGTTTGAAACGATTAGATGTACACTTGCGGACAGCTTGTCGCAAATTCCCTGCACCAGGCCAAAGGAAGACCGACTAGCAAACACAGTTTCAAGCCACAGCAAAACCTGATGTTCCTTCTTCAGCAAACGAACTGCTTCCTGCTGCACTTGCTCGTTGTCAGCAGCCAGGATTCCTGCATATGATTCTGGGGGACAGCCGTGGCGACTGAGCGACCAGACCCTCTGCTTCAGCAAGTGCTCTGTCAAACTAGTCATTTGCATGACCCAGCCACTCAAACCACTTTCAGATATGAACTGCAGAAATGTTGAATTCTGAAGCACTGCTACTGTCTTCTGCAAATGCTCGGACTTCTTCCAGCCACCCAGCGCCAGCTGCGCGGACCTTTTGACAGAGTCTTGCGGGGTTTTCACTGATTGAATTTCAGCCGCATACCATGACCACAGTGGACGTGTGACTTCAAGCAAAATGTGGGAATGATAGTACAAGTCCTCCGTCATCAGCTTCAACGCAAGCTTGAATCCTCCCGTCGTTTTCTTCATGAGGCTCAGCTCTTCTCTGGGGCTGATTTCCTTCCGTTTTGCTGCCGCATTGAGGAGGCCTTGGTCAGCTGATGTTGGGTCATTCATTGAAGGGCCCTGTCCAGTTGGCAACACACTGCTTGGATTGCTCTCATCGTCCAGCTCAAGCGAGTCCTCCAAAACCATCTTGAACGCATGATACTCAGCCAGCATTTCATTGCACACCTCGTTCCAGCTGAACCACCGGGCAAGCTTGACCAAAGCACCCTTTTTTGAAAAGGATGGAAGTTGCAGCATTTGATCCCATAGTTCGTTGTCAGGGACGTTGAGGGATGAAAGTCCCATATCCAAAGCAATCAGCTCACGATAGCGGATCCAAATTTCAGGGTTTGTTGAGTGGCTCGCCAGAAATGACTCCAGCATGCTCTGCTTGTGCTGGAAGAACCCGCCTGTTCCGAATGGCTTGTAATTCAAGCTGAAGACATAGCTCGAGTGCAGCTGTGTGCGCAAAAACTGACCCTGCACGCTCGCCCAATCGCCAATTTGTAGTCCCGGATTGATCGATGGATCTTGCAAAACTTGACATGAACCATGTGGTTCTGTAGCGCAAACGCCATCCCCGCATTCCAAACTCAAACACTGAAATGACCACTCGATGTTCGCCAGATTGTATTGGTCTGCACGCCTTGGCACGCACAAATGAACTAAGGGTCTTGGCACCATTGGTCAGCAAGCTCAGTTGATGGCTCATTGCTTGGAGCTGCCTGAAAGCTGCAAATCTGCTCAACTTGCTCTTCTTTGCCAAGGTTGCCAGTGCCGATATGTCATGCACTTCACTCGGCAGCAAGGGCCCAATGGGCATATGTTGGATTCGTGCCACACATCCAACATCTTCTGCATGAGAGTACATCAAAGATATAAGGATGTCTTTTGTTCCATGAGTGGATCCATCAGCACAAATGTTGAATTGACAACAACTTTCAAAACGCGAGGCACTGATTGTTTCATACAGCTCTCCTGCCCTCCTTGTCCACCTGTAGGCATTCTCCTGGCTCACTCCTGAGCAAGCCAGGCTTCAGTCACACACAAAAGCAGCTCTCATTGCATTGCAAACAACAAATAGACTATACATTCGCCGAGCAACCTGCAAAAGCACTGTTCTCAAGCTCCGACTGCATTGCCACTTCAGTAGACAGGCTGTGGCACACAGCCCTACGAGCGTCCAAACAGTGCTAAGATCCACCTGGGTGTACTTCCGAGTTTCCGCCCACAGAACTTGCGCGCAGGAAGCATTCTTCCAATGTCATTATGAACCATGTACTGGCAGGAAATATACTGGTCCAAAAGATCGGACACTGTTGTCAGCCACGCTTTCTCCAATTCAGGAATCAGCTCATTGGTGGAGTGATTCGACTTGCATTTCTTCGCAAACACTGTGAACAAAACCAAGTCTTGAAGCCAAAGCCCATTCTGTCCCCAGCCATGCAGTGGCTGGGATAAATGCCCCTGCAAATGCATGGACGCCCAGAGCTCAGAAATTGAAGTGGCGCAGTTTCTGTTGCAATTGGCCAAGAAAATGTCTAGCCCATACACACTCCCTTGCTGCGCATGCTGCATCTGCATTCCATCTGGGTCAATCACAGAGCACACACGCGAGCAGATGCCCTTCAGCTTGGCAACACAATGTTTGACTTGGCACTCCTGGCGGACATTCCTACTTTGCTGACAAAAAAACATCAGCGCGCCCTTTGTGTCTGCTAACTTTTCCTGATGCAAAGACGCCTGCATGAATCCACGGTACATGTGAAACATGTCCAAGCTCAACTGTACAACAGTCATGTCCAACGATTCACGCGGAACAAAATGCAATCAGTGCACAACGTGTTAATGGGGGCTACATTCTTAGCACCCCGCCTCAAATATGACTGGCATATTACCAGTCTTGTTTGACACAAGAATGTCCACGAGCCGAATGCACTGATGGCACTCACGCTCATGATACACATGTCGGATGATCATCAAGATCACGTGCAAACGCAAAATGCGTCATTATGAAATCTCATCTGCTGAAATCTGAATCTCCAAATCATAGATTTCCACCATAGCAAGTGCTGCATCGCTTCAATCCATGCTGGATAGCGTAAGAAATGCCACACTGACGCAAATCTGTGCTATGTTCCAGCCACTTGCACGAGCTTCTGTGGTAGCATCTTCCGCTGACAGTCAAAGTGACTGTCTCCTCCCTTATCGGAGTTCTTCTGTCTGTCACCCGAGGTGCGACCGAAATTGGTGGATCCGGAATCTCTCTCCGAGCAGGCAATTCCGAACTTGACGATGCCGCTTCTCTCCAGCGCATCTCCGACGTGTCATTGGTGTTGACTGATGCGTCAACTGTGCTATGCTTGGCCTGCTTCTCACGCACCTCAGACTCATCACCATCGTGCTTCTTTCTCTCCGCAATTTCAACAACGTCTGCACTGGCTGCAATGGTAAAACCACGCAATCGCAAGAAAATGAATTGTACAGCTCTGCAAATCCATGTGCAAATGTAAATTGCACCGACAAATGCACAAATAAGAACACCATCTTCATATGCTCTGCTGATTGGGCTCGTGCTCAAGGCGTCATCTGAATTGTCATTGGCATCCGCTCCAGCTCCACGAATCAAAAGATTGCTGGCAACGCCAATCCTCAATAGGCTCTTAGCCAACGTCATGCTCTTTGTCCCTGCTGAGATGCCCAGGTCCTGAACATCTCTCTGCACACGTCTGATCACAGACTTCAAATGCAATTTCTCCTCCTGCTCATCAGCCTCATGCTGGCCGATTTCAAAACCATCTTCATCACAAGCTCCAAGAAAATGTAACCTCGAAAGGGCCTTGGTCATCATATCCGCAACATTCCACACTGTTCCAACTGCACAGCAAACAATCTCACCAGTCTGATTCTTGTTCTGAATCCACAGCAATTTTCCCGACAAATGCTTGATTCTGCCTGCACCCTGCCTTGCAATAACTCCACGACACGCTGAAGAATCTCCCAAAAGGCGTGTGCACACCTCAGCTTCTCCAACAAGGAAATTAATGCAATTTCTCAAGTAAAGCAGGTCGCAAGCTGTTGATATCGCAGCATTAAATTCACTCTCAGCGGTGGAGAGCGCAATGGCTTTCTGCGTGCGTGACGAAGAAGTCACTGTCAAATTGTTCCAGAGCACAACTGTGCCACTCACCGACTTCCTCGTCTGCTTACATCCAGACCAGTCTGCGTCTGCAAAACCTTCCACAAGATGTTGCCCTTCTTTTGGCGCTCTGGCTATAAAGCCCTGGCCTACCACCGGAATCTCCAGAACCATCATCCTGTACTTGATTCCTTTCAAGTAGCTGGCCATGTGAATCAAAAGCTTCTGAGCTCCTTTGGTGGGGCTAGACATGTGCTGTGCAAGTAGGCGTATGCCATACTGTGCCTCGCAAATGTCATGGCTAAGATATAGCATCACTCCAACGGCCGATCGAAACACATGCGCTTCTTCTTCACTCAAGCTGTCTGTGACCACATCTGTGGGCAATGCACCTACTGGAACCGGAGTTTTCCTTGGTCTCACATGCGAAATACACAGCATCTGTTCCAAACGCTCAATGTGCTTTGGATGCGCCTGAATCCCGAGCCTGCCACCTGCAAGGAGTCTGTGGACCCTCTTCAAGAAAGTCAATTCATCTCCTTCCTCATGGATTCTATCCACATGAAGGGTGTACTTGTCATTCAAGGCGCTAAGCACATCATCCAACGCTAAAGGTCTTCCAGCAAACAACATGTCATCCACATGCATGAGAAAAACAACTGCACCATGCGGCGTGTCGATACGAAACATCGACGGATTTTCCACACACGCTTCTGTCGGTAAGGTCTCTGCCAAATACTCAGTGAACTCTCGGAACCACACCGCTGCTCCATCTCGCTGACCTGGAATGCATCTGTTCAAAGAATAACTCTGCTTTCTTCCTGCAACATCCAAGGTAACCACAGTCGGCTTATCCTGCTTGCACGTCAAATATGCATCTGAAATGTCAACTGCCATCAGATCCCACTCATCTTCCTTTTTCACAAGCGGGTATCTGTGGTGCATGAACCAAGCCGGAATAAGTCTGCTGGTACTTGACGATGTAGCTGGAGCATAAAGATGCTCTCTTCCAGGGTCCAGCCATGCAAACTCCTTGGCGACCAATCTGCGACTCTCCCTGCAGAATTTTCGGTCTCCAAGTCCTGACAAACCGAGCCTGCAAGTGTCGATGTCCTTCCAACGAATGAGCGCCCTCTGGCAGGGGCTTCAATGCTGACATGTCTATCAGCCTCGACACTTCCACTCTGTCCGCTAGCTCATCCAGAGTCGCTAGCTCCTGGTCTTCCACCTGAGGCTCCTGAGTGCCTCCAGGATAATACAAACTTGCTGCTTCTTCATCTGTTGGCGCTTGCTGATGCACCTGCTCATCAATGTGCTCAAACTCCCAGCTGTCATCATGATCAGTGAGAAATTCCACATCTGCTGCCTCGAAGTACGTGGCAGCTGGCTCATCTGCATGCGCCAATTGCTCTCCTCCAACTACTGCAACCAAAAACTGATCGTAGTCAACGCGCCCAACATTGCCTGCATGAACAGGCGGCGCTTGCAATCTTGCTCTCTTTGGCGCCTCAACTTTGGCTGCCTTGTTTGGTCTCTCCTCTTCCAAAATTGGATCACCTGCTCTGGCGTGGCCTCCTGAGCCACTTGAACTTTGCGACATCTGCACGTCAGATTGCTGCAAATTGCCTTGCTGCCCCGCCACCCCAGTACCCCCTTGCGGATCATGCAGTGTCTCACTTATCTCACGAGGGCTTGATGGCGGATCGCTGGCAGCTTCATCTTGTTCTCCCTGTTCCTTCAAAGGCTGCAGATTGTCACTCAACAGCACTGCAAGAGGAACACCATCCTCATGAACTGGCATGCGCACCTCAACTTCCTGCACTGGCCGACTGCCAGGCCGATTGAAAATCAGAGCTCCACTGGTGAGTCCAGGAAAACACCATGTGTGCTGCCAAAGAACATCATGCAAGGATTTGTCCCAAATCTGAGGCGTGCGCTTGATAGTTCTAGTTGCAACCAAAGAACCCCCAGCGGTAACCATGCAATGCGAGTCATTTGAGGAAAGTTTCCCAAGCCATATGCCTTTCACAAATCTGGGTTGCCCGCGCATCTGCTGGCAAACTCTTCCAAAAACTGATTCTCCGAATTGCACAATCTCACCTGTGTATGCACAATTGAAAGCACGTTCATACGCTGACTGACCTGCAGTGCAATTGAAACGCTTGAGCAACCACGATGCATGACGCCACGACCAGCTATGCAATGGGTGCATGGTTGGTACCTTGACTCTGGCACTGTCCTCGTACTGATGCAAAAGCAACTGAGCTTGTTGCCTGACAGATTGAATGGCCTGCTCAACTGCACCGTTAGCTGCGTGGTCATGCGGCACAATAAACTCGTTCTTCGTTGCACATCCTGATTCAAGTCTTCTCCGAGTAACCATCTGCTGCAGTTTGTACAGAGTTGGCTCATTGTCACTGCGCAAAGTAACCTGTTTGTAACCAAGCATAGATGCAAAACGGCAAATCTCACCACACATGTAATGCAACCACTTCTGAGCGCCCTTCTGCTGAACAGGCAATGCCTCCACGAACTTCGTGCGCTTGTCATGCAACACAAGCACAACCAGTTTGTTCTTTTTTCAGAATCATCAGCCTCATCCGAAGCTTCTGCAGCCCCGGGCCTTGATGTGTAGCAGAAATCCATGCTGATCACCGAATCACCTCGAGCGTCACGAATGCTGGCCTCATGCCTGCGCTCTCTTGCCTTGTACTGCACACAATACTGACACCATGAAGCATAAGGCAGATGTGTCAAAACATGTCTCTTGCTCTCCTCTGGCGATGGCGCTTTCGGAGTAACCACCTCGCTGCTGGCCTCCATTGAGCCTTCAATCATCTGGTCATACTGCCTCTTCAAGTGAGAGGTTCTTGAGTGCGTCACAAGCCTTCTGTAAACCATTGCCTTGCCACCTGACTGTCCTAAGTTCCAAAGCCTGCACGCTGCTCTCAACTCCTTCAAGGGCGACTCTACTGTCACCTCAAGATCACCAACCTGCAAAGATGCCGGCAATTCCTTAGGAACATCTCGCGTTGCAAGATCAACTGACTCATGCAAATCTCCTTTCTTGTCACCGCTAATCTCAACTTCAGGCTCCTCCGATTTCTCTTCAAAATGAACTGCTCTCTCTCCATCTGCAAGACGTGCCTCCTCTGGCGGCAACCTAGATGGTGCTGACGGCTGCTGCTCGTCGGGATTCCAGAAATCGTCTCCATGCTCAACATCAACATGGTCGCTGAAACCCAATTGCTCACAAGTCTGCATGCCAATGTAAGCAAATGTGATCACTTGCGTTCCAACAATGGCATCTGGGATCTGTGCCTCTGGGTCCTCCAAATGCATAATCTTCTCACCGAGCTCCAGGAGTTGCCACCGACCTCCAAGAAACACGATTGTCGCTCTGTGGTCAACTGCTTTGTCAGGCATGCATTTGGTCACATCCAAGAATGTGATGCTATTCGTTTTCAAAGCCCAACAAGTGTCTGTCACCTGTTCCCAAGAGCTTCCCAAAGATTTCAGGGTGTCATTCAGCTCAACATATCTGACTCGAAACTCTGGCGGGCAAAATTGAGCTGCGAGCAAATCCTCGTTCTCAGATGGCTCATGATCACCTGAAATTGCACGAACCTCACCATATGCACACAAGCTGTTCTTGCGATAGAACACCGGAATAGCATGCATTCCATTGGAAAGCACAGTCTCTCCACCACATGATTGCACAGACCATCCACCGCGAATCAATTTACCAAGCGCAAGCAAAGGTTGCGAAACATTGGTGACCAGAAAGTCCTCATGGAAAACGGCGGATCCATTTCCAGAATTTGTACCAAAGGATACACGTGCTGTCCTGGTTGCAGTTCTTTGAAGCATATTCCCGGATGCATCTCTGAAATTCATAGGTCCGAAGAATGCCTCTCTGCCAATCTGCGCAAAGCTGCTGGGTAGGCATGATATATCGGCACCTGAATCCAGAATAATTTCCATCTGATCTGCATTTGCACACAAGGCTCTCACATGGCATTCATCTGTGAAATCTGCAACAGTCCAACAACCATCCAAATCGCTAGTTGTCATGTCAAACATTTGTGGCTGACATGTTGGCTGATCTGCGTGTTGTTGCTGCATGTCATGACCTGAAACATGAATCTGAGAGCCATTCACTGCACGAACAGAAGATTCGTCATCTGTGTCGTCTCCATGCATTGAGAAAATCGTCAAATCATAAGACTCATGATTGCAACCAATGTCATGAATGACTGGCAAACAGTTTGGTCCATGAATGCGTCGCACAGCTGGTGAACGATACGTTGTGGCTGAATTCACACTTGTGGTTCCAGCTGATGAACCTGAACGTGTACCTGAGCCAGTGATGTTCCCATCTTCGGAAGTCTGGGCCGAAGTGGCATTCTCACCCATCTCAGTGAGGTTTCTCACACCACCATCTCGCTTCAGCTTGAAACAGTCGCGCTTCCAATGTCCAGGCTTGCCGCAATAGTTGCAAACATCTGAACGACCTTTTCCTTTGCCTGAATCTTGTTCAGAGCCTTTGGTCTTGCCTTTGCCTTTGCCTTTGCCTTTGTCATGGTAGCCTTTGCTGCTACCCTTGTCCTTGCCTTTTCCTTTGTCGCTGTAATTGCCAAAAGGCGTTCCTTTGAAAGAACTCTTCCCTTTTCCTTTGCCTTTGCCTTTTCCTTTGCCATAAATACGGTCGACTTCCATGTCGTCCGGGCCACCTCCTTTCAAACCAAAACTCGAAGTAAGAGAATGCTGCCACCGAGTCTGAGCAGTATCGTACCTAAGTACGAGAGCCCTCAACTCCAAATATGAGGTTGTATCTGTAACCACCAATGCACAATGATTGCGAAGTTGGCCTGTAAGGCATTTCAACAACGTGGCGATCTTCAGATTCTCATCGAGCTTGCTTCCTGAAACAGATTCATATTCAACCATTGCATTTTCCAAACGTGAAATCTGCAAAGTGATACCCTGCTTGGGGTCAAATTGTGGCCAATCACCCAAAAGTTGCAACAGCGTCAAAGTGCGTGACCTACTGCTTGGCATCAAATCTGCATGCAGCTGACGAAGGGCCTCGAACCCATTATGCTTCTGAATATCTCTAAGCATCTGTCTTCCTCTGTCATGCAAAAGACCTGCCAGAACCGAATATAGAAGCTGGCTTCTCTTCTGCGTGCTTTCACCCATCGTGGCGATTTCCATAAAATTGCGCTCTGCTTTCACAATCTCCAGCTCATCAATGTAAGCCGGATCAATGGCTCCAAGCCACTGCTCTAACTCCCATGACCATTGTCTCCATCCAGACAACTCCTGTTCCCGCGTAGAGGCCTCGAACCTCTGCGGTTGGCGCAGAATGCGAACCAGGTCTTTGCCCTGCAAAACGGCCTCACCGGTTCTCTGCGCCTGCTGTTCGGTCTGGTGCCGGATCAGCGCTTCCATATTCACCGTGCTCTGGCGAGCGATCTGCACAGCAGTGTCCGTAGCTGACTGAAGTTGCTGCATCATCACGGCAGGATCTACTGGCCCACCTTGCGAACCCATTCCCTGGGCCTGATGCCCTGTAGGCGAAGCTGCTTGACTCATCAACACCGCAAAGCAATGTTCAGGACAAATCAAGCAACCATGGGGAACCGCGACCCTTTAGGTCGGCACGGCTCCGCTACCATGCTAACTTTTCCTCCACGCTCTTTCTATGACTGCATGCCCTTGTTCGAGTGAAACAAGTTCAATGAGCCTACGTGAAAAGTCAATCTACAAAGCAAAAAGGGAAACCACCCCGGCATCCAAGAGGTGAAACGTTCCAACAAGTGTCTGCACGTCCCGTGGACGGAAGAGGAATAGGCAGCACAATCCGCCAGGCAAAGAGATACAGGCGTATCCTTATCTGAAAAGAGTCAGATCATGCAAGAGATCACCCAGGTTACAAAATCAACCTGGGGAGTAAAAGCGTTTCCGTCAAGACACGTAGAGCAAGTGAAATGTGCTCTGGTTGGGGACCTGCCATCCCGGCATCCAAAGAGTGAAACTTCCCCACAAGCTTCTGCAAGTCCCGCGGACAAGAGGAAAAAGCCGCACTATTACCCAAGTTGTATTTCAACGAGGGATACAAGTGTATCTCTATCTGAGAAAGTTCGGCAATGCAAGAGACCACCAGGTTGTAAAGTCAACCTGGTACACAAAAGCATTTCCGTCCAAGAGGACATGTAAAGCAAGTGAGTTGTGCTCAAGTTGTGGACCTAATTTGGCCAGGCAGGCTTGAAGGGGCCCTTTGGCCGCTTCTCATGAAAGGATTTACACGCAAGGAACCTTTCACGATCTCCTGTTTCGTATTCGAGTCTGTGTTCTGTCAAATCAATCAAGGCGGCAGCTTTTTTATTCTGGCACTTTGGTAATGGACGCCTGGTTAACTTTGCCATCTAGATGGCATGTAGCGTCTCCTTTACCTCTTTACCGTATGGTAGTTCAGGTCTACATGTTAGACCGGCATTTTCGTAAGTCGGAGCATGTCCTGCAGTTTTGTTACATGGATCGGAAATTTTTTATCATGGCGGCCATGCAAACAGTCTGCATCTTGGCCTCGTCACACAAGTCTGGCAGCCTATACTTGTTCTTACCTTTCGGTTCTAGATTCAAGGCGGGTTGGATTGCGTGCTCAAACGGTAAGACTGCAAGAGCTCGATCCATGTGACCCCGCATCCAAGTTCTTCTAGTTTTCAGGCCACCGCAATAGATTCAAGAAATTTATGAGTCGAGTTAAGCCGTTGGGCCCCAATAGGCCCGTGTGCAATCCTCCGGCGTCAAAGCGGTAAGGTGAAGATTACGGTCGATGCACCACTCTCATAGCGGGTCGTCCTGCGTCGCACATATGTCTAAGACTGTGTTCCTTGCGCTTTTAATTTCATTCCTTTTTTGCAGGAACGGTGTCTATGCCACTTGTGTTGCAGCCCGTAAGAAGGCCTTATATGCCTTTACCACGTTTTGCCAAAAGAAATTACTTTTGTCATGAGCCTCCTGAAGTATGGGAGCCAGGTTTTCTCTGGCCCTTTTTGCAGTCGTGTCCGCAATAGCATTTCCAATCAATGGTATGCTTTAACGGACACCCCCGCTTGTCCGGGGTCTTGATGGCTCTTAACTTTGTGTAAGGCAAGGGGAATGTCATCTGGTCGCTCTTGGTAAGCCTCATGCAGTTGCATCAAAGATCAAAATTTTCGGCGTTCCACAAACTTTTTAGTCAAGGTCTCGACCAAGTGTTTTTGCCATTTGTAGCGCGTAGGCACTATCCGAGTAGATATCGGAGGGCACATTTATCGAATGGCAACGGTTATGCGTCTAGCTCGGCTCTGTTTATGCTTTGTGTTCCAGGTGGTTGTCCGACCTGATGGACTTTTAGCACCGGCGGCACAAATTTCTTTTCGATAAATTGTTTGGCAAGACACCATCTAGCTGCATCCGTTTGAACATGGTCTACTATCAGGCCCATCCGGCCCTTCTTAGTGTTCTGGTGTTTTGGCACTATTGTCACAGCTGCCATCCACATACATGCCCCATGTCCGCGTGGGATCAAGTGTGAAATCTGGTTTATTGTAGGGCATATTTTGTCTTACACGGCAAGCTGCTCGTCAAAATCACATCGTGGCATCACGGCAGTTCAAGCGGCATATCTTTTGGTGCTCAGAGTTTTGAAGTACATCGGCAGTCGGCTGAGAGAAGGTGCAGCTTTTCATCGGTGTTCCCAAGTGTCTTCTTGGCCACATAGTTCACACGTGGTCGGGGTGTCTGACCACTTGGCTTTCATCAGTTTGTTTGAACGCTGCCCGTCACCATGCAAGTATCATCCTTGTTTTGGTCGGTCTATATTTTCGAACAAACTTTGTCTCGTTAATCTCAGATTGCGTGGTGTTAGAGTCCTTAGGCCTTTTCGAGCGCCTATCTCCTTGACGACAACATCTTCCCAGGCTGAAAAGAGTGAAGTCTGTATTTTTCCCCATGCGTCACGTGTAAGGCTCAAAATCAAGTTGTTAAAAACCAGGAGTCCTTCGGCTTGGACAGTCCATCCCAGTCTCCGAATGTGGTTGCATAGAGTGGATGCAGGTCCCCATTTTGTCTTCTTTGGGCGTGCGTCGATGCGTATTAGGTATCCCACAGTATCCTGAATTTTTCAGGTCTCTTCTTGGCTAGCTTATGAGCCACTCTCAGGGAGTTTTCAATCAGTAGAATTCAGGGTCTACGGATCCCGATGCACTACGTGCAGACTAGCCAGGGATTGGTAGTTTTTTTTCCGGCATAGACACATTTTGCAATTTTGGTGCGGGAGGCCTGTATTAGTCTCCTGGTACTGATTGGATTTCACTGGCGTAAAACATTAAGGCAGCACCGCGACCTTGACAAGTTTTGCTTTGTCCTCGCTCGCTATGGCAGTCTGGAAATTTTGTCAAGTTTCTTCTCGGCCTTAGTATGTCGATTCCTCAGCAGTTCGCTGTTGCATTTTTTAGTATATCGCATCCCTGCTCCTAGTCAGTCTCATTATGGGTGAGACGAATTTGCTGGTGCGGCGGCAGTTCACGATTGAGTGATTCTAACTCATCTGTGCTTTGGATTCGTGTACCAGCACCAGCCTTTATCTAGGCAACAACTTGTCTCCAAGCACTGCAGAAACTGTTATTATGGCTTACAACTTCTTATGGGCTTCAGAATTCTGTGTGAGCCATTCTAGTTATCGGCATAGCCATAGAGCGTGGTTTCGTCTGCAGTGGTCTGATGCGAGAGGTGTGTCACCAAGCAAAACTCCATGCGGCACAAGCGACAACACTCAAGGATCTCCTTCCGGCAAACCTGTGGTGCTGTGCATAGGCGGCGACAGCACATGTGCGGTCACAGTCGGCGTCTGCTTTGATAAAGGAAGGATTCCCATGCGCTTATGACAGCTTGTGGAACTCCTACCTTTTTAAAGCACCAGCATAGGTCTGCGCGGTAGGGCGTTGAAGAATTTCTGCAAGTCTACACGATTCCACTGAGACCAGTCGAGTCTAGTGTGCAGTTTCCACCTGCTGCTGGATGTCATACCAAATGTCCGACGGCCCCTTTCCTGGCATAAAGGCACAAAGCGTGTCTGGCATCCATTTTGCCATGCATCTCAGGACACATAGGCGTGCGTCTTGGCCCAGAGTCTGTATATCAAGAGAATATAGTTATTGGCCGTGTGTTATGTTCATTTCCCAAGTCAAGCTTTTTAGCTACATGACACATTTTGCTTGACAGAGGATGTCAGGCCATCCCTGTGTAGCAAAGAGTTTTGTCATTCACGTAACTTTTCTTGCGCACGGGCCGGAATTCTCATTAGTCATTCCTGGAAAAACCGCAAGCTCCTCTGGCTGTATTCTTTTTCGTTTTCTGTAGGCAGATATTCCAAATTTCTTCTTCGGATGCATGAATCTCATGCTCTGGATGCTGCGGTATTTCAAAGTTTATTAAACTTAAAACATCGGTCCAATTTGTGTCTTCAAGAACTTCTGCTGCTTTGTCCCGTTGCCACCAAGTATTCCAAAAGGTGGCAATTTTTGCATTCATGTCAACTGGGGTCGTGAGGCATTGAGTGTATGCCACCTGCATGGTTGTCGGCAGTTCAAGTCTCGTGGCCACGGATAATACATTCCCATCGTAGTCCTCGACCGTCACTTATGGTGGTCAACATATATTTCCTGCCGTCGCTGCAGGTTTGCATCTGCAAGGCTAATTCTGCACACTCCCTTCTTCTTGTTCCGAAGCAGTTTCCCTTCACGTTCAACCTGAACGAGAAGTTGGTTGATGGGCGGGTGCTCACACTCACGTATTAGGAGTAGGTTATTTTCCCCCTAGTGCTTTAGTCCATATGTATAGTGGTTTTAAAATCCTTCAGTCTTTGCCTTTTCAGCGAAAAACTTGTTACACTTCTCGATTTGTGCGTGTCATCCTTGCGCAGGGGCCATGCTAATCTTCTCTGTATCGTTCCAATTTTATCGGATGATCGCCGAAGCGAATCCATGCTAACTTTTCCTGATGCAAAGACGCCTGCATGAATCCACGGTACATGTGAAACATGTCCAAGCTCAACTGTACAACAGTCATGTCCAACGATTCACGCGGAACAAAATGCAATCAGTGCACAACGTGTTAATGGGGGCTACATTCTTAGCAGTGTCCGACACATACTGCTTCACACAGCCATCTGGCACATCTTTGGTGGCCTGAATATGCAGATCATTGTCCGTTCCAAGACTCATCGATCATTTTT
>CAUJNA010001190.1:0-101950 GCA_963377175.1 Effrenium voratum
GGTCTACGGGCTGCCTTGGCTTGGCGATATACTGGTCTACGGGCTGCCTTGGCTTGATAAACCGGCGATAAAATGGTCTACGGGCGATAAAATGGTCTTTGCTCCCGGGGAAAGCAAAGTCTTCGAGCCAGGGAGAGCCAAAAACAGCGAATCGCCTTGTTCTTCTAGGAGGGGGGGTCCGCGACTTGCTTTGCTCTTCTAGGGTCCGCTTTGCGGGAAGCAAATCGCTTTGCCCTCGCTGGGGGAGTCTGCCCTTGTCTCTCTTAGATACAGCGCTTTGCGGGAAGCGAATCGCGTTGTTTCGCCGGGAGGGGTCCGCCCTGGCCCCTTCTGAATATAATTGTCTACAAGAAATCACTTCATTTTGAGGCAGCCTTTGCCGCGAGAGGCGAGCCGCTGGCTTGTGTCCGGAATCGCGCGAGCCCGTCCTCGGCAAAGATAGGCCATCTTCAGCGGCGCAGCTCCTGACATCGATGAGCGGGAAAGGCAAGCGCAGGCAAGCTCGCGGGCCGCCGGGACCGGAGCGCAAGGGCACGCTTTGACCGCGCGCGTCAAGCCAATTGGCTGCGGCTCAAGGCCCGCAAGCAAATCGCTCAAACCTTCGCCCGTGGCGCTCTTCCTGCTTCCCGCGCGGCCTTCCCCGCCCACCTCGAGCCAATTTTTGCCCCGGCGGCTCCAACCGCGCGTCACGCGCGCTTTGCGCCGCTTGCCCCCGGCCTGCACTTCGGGCAAAGCCTTTGGCGCTTGTCGCCTCCTTGCCCGCCCGGCTCGCGCCACACGCCGCCGCATTTGCGGCACGTGCTCTTGCCCTTAGCCCAAGAGCCGCGCGAAGCGCAGTTCAAACATCGCCGGCGGCTAGCCGACGACGGGTCGCCGTCGTGCTCCGCGGCGCCGGCTCCCGGGAAGAACAGGTCGCAAGCCCGGCAAGTGCACCAGCCGGCGCGGCCCCTATTGGGCCGCCTCTTCACGTGGGCCACGCAATCTGCGCAGACCGCCGCCCAAGGCATTGTTGCTGCGACACTCTCGAATTCGGAGAGCGGCTTTGCGGCCAGGCAAACGGAACGCGTCAGCTCGCCAACCTCTTTCAAGCACTTCAGACAACGGCGCTTGGCTTCGGAGTCGTCCTGCTGCAACTGAGCGCGCGGGAAGGCGTACTCCAGCTTCCGGAACTTGCAGCCGCGGCAGTCCAGGCGCGCCAGACCAGACGGCAGCTTCCGCTTCAGCGTCTTCTGGCCGTCCTTGCTGGGGGCGCAGGCAAGGCAAATGGCCGAGCGGTTGGACCTGACGCGCTCCCACTGCCGATCGGAGAAGTAGTCCAGTGTCTTGGCCTCTTTGCATTTCTCGCACGCCGCGGAGGGCGCCTTCGCCTCCCGGAATGCGTCCCAGTCCACTTCCTCGCCCCGCAGCTGCTTCAGCAGGAGCGCCGGGCCTTTCGGCGCGCCGCGGGTGTAGAGCCAGCGCTCAAAGGGCCTACCGGGACAGCCCCTTGCCCAATCTCTTCCCCCTGCTGCGTCCGCGCGATCTTGAGCACCGGCTTCTTGCGCTTGGCGTCCAGCTTCCAGACCTTGCGGACGGGGTAGACCGGGTAGAGGCCCGGCTCCGGCGCCCCGTCGAGCTGCCAGGTCGCCCCGTCAAACTTCACATAGACGCAAGTCGGCCGCAGGTCGTTCTCCTCCCAGACCCAGGAGTGGACGCGCCCGGCGCTACCTCGGAGGAGGAGCTTGTCCTCGGAGCGATCGAGGTGGTCGGCCAAGACCACGCGCATCCCGACCGCCAAGGGCAGCATGCCGGAGAGGTTCTCGGTGTCCCGGTCGTGATACTGGAGCCACCGGATCCGCGCGGCCTTGTCACACTCCTGCTCGGGCCGACGAAAGGCGGCTCGCCCCCCCCGCCCCCACCCCCTGCAGCCCCGCGATCTTTCCCGACCCACCCTTGAGCCTGCGTTTGCAAGACCTCGGCGGAGGGGGCGTCCAGAGCCACGGACCAGCGGAGCGGCGACCCGGCCGCGCGGCTGTAGTCTTCCGCGCGGTCCTTGTTGATCTGGTACTTGGCGTCGTTGTTGGCAACGACGGCCGCCGCCCACCTGAACTTCTCTTCGCTCAAGCGCGGGTCGCCGGGCCCGTCGACGACCCGGCGCCGGGACCTGCCGCGGTCAGTCGACAGCCTTCGACGGGCTTGCCGTGGAGGTAGCGCCAGTTCTGCTCCGACAGCTCGCCGCGCCGCAGCTCGTCCACGACCTTGTTCCACCAGGCGTCCTTGCAGCGCTCGCGCTCCTCCAGTTCCATCACACCCTGCAGGGCGCCGCCCCACACTAGGTCTCTGCCGTAGTCCGCCAGGAGGTCCGGCTCGGCGTCAGCGGCCGCGCTCAGCCGCGGCGGCCGCCGGCTGCTGGGCACGTCCGCGAGGTAGCCGCCGCTCGGCGGCGGCAGCTGGTAGAAGTCGCCGAGCAGCAGCACGTTGACGCCCGCGAAGGCCCGCGAATCCCCGGCCGCGTTGCGCTTCCACTGGCTGGCCGACGGGACGACCGCCCGCAACCGCTGCTCGACCTGTCGATCGCGCAAACAGAAGGGCGGGGCGCAAGCGAGACCGGCCTCCCCCCCCGCACGCCTGCGCCAGCAGCCGCGCGTTGACCATGCTGACCTCGTCGACGACGAGCCATCTCCAGTAGCTCATTCTCTTCGCCGCCTCCTGGCCCACGGCGCGGTCCAGCGCGGCCGCGTCCAAAGGCCGCAGGCGTTGTGGAGGGTCCGGCCGCGAATGTCGGCCGCGTTGACGGCCTGGAACGCCGCAACCTGCGGGGCGGCGACCCCAGCAGGGCAAGAGAGCCGACCGCAATTTCGCCCGCGCGCCTCGAAGTCGATCCCCTGCGCGTAGCCAAGCTGCTCCTCGAACAACTCCCGCAGGAACTTCAGGACGTGGGACTTCCCAGTGCCCGGCGGGCCGTGCAGCAGCCAGGCCAGCGGCTCGGCTCGCCGCAGAGCGATCTTGTGGTCCGGCGGCACCAGCTCCAGCTGGACCAGAACCCTTTCCACCACCACCCGCAGCATCTCCCATTGCTTGGAGTTCAGACCGCTCCGGACGCGCTCGCTGCCCAGCCAGTCCAACAGCGCGTCTGCGGTCACGGGCGGGCCGAGCGGCTGCGCCTCGGGATCCCGCCCGGCTTGGCCGACGCCCGCAAAGGACGGAAGTCTGCTCTTGCTCCGCGAGCGCGGGCGCCCAGGCGAGCGCGTTGGTCAAGCTGCTCGTTTTGCGCTGCGCGCCTTGGCCGGGCGAGGCGTCGGCCCCGCTCTTCCTCCACGCGGCCCGGGACAAGTCGAACATCTGCTTGGTCATGACGCACAGCCGCGTCGCCGCGGCCGCGTCCTCCTGCTCACTGTCTTGTTCGTCAAAGTTCTCGGAGCCCAGCTTGCCCGCGCCGCGGACGTGCGTGGCCCGAGCCGCCTCCAAGTCCGCCTTGTCGAAGCGCACGCCCTCGTCCTGGACCTCGTTGTCGCTGTTCTCTTGCAAGTGCTGTTCCGGCCGGAGTTCCCGTGGCAGGCAGTAGACGAAGCAAAAGTTCAGCGCGAACTGCTTGACCTCTTCGGTCGGGAAGCCTTGGAGAATCAGCCGCCGTCGGAGGGCGCGGCGCCAGTCTGACTTGCCGAACTTGCAGAGGTCGGCGAGGAAGGGCGCGGCGGCCGAGGCGTCGTCGGGGTGGCTCGTCCAAGGGCAGAAGAGCAGGAGCACCCACTTCGCGTAGTCCTCCTCCGAGCGACCGCCAAGCGCGCCCTGGACAACCGGGACGTGGGGCCTCGCAAGGGAACCGCGGCCGCCCGTGCCGTCTCCCCCCTCCCTGCCCTCCCTGTGAATTCTCTCGCAGCCCCCGCGCCGCGAGCGCGCGCCTCCTCCTCCCCCCCGCCCCCTCGCCTGCCCCGGCGCGCAAGGATCCAATCGTGTCTGAACTGCTGGGCGAGCGCTCCATGCCCTAGCGGCAGCCAGTCTTCCCCGCCTTCCTCGTGGATCTCGTAGTCCGCCCCGGGCAGCAAGACGGCCTTGCTTGGATGGTCGCCGGTGTTGCTATGTATATAGCAGAATTGAGACACTTACGCAAGTGCTGCAACGAGGATACATGTGGGTTATAACACCGACAACACAAGGTACTATGTTGCGCATGTCCGCCAATCTAAATCATGGATATACTATGTTGGCCAGCCTACATACATTTCATTAGCATGTAACCCATGTTATATATGGCACATACGCGCGTAGATAGCTATTACTTATACATTCTCACTGTGTAGATTAGAGCACATATCTAAGTATTCCGGGAGACTTAGCTAAGTCCGCCGGGGCACTTAGCTAAGTCTGCCAAATCCTACATAGCTAAGTCCCCCTAAAAGGTTTATGTTGCGAACAACCGCGCAAGAACAGCAGTGATTTTGTGCAGTGATATGTGAGCGTTTCTTATAGAGGATGTTGTTTTTCAGAAGGGTGTATCTCATATTAATATTGTAGCAAGATGCGGCGATGCCACCGCCAACCAATTTTGTGATAGTTGACAACATGATCAGCGTGTCAAAGCGGCGCAAACATGTTTGGGCGTCCCTTGCAACTTTGGGGAAATCTGATTTTGAGACACAGTGATTGTGTTTTTTTGTAAACCACCCCTGCCTTGAGATTGAAAATTGAAATTCCCTTGCACGGTTTTCCCATGTTCCACCATGTTGCTTGTGTTTACAAGATGGATGCAAGCATGTATGTTTGGACTTGTTCACAATGCTTTTTCTGCCGGGGATCATTGTGTGTACTTTCCAGCCACTTCCATGTCATGTTGTTTTTTTGACCTCGTCTAATGTTTGCATATAACAATATATATGAAACACTACATATATATATATATATATGTCTATGAGCTATGTTGCGCCCAAACCAGGACCCATGTTCGTTTCGAATGCCCCATGCCCCACCTCGTTGGATTCTCGGTGTTTTGCCATTGTTCCGACCAAGTTCAAAATTGCAAATTAGACTACGTGTGTTATATTATTTAATGGGAGTCTATAAAGGGACCGTTTGTTTTGATGTTTGCATTTGGAAACAACATATATGTGTACAAAATAGTTTGGTTTTAGGGAGAAGGCCCTCCCGCGCCACCCCTTCGGCCACGCACGCCCTCCGGCGCTGCTGCGGCGCCGCTGCCTGCCAAAGCAGGCGAGATCGGCTCGATCGGCTCGGCAGGTTGAGGTCCCATTCTCTTCACCCATTGTTTTTTTTGAGAAACGCATTTTTTTCAGGGGGTTGGCCAGTTGGTTGAAGCAAAGGATCCAAGAAGAGAAAGGGGATCGTAATAGAATATCACATGGGGAAGTTTCTTGTTTGCCCATCAACTTCCCTGCCAAAATATTTCTGAAACCCTCAGCTTTCGAAAAGGTGTCCCCGCCAAAAACAGGGCCTTGCAATTAATGTAATGGGGCGTCGTTTGAGCCAGGTTTGGAATTAACATTCCTTTCATTTTAAGAATCAAGGCACCCCTGATCATTGAATTTGATTTCCAAGACCAATGCTAAATGAAGAGCCCAATTTGGAACCGATACTGAAATCACGATTTACCCCAACAACTTTTCTTGGGAAAATGAGATGCATGGACGCCCCAAAGCTGGCGGTGCATGGCCCCCTCATGAATAAATTATTGTTCTTGGCGTTGCTTAAGTAGGGGGTGGAGTTCATGGAGGCCGCGTTTGATTGTTATTGGGTGAAGGGACTAACATTTACTTGTATGTTGACGAAAAGGCTTTTTACTGGTCTTCAAAACGGCTTGGAGGGAAGAGAGAAAGAAACAGCGAGAAACAGCGAGAAAGAGAGAGAAAGAGAGAGAAAGAGAGATTGAGAGAGGAGAGGGGTTAGCATGTTGGGTGGGGGGGGGAGGGGGGAGGGAGGGCGGAGCGCGGACAAATGCATGTTTAAACCACGACAGGAGGGCATGACATTTGGCAGGGCACAAGTTGCTCGCCGGCCGGGCATTTTTGCTCGCCATTGGATGATGTAGAGGTAGCTGGGCCAGCCTAAGACCAATCCATAGACGAATCTCTGCCATGGAGCAGCACGTGTTGGAGGACAAGGAACCCACCACCAATGCGATCGCAAAACGGTGCAATATCATTGCGGTCATGAAGGGCAAGCCGTCTTACTTGGCTTACAAGATGCAGCCCGTTGATGGGCCTCCGACACCAAGACCGGAGATTGGGTCAAAGCGCTTCTTCGAGGCCCAAATGTTTCGCTGGAAGGAGGGCATCAGAACCACCGACCTGCTTAGTGATAGTGCTGTATAGAAACAAATTTGGCGCAAGACGCCTGGATTTGAAGCTGCGTGCTTCGAGGGATGCAAAAACGGGTTTCCTTGCAAGCGCCATCTTTTGATATAGGGAAACCGTTGGCGTGTAGCGCCTGCCTGTGGCATCAGTTGGGAAGGAGCATGTCAGGTGACACAAACATGTCTTCACGCAGTTTTGCGTTGGCTGAAGTAGGAGCAACCAATCAACTGCGCCATGTCTCTGGCGCCTGAGGTTTGTGAGGCAATTGAGGCCTTGGTTGGGAAGGCTGAGAAGGGGTCCTTGGTGACCTCGGCGGCACGCCTGGTTGCTCTGCTGGAGGAGCACAAGCTTGCGTACCAGCAGAGGATCCAGAGCCGGCACGTAGTGTGCCATCCTCGCAACAGAGATGGCTATGGTTGCTCCGGCAACGATGTGCATTCCTTGTTGCACGGAATCCTGGCGGTGGGGTGGAACGACGCGTGCGTGAAGCCGCTGTGCGTTGAGAGCTCTGGAGACGCCGAGGTCGAGCGTTACAACCTTAAGATGGTGGAGGACGCGGGTGGGCTGCTGGCCCCGGTGGAGGTGGGAGGATGCCGGTACGCGACGCTCAGCGCGTCGCACACGAATCAGGTCCTGCGATTGATCAGCTACGGCTGGCATCACGAGCACATCGAGGACGGTGAGTGCCCCGACGTGACGGTCGGTGGCCGGATCTCGGGTGAACAGTTGGGCAAGGTGGACCCGCTGTTCTACAAGGCGGCGCAGGAAGGCATCGTGTGGACCGTGATCTCGAGCTTGGTCCTGACGCAGTATCCCATCCTCGCGAACATCCTTCAAGAGGCCGGGAACACGTCCGGGCAACTGCAAAGAAAAGAGCACGAACTGCAACTGGCACGGCGGCTTCACCATGAGTGCCTCAACCTGAAGGCCACGATGCCGCCCGGCAGTGGTGTGAGCTACTCGGACGGACGTGAGGGGTCGGGTGACGCGCAGCAGGCCAGGCTGCAGCGCTGCGCTCCCCCATATTTTCTCCTTTTTGATGAAGTTCAGTGGGGGGGCAGAGGCTGCAGCGTTGCTTGAGACAGAGCGATGCGTTAAGCTCTGCGGGGGGTCGTCCCAGAGGGATTTGGGGGCGTCCTTCTGGGACAGCTTGGGCCGGGACTTGAAGGGCGGCGCCCCGGTCCTGCGACTTCGGCACGCTATGCTCCGGCTTGCCCTCGTTGGGCCGGACCAGGTGATCAACACAGGCGACGTGAAGAAGATGAGCTCCGTTGCCTTCAAGGAGACGGCGTTGCGCTGCGACGACCTGATGATCGACATGCGGGCCTACTACGAGGCGAGGCTCGCGGACGAGGAGCAGAGCAAGCTTCAGAAGCTCCTCTTCGAGTTCGAGATGGAGCTGGTGGCCATTGCCTTTGACAAGAGGCACTGCAGCTGCTGGAAAAACGCAGCCAGTTTCGAACAGGCTGCGCAAGCCTTCGTGGACAGCGTGTTCCAGCACGTGAATGTCCGCATCACGGACAAGTGGGAGCGCCACCGGCCCAAGACAGAGGAGCCAGCTGCCTCTTCTGGCAGCCGCGATGGCGTGGCGAACCTTTGTTTGCAAGAACAACCGTGTTTTCAGATGCACCTATTGTAAAACGGCCTTCTTCCATATAGATTTCCAAACTGTTGAACCCTTACGTCACAAATCAGCCCCCAGGATGCGGAGTTATGACTTGGCAGGGCGCCTGCAGTCACCTGCAGACCTGGTCAAGGAGGCAGGCTTTGCTGAGGGCCAGCACATTGTGAGAAAGGCGGACAAGACCTACGCCCAAGTGGTTGGCTTTGAGAAAGGCCACGTGATCCTGGGCGTGGACGGCGTGCTCTGCAAGGTGGAAGCGGGATCTTTCATCAACGGCGAGTGGAGCAAGTACACCCCCAAGGCCGACCCTGTGGAGATCGATCACTGCGAGCACAACGCGGCCTCCCACAATGAGTTCAAGGTGCAGCTTGTAAAGTCCAGCATCTTCTGCGCGATGGACGGGGTCCACAAAGAGCACGAGGCAGTGCTCAAGGGCGTCAAGGTCATGGTCAAGCCTTGCAAGAGCGTGGTGGCCGTGGCGCATTTCAAGAAGAAGCAGCTGGTGCTTGTGCCGGTCACTTGCAAGATCGACGCCAAAGCGCTGGGGGCGTCGCAAGGGGTGTCTCTTGGAGAACTGCTTCCGGGGCAGGAGTTTAGCTTGCTGCC
Source organism: Effrenium voratum (assembly GCA_963377175.1). Taxonomy (NCBI): domain Eukaryota; class Dinophyceae; order Suessiales; family Symbiodiniaceae; genus Effrenium; species Effrenium voratum. The sequence goes on from CAUJNA010001190.1 coordinate 8,518, forward strand.
GTGGGTGGCCCTTCCTCGGGATGATGCTCGCGGCGCAGTTTGTCCCTTCTTCATGGTGCAGCTAACGCTGCAGCAAGATGACGCCAACATGGAGATGGCGACGCAGGTGAACAACGGCGTGGCGGTGCCGGTGATGCGGAATTCTATAGCGATTTGCGCAGGCGACGAGCTGCGCTTGTACCGCGCCAAGACGGAGCCTGTTCGTGAACTGGCCCCCATCCACAAGATTGATGAGCCAGCCCCAAAGCCCTCGAAGCGGGCTAGGACTAAGCGTTCTGCGTGATTTGGCACCGGGTTTGCTCCAACCGCATTCAAACAAGAACCTGTTCAATTATGGGAAGCCCTCATTTAAATCTCATCAGGCTATACCTTATTGAATGATGCGGTCTACTGGCTGAGAATCCCGGCGCGCAACGCGCAGTTGTTTTTATCTATGAGGCGCGCGTGTACGTCTTACACCCTTGTGTCTGAAAGTGGAAAACTGCATGCAGATCGTGGCCAGTTCATCACACCCAAGCCAAATTCAGTTTGAGAGGCTCAGGCTGGAGTCTTTGAGCAGTGCATGAGTCTGATGACAAAGCCATTTGGATCCAGTTGCGTTGTTGAGTAGGACCGAGAGTCAGTTAGGCCGGGCACAAGTGCTCGCCGGCAGGGCTACAAAGCTCGCCATTCGGGTCATGTCGACCAACACAAAGGTCGAGACTGTTTTCATAGTGACCAACGATCTTAATTCCAAGTCACCATGGTCACCAGCCGTCCAGTGCGTGAATAACATCAACTACATCAAACTGGGTCGATGGGGCCGACACTTCACCAGGTTTGTCACGGGCCGTGTGCTAGACTTGAGGCGTGGCCGCAGCCACCACATCTCATGCTCCTTTCTCGATGACTTACAAGAACAGATCCACAACACCTCCGCAGAGGTCATCAAAGACATCTTGAGCGGGGACACTCAGGATGGCAGCGATGTCAACGACCCCAAGGAGGGCAAGGGTGGGAAGCCTAAGCGCAAACGAGCAGCCAGGCCTGGAGACAAACATCTTGCGCCCAGCTTCATCACTGTCACCCTCCATGCAGTGGAGCACATGGGGGAGTGCTTCCCTGAGCGATCGGTCAAAGCTTTGTGGAGTGTGAAAGGCCCAGACATGTGGCTTGAATTAGATGCTGCAGTGCTGGAACATGTACGCCTAGCAATTTTGGCTTCTCAAGCAGCTGGCGAAGCCAGCAGGAACAAGAGGGCAAAGAAGGATGATCCTGCTTCCAAAGAGGAAGCGCAAGGGGAAGACGATCTCTAAGGATCGCACGCACGTCTGTCGTGCACAGGGGATGGCTGCATCTGACAGCACTAATGCTAAGCGGGCGGTTCACGGAGCATGAAAATGCAGGAACATCTTGGAGAGCGCTTGCGTGAGGTTGTCTTCAAATGTAAACATGTTTGTTGCACACTACTCCTTTTTTACTTTTTGGTCAGTTGGAGGTTCTTTTCAGGGTCGTATTTTGCAAATGGCCAACCTGTTGAGTGAGCTGCGGAGAGAGCTGTGTTGGGAGGCAGGTCAGGCGATACACGGTTGGGCATGCACACAGGTCGGAGGCTATGGTTACCGTTGGCAGGATGCGTGGAGGCGTGGAGGCTATTGGGCCGTTCTTTGGATGAGAGCATTCAGTCATGTGCATGTGTGTGTGTTTCAAGCCCTGTTTTGCGGAGATGGCATGCGAAATGACAGCATGAGCGGCATGAGCGGCATGAGCAGCATGAGCAGCATGAGCGGCACTGGACACTTGGAGCATGAGCATGCAGCACTATGCGGCAGTAGGGGACACTTGCAGCACGAGCGGCGCTGGACAGCAGCATGAGCGGCACTCACTTGCAGCATGAGCGGCACTGGACTGTAGCATGAGCACGATGCACTCAGGCACGCAAGCGACATCTTAAGCACGCACGCACGCCACCACCTCCTTTTTTTCGGAATCGAGCCGCAATGGAAGCCGGCATGGCCATGACGAAGAAGCGCGGCGAGGAGCAGTCGCCGGCGCGGAAGCAGGCTCGATCTGAACAAGACGATCATGGACATTGGCAAGAAGCTGAGTGGCGCGCGGATGAGCAGGGACAAGGTCTATGGCCCGATGATGGAGAAGGTCTTTGGCCCGATGGTGAAGAGTGGTGGGAGGATTGGTACGGCACGAAGGAGGAGACCGAGGGCGAGCCGGAGATACCGGATGGCATGGCAAAGCCAGTTGGGCCCGCGGATGAGGCTGAACGCGAACAGGACAACGAGCCCAACATGGCGGACAAGAGCTACATCGTGCCTGCAGAGAAGGACGACGAGAGCTATGGCAAGGGCTGGCGCTCCTGGGGCTCATGGAGCTACAACAAGGAGACGGGGCAGGGCTCCAGCCAGGTGCAGGCCAAGGGCAAGAAGGGCCAGAAAGGCCATGGCAAAGGCAGTTGGTCGAGAAACCCGTGTTTCAATATATTTGTGTGTGTGATGGATGTTCGATATGTTTCAACAGTTCGTCAACAGCTATAATCCGGGAAGCAGCAAAGCCGCAACATCTTTATACATCTTTAAGGGGTTGCAACGCAGAACAAAATGAAACGAACTGTTAACCGTTTTAACAAACTCATGACAATAGCTCATCAGAGTTTCAAGAAATGGGAGATGTGGTTTTCAATCCGTTTTGTCAACGAGTGGGCTTGGTCCAATTTGCTTCGCAGGGCAGCATGTCAAGCAGGAGGGCTGGCGCGACTGGTCTGCTCATGACTGGAGTGGCCGGTGGGGCGGATGGCAGGAGACACTTGCCAGGGCATGGTGCCAGTTTTGAAATGCACTGGTCGGTTTCCCCCACAATCCATTTGGCAAAGTGCCAGCAACATGAAAGGCTTCCGGGTTGCGCCAACTGTTGTCATTTGACCATCTTTGACCAGTCTGTATGGTTTGGCGAGCATCCTGTGCCCTGCCGGTTGTGCGCTGGTTTGTTTGTTTGGCGAGCATCGCGTGCCCTGCCGGCGAGCATCCTGTGCCCTGCACGACCGAACGACCGACGCGATGGCCGAACGACGGCCGAACGACCGACGCGATGGCCGAACGACGGCCGAACGACCGACGCGACTGCCGAACGACGACCGAACGACCGACGCCCGAACGGCCGAACGGCCGACGACCGAACGACCGACCGACGACTGTGTTTGGCGAGCATCCTGTGCCCTGCCTGTTCTGTTTGGCGAGCATCCTGTGCCCTGCCTGTTCTGTTTGGCGAGCATCGCGTGCCCGGCCTTGTTTGATCTGTCTCTGCAGGATTCGGTGTCACTGGCAACCATGTTTCTGGGTGATGGCATGCTGAGAACCATGCCGTGTGTATAGTATGATCAAATGAACACATTGGTATTATGTGCCACATGTTACATGATGTTAGTCGGAAACATGTGATGCGATGCGGAAACGTGGTTTGCCGTGAAATTCCCACAGGTGTCAACCGAGACTTGTTGAGCCATGCTTAGTATGAGGCAACATAGGCAACATTTACCGTGAAACTCCTACAAGTCTCAGCCCCTTACATGTTGACCCATATATGGATGCTGCCGAACCCTCGCATCTCAGGAAGCACCGAGCCCAAGCACGGAAGCGAGGTGGAGCACAGGTGCATGCCGCGCGCCAGATGATCGCCCAGCAGGAGACCACCAACAAGGCGGTGGACGCGCTCCACAAGATGGCCGAAGCTGTGAACACGGCTTTGAACCGCCGCTGATGTACAGGCCCAGCCACCGTGGTGGGTGAACGGCATGAGGGTTACATGGCCAGTGTTGGAAGTGGGACCCCTGCACGCAGAAGGTTTCATGACACACCTGATGTCAGCCATGAACCTGGTGCGGTGGCGCGTTTACCGGTTTTGCGCCTTAAGGCGGAGGCTTAGCAGGGGCGAATCATGGCTGGCTGGAGAAGCATTGGTCCAAACATCTGGCTTCACGGACATGGAGGGCCCTCGCCCACTGGACAACAGAGTTTTATCAATCAATACAACTTTGGGAGGGGCAACCCAGAAAGTTTATCAATCAATAAAGGTTTGCGGTCTGCACCTTGATTCGCCTCATGTCACGCCCAAGAAGTTTGTCAATCAATAAGATTTGGGATGCGCGACCCCGGAAAGTTTATCAATCAATAAAACTTTGGTTTGGTCCCCTACAGAAAGTGTATCAATCAATAAAACATGGATTTGGCACTCTGGGGGATGGTGTGTCAGGCGACATCGACGCACGAGCATGTTTCGGGACTGATTCCGGAGGTTTTGAGGCTTGCATGGAGCTCACAAAACGGCACACACCCTGATGTTTAAGCTGGTCACCTCCGGAAACCACACCAGAACATGCCTCTGACATGGTAGAAACCGGAATCGGTGTGCGCGCGAGCCCTCGATCGACCATCTCACACGGATGAAAACACATCGCTGACACCGACGGCATTGGGAGGTTGCTGGGACGGGGTTTCTGGACTAAGTATGCGCTTTGTTTGAGTGCCACTCTCAACCTTCTTGGTCAACCAGGGATATGATTGTAAGAACGGATATTGTGCTTTAGAGGAGAGCCATTAATTTTTGAACTTGTGCTGGAGAGGAAATCAGTTCATTGTTTGTTGAAACCAACCCCAATACAGATATCCCTCGCTGGTTGGGCAACCCTTGGAAATATGAACGGAGTTAATCTTGGCAAACTCACACAACAGAACTATTCCAGCTTGCGTTGTAACTTCAACATTGGGGTGTCATGTTTTCTTGCGAGGCCAACTGCCGCTTGCGTCGAGAGGTTTGGGGGGGGGGAGCGCACAACTTCTTTGTTGGGGGCGATGTCCACTTGACACAGCATTGGCTGGTCCTCGAGTGGGCTAGGGTACATGGGCAGCTAGGCAATTCGACTTTCAAAGCCAGTGCAGCACAACACAACTCCATTCCGGTTTGATGTCACCAAGAACTCCGATACTGGAACCCCAACCACCAACCAGTATAGGTCCTGAAATGTCTCATTGGTTGCTCCTTAACCCAGGCTATAGCATTTGCGCCAAGGGAAACATCACAAAACGGGCATGCGAGGTTTGGGGGCTGGAAGCAAACATGGAGATCCATATCGATCGATGAATAATTACAACACATGTTGTGGATTTCCTAGCAATGCGCCCGTCTCACCTGCCAGTTTCTAGCCAGAACTGAACATTAAGCCCAACAGCCCATCACTGTCCTGGTAAACCCTTTGACGTGTTTTGTGATCTCATAAATGTGCATACAGTGGTTTTCGGTCATTGGACTCCGACTTATGTGAAGCAACGTGTGCAATCAGTTTCTGCAACATCAATATGCAAGCCACTATTTTGGTGCAACAATGCACTTATCGAAGAGTGGCAGGGCACACTGATGCTCGCCTTGGCTGGGCATGTGTGTATGCACAATGCTCGCCTCCAGATAGCTATTTGGCAGGGCTGTGAGCTCGCCTTCAAGGAATCATAGTTGCTTGAACTCAGATAGTGAGTAATGGCTGCGAAGTTCGAGCGCACCCATGTGAATGACGAGTTTGTCTTTGGAGATGCGATCCCCCATTGCAAGAAATGGACCAGAGTGGGGACGGGAAACAACGACAAAGTGGACCAGCGCCTGGACCTCTTCCTCTCACTTATGGGTATGCCCCTCTCGCTGTTCAAGTACACGTTTGACTCAGAGGACCCTGCCGGGGAGCTCATCCTCTACCGGCACTGCCACGGCTCATTTTCCAGAGTTTTGATGCGCAGGGTGCGCGGTGACGTGGTGGCGAGTTTGGAGGTCAACCCGCCATCGGCGACTATTCGGTTTGCCGGGAGCGGTAATGAGATCGCCACCATTCCCTACTTGTTGCACGGGCCTCCAACCTTTGCACAGGCCAGGAGGGATCACAAACGCAAACCGCATGAAGAGTGTGTATGGTGGCATGTGTTGTCTATAGGTTTTAGCCGTTTTGAGCCACAAAACGACACACCTCTAATGGTTGACTCAGAGGCGCGGCAAGATTGCCGGCGGAGTTGGCCAGGTCAATTGGGGTTGCGTGCATGAGCAAAAGAGGAAATCCCACACAGGTGGCGAGAGATGTTCGCAGCTACTTGGTGCGCGGGAACAGCATGACGGAGTCGCAGGGCATTCAGCTCCTTCTGGGCACCAGCTCCACCCGGCCAGTGCCCTCGACAAGGCTGTGGACCATGGCGCATGGTGCCATGCTTGCGCGCGAGGGCGTGGTGCAGCCTGCACTTGAACGCGTTGATGATGATTCGGACAGTTCGTCACAGACGCTGAGCTGGAGGCGCATGGGCCAGCTCCATGGACCTGCGCCGAAAGCAGAAAGCAAAGGGGCCGCCGCAAAGCGGCCTGCGGCCAAGCAGATCGCTGCAAAGCGGCCGGCGGCCAAGCGGATTGCCGCAAAGCGGCCGGCAGCCAAGAAGGGGATCGCCGCCAAGCAGCCGGCAGCCAAAGTGGCTCGCTGAGGGCTGGAGGTGACAGTTTTCGCAGTTTTGGTGCGAGCATCCGAGCGTGGCAAAATCGTTTACCTTTACTGACCTGGCATGCAAGTGTTTGACACATGACTGCAGTGAGGGCGGTTTGCTCTTGGGCAAGCTTCGCAAACAGCTATTCTGAGTAGATGTTGCATTCTCCTGTCATCAGACAAAAGGTTCTGCATGGTGCTTGGCACTTCAGGGTTGTTTGAGATGGGTTGCTTGAGTTAGCGTGACCAAGCGGTCTTCTTGTCTTACGGCTTGTTCTGCATGTATAGGCTCTGGTTCTGGTTGGCGCGAATAGAGTTTAGAGGTGCCGCGTAGTGAGATATGGCCTCACTTCACGAAGACCTTCTTCACATGAACCAGTTTTTGGAAACTCAGCGTGGGTCTTTGCCAACGGCGTCCTGGGACGCTGTGACGCAGGCGCAAAGCACTGCCCTGGCAACTCGGATCTTAGCAGCCCGGATTTCGGTTGATCAGGCGGCGTCCCTTTCCGCTGCAGTGGCAGCAGGTCCATGGGATCCGGCTTCGAAGCAACGGCTCGCTGAAGCCCTTTCAACCACACTTCAGCAGGGCTCCGGCACAAACAAAGGCCGACGTCCCAACCAAACGCTAGTGGCAGGATTCCGCTCCTTCCTCACACCCCGGGACCGTGCGGCCCTCATAAGCGAGGATCACTCGTTTCACAAGATCCGGACGGTTGTGGAGCGATGCGTAAGCATCACGCTCCACCTTCCGTCGGAGCGCACAATAGGGCACGTAGTGGCGGAAGCAATTGAGCTGGGCACGAACGCAACCACACCCCAAGACCGATACGCACTGCTAAATTCTTTCAAAACACAATTGAGGGCCAGGCTCAAGCAGGTGCCAGCAGCACCCCAACACCTTGCCGACTTCCCCGGCAACCCTCGCAACCTGCCAGAGCAGATCTTTCAGCAAGCCTACCCAGACCCTGCGGATCAGCCAGCCGAGGTGGAAGGCATCGCGCCCGTTCCCCCACAGGCGATGCCCTTGAGAAAGACTTCAAGGCTAGTGCGCTCCGACACGAACTGCCTTGCTGGGCCACAGGACAGCACGCAGTCTCCAATAGCAATGATGACCCAGTTTTTGTCCGCTTTCCAGACCATGATGCACGGGTCTGCTTTGTCCTCCACAGTTCCAGGGCTCCAGGTGTTTGCTGACCAGAGGAAAAACAAGGCTTTGATGAACGGCATTAACAACGTGCGGGCTCCACTGGCCCTTCAGAATGGCTCCACCACAGCACCAACTTCGGACATTCAGCAGCAAGCATCTGATAGCCAACAGGAGACACCAACAACCCCTGTCCACACACCACAGCAACCAGCCCAACCGGCAAGCGAGCCGGAGCAGTCGGCAGCACCGGCGCAACAGCAAGGCCAGCAAGCGTTTGCCCTCGAGCTCACGCAACAGCAAGCCACGGTGAACACGACGGCCGCACAACAGTTCGACATCATGCAGTCGGCGATGGAAAGGCGCCAAGACCAGCGGAAAGGTGACAAGAAAGAACTGCATGATCAAGCGCACGACGGCAAGCAAGCAAAGGCAAAAGGAAAGGCAAAAGGAAAGGCAAAAGCCAAGGCCAAGGCTTCGCCCAAACAGCAGGCCGCGCACCAAAGCAAGGCTACTCCAAAACAAGCGGCGGCGAAACCCAAGTGCACACCTTCCAAAACCACCGGACAGAAAAAACGCCCGGCGCCTCCGGCGCCGGGAGCGGGCACTGTTTGGTACCGCTGCGGCAAAATCCACCGATCGGACACCCAGAGCTGCTGGAGAGTCTTCATGCACCGAACAGATCGGTGCGACCGCAAGGTCGCCTTCAAAGGCGACGAAAGAGCTTCGTTTAATCGGGCTTTGTCCTTGATCGAGGAAGCCGATCGAGGCTTGTGAGTTTCAGGCAAAGCCCTTCTATGGGGCAGGGGTGCATTGATGCCACTCAATTGAAGCAATTAGTGTTTGTTTTCAGTTCCAGTATGTTTGAGCCAAACAAAACAAATAGTTTGCAGTTGGCGTGTGTTTGCTTTGTGGCGTGTCAATGCAATGGCCAAGCGAGCCATCGTGGTTAATTACTCTACATACGTCGCAACCATCACCCTGGGGTCGGCCTGCTTGTGAAAAAACGGTTATGCATGCGTTTGATGCGTGCCCATGCACGCGTGGCAGCGCTAAACCTTTCTATGTCTTGCTCTTGGCTCTCAGCCACTGAATGTCAGGGACTGCATTGGTCAATTAGCTGGAACCCTTGATATGCTAAAAGCGTAGAAAGGCAAACATCAAATCCTTCAACATGGTTTGGTGACCGTTTACCAAGACATTTTATAACACCCAGAACTTCAGGCGGGTAAATTGCTCGCCGGCTGGGCACATGTTGCTCGCCTTACTGCTCTGGACATTTGGAATGAGCCTCCAAACGTTGGGCATTGGGAAGTACATTTCGCAGAGTGCGCTGGCCGCGGTTCTTCAGGCCCTATCTGAGGCAGACAGCCTACCCACGGCTACATCCAGAAGCAGTGTGAAGAGGGCCCGGGAACGTGAATTGAGTGTGAGTACACCCTTTGGACAACTTTTGACCATCCATCCAACTGACGCAGAGGTTACCGAAGGTGGCCAGCTTATTCGAAAACAGGTGAATGTGCATTGCATCAACCCTGCAGCAGTGCTTTGGCACGTGTGCCGCGAGAGCCCCGAGTTTGGAAAGCTTATGTCTACCACGTGTGCGTCTTCTCCTTCCTCATTTTCAAACCAGTGGAAGATATGTTTCTATATCGATGATGTGGCCCCTGGAAATGTGCTTCGACATTGTAACGCTCGAAAGCTAACTGTGGCTTACTGGACGTTGCAAAATCTGGGCCAAGGCAACCTGGGTTGCGAACGTTTGTGGTTTGTTGCAGGGCTTTGCAAATCTGACACTGTTCGAACCCTTGTAGGGAAAACAGGTGCATTTGCCAAAATATGTTTGCAGAATTTCGAGCCCTTCAACACTGGAGTGGTATTGCAGCTACCCCCAAGAGAAGAACGACATGTCCTGTTCGCATCTCTGAGCATTTTGCTCGGCGACGAGGTGGCATTGAAGGACATGCTTGGTTTTCGCGGAGCCGCCGGAACGGTTCCCTGTCCTCTGTGCCGCAACCTTGTGGATGGGCACTCAGAGTTGCACACCTTTTCCGCATCTATAGTGCCTTCGAGTTGTTTGGACTGGTCCAAAATTGCACTGCACTCCGATGAGAGTGTGCAGGGCGTCCTGGATTTTTTGAAAACCAAGAAGAGGGTGTGCAGCCAGACAAAGTTCAACCAGGTCCAGCAATTGTGCGGCTACAACTTGGTAGATGGAGGGCTCCTAGACAGTGACATCCAGGTACTGCCTGTTAGCATGCTCATGTGGGACTGGATGCATGTGTATCTTGTGAACGGATTGTGGAACACGGAGCTAGGCCTATTGGTGGAGAATCTGAATGGAGTCGGCTTCACACAAGCAAACATGCACACGGCCCTGTCAGAGTTTGTGTGGCCCCGTTCCATATCCTCAAGCGGCACAACAGGCCAGCAGATATTCAAGAAAAAACAAAGCGGTGATATCCGCTGCTCGGCGTCAGAGGGGCTTTCCGTCTATGCGGTGATCAGGTGTGTCTTGCAAATGAAAGTGGACCAAGGGGAGCTGACTGGTATCGACGGTGCCGTAGACTCCTACTTTCTTTTGTGCAGAGTACTAGATTTGCTTCAGGGCATCAAATCTGAAAGGACCACCGCTGCAGCTCTGAATGCAGCAGTTCAATCTCATTTGCAAGCGTTTCTACGTGTGTACCACGGCCATCGGTGGCTTCCAAAACACCATTACTCTCTACATCTCGCTCACCAGTTTTCATCCCATCAAGGATTGCTATCATGTTGGGCTCTGGAAAGGAAGCACAAAGAAATAAAAAGGTATGGAAATGCAATTTTCAATACCTCGTCCCAATTCGAACACTCGATCTTGCGGGACAGTTTGATCGCACAAATACAGGACCTTTGTGTACACGAAGCGCTCGAGGTGGGACTTGTGGAGCCAGCCGAAGCCCATCAGAATGCGACTACGCTTTTACAAAGATCTTTGGGGGTCACGGAGCTCCCTTTGATTTCAAGACAAGCCGTTTATTCTCCTGGCGCTGTTTGCTGGTCTGGCGATTTGGTGCTTTATGAAATGGAAGGCTACAAGGTTGGCAAGGTTTTGTTCCATGCCCAAGTGGGCAACACAACCTGGACATGTTTGTGTCCCTTGTCTTCACTAGGTTGCAACAAGTTCAGGGAGGGCCACCAGAATGTGCTGGTGGAAACCTCTGCTATCAGGGATACGGTCACCTACTGTGCCCGTCCGGGTTGTGTGATTGTCGTGCCGTCGACATTGTGGTGAAAAAGTGCTTCATCGGTTTTGAGTTTGCTTTGGATTCCAAACCGCAACAAGCCCTTTGTGTATTGTGTGAGTGGCGCTATCCAATTTCCATGTTTGCGTTTCCACAAGATCATCAACTGTCCCCTGCAGTGCGTTAGTTTCCAAATGGGGGCACGTTTGAAAGCCCGAGCCGGCTCAAACCAAACAATTTCATCAAACCGATCCAACACAAAGGTGACCTTCAGACCTTCAAATGCCACCCAACTTCAATGGGTTTAATCAAAGTATCCTCACCCATGAAGGTTAAGCGGTTGACATTATATTATAGTTCATGCTTATACCACATTTGAGTGGATATATTACCTTTGCCCAATCGTTCGGTGTATAGAAACCCGGTTGAAACATCACATTAGACTTGCAGTTCTTCCACGTAACAAATCAGATGTTATACACACATATGTTAAAAACGTTGTTGTTTAGCAAGGGGTCCGCATCTCCAGAGCCGGGGTCGACTAGCCTGCTCCGGCAGGCAGCGGCCCGCAGCAGCGCTGCGCAGGCGTTCGCGCCCTTTATTTTGGGAGGGGGGGGGGTTGGGGTGGCGGAGGTGTTATACAGAGTCCATGGTCGGGCCGAGTAAAGGGTTTGAAGAAAGGAAGCCAAAAATAAGACGGTGATCCTGGGTTCATAATTTGGTTTGTTGTGGGTTCTCCTGTTTTCAACATGTCGATGGTATCATACAAATGGGTTCACAGAGCAAAGACCTATGAGTCGCATTGTTGTTTTTAACGAGTAACCAGTTTCTCAGAAATGTTTATCTCCATGGGTTGAAAACAAATTCCAGCAGTCGGTCCATCACATTTCCTTACATTTCAAACGCCAGGAAATCCCTCCCTATAACAATGCAATTTTCTCACTGACCCATTGCTACAGAGGATGTGCCCTTTACAAGCTCAAATTGGATTAGGAAAACGGTTTAGACAAATGAAACAAACGCTTCACCAGCTTGGTCCCTGCACCTGTCCAAACATGCGTGGAACCGAGGGTTGCTTTCCAGGGTGCATATACCGATAAAGCCCATATAGGGTCAAACGCAAAATTTGTGATGTTTATACCCATAGGTTTGGCTCAGAAATGTTCAAGGGGCGTCTGCGACGAACCGGAAAAATAGCATCCTGCAATTCGCCAGAACGCAGTTGGGCAAAAAAAAAAAAGAAGTCGCATCCTGGCAGGCGCAAACTTGCAACTTCAGTGTTGCTGTCGTGTTTGTTGTTGTTGTTTTTTTCCAGGCCCACCCTGAGCACAGCAGACTTTGTCTCTTGAACAGTGCCACGCACAAAAACTGCAAACGTGTTTTTTCCTACAACAAGTCCCTGCGCGCGTGCAGTTTTCTTTGCTTATAAGTCCACCGGGCGGACTTAGTAACTCCCCACTGCCCAGATAGTAAGTCCTTCAGTTCTGAGTTATAAGTCAGCCGCTGCAGACTTGTAAGTCATGCCTGTAACTGACTTGGCGTGGACTTGCGCAAGTCCTCCAACTAGGTCATAAGTGTCTCAGCATGTTGGCCAAGTCTGCTATATACATAGCAACACCGGCGACCATCCAAGTGGGGTTTTTTGTACCTTCCCCTCGGGTTTGCGCCAAGCTTCGCCGCCCCAGCCCGCGTCAGCGAGGCGTGAAAACCTTTGTCGCGCCGCTCGCTCAGCTGCTCCAGCGCAAAGGGCCGCTTGGCCAGCTTGAAGAGGAAGTGGCGCGCGAACTGGCGCAGAGGTCGCGGACTTCGGCTGCTCGCCCCCGCGCCCCGTAGAAGGTCCAGAACGGGCAGGAGACCACGCGCCCTCGCTGAGCCGCCGGCCGTGCGTCTGTCCGCAGCTGTCGCGGCTCAGCCGGCCAAGCTTCGCCGGCGGCCGCCGCCTCCAGGAGTTGGAGGCGGACGGGCGCCGTCTTGAGAGACTCGGCCGCCGTGGGGTCGTTGCCCGCCTGGCGCGTGGTCAAATTGGCGCACTCCACCGCGCCGCGGCAGACGCCGCGGGCGTAGCAGTCCGTGGTCAGCCGCTTGGCCACCCTCGCCCCGATGTAGCCGGCGGGCTTGTCCTTCAAGTCTTCGCCGAGCTCCCGATGGCCGCGCTGCCACTCCTTGAGCTCTTGCACGGCGATGGGCAGCCGCTTGTTCATGTAGTCGCAGCCGTAGCCAGCTTGGGCGGCCTGCGCGACGCGAGAGCAAACAGAGCCGGGCAAAACCGCGGCCACTTCCCGCCCGGCCTGGGTCCTCTGCGCTTCTCGGACGAGCAGCTTGACGTCGCCGTCGCCGACGCAGGTCTCCTCCTGGCAGAGCGCGTCGTCGTGGGTCTCCTTCGTCACGGGGAACCGATAAGGCGCTTGGAGGTCGCCGTTGCAGCGCAGCGCCGCCAGCAGCGCCGGGCGGTTGCCGTTGAGGTTCGGGTCGTTGACCGGGCCCCACTGCAGGCCCAAAGAACTCCGCTTGCCCTTGACGGGCAGGTCCAGCTGCTCGGCCAAGCCGCGGCAGACCAGAGCCGTTCGGCCCAGAATCAACTGGCTGTTGCGGGGGAAACCGCTCTTGCACCTCGTCGGATCCTTGGGGTCGCGGCAGTGGGCCAGGGGCCGCCGCTCGCCGCCTGGGCCGGCAGAAAGATGCACATGATGTTGCTTGCGCTGCTGCAGCTGCTCCACGTCCTCCGCCAAGTATCGCCGCGTCCACTCCTCGGGCCGCAGCCGGCGGCTCGCCTGGTAGGCCGGCCGGCTCAACATCAAGGCGCAGTCTTTGTACTCCGGCCACTCCTCCTCCGCGGCGGCCCGATCGCGCTCCCAGCCGTCCGGGTCGCAGTAGACGGAGCGCCGGACATGGGCAGTGTAGGAAGCATACCTTTGCAGCAAGTTCGGAGCTCGGGCTTACCCAAGTCAAGGAGGCCGGCCAGCGACCCGCGCTGATGGCGGCACTGGACGAACACTTGCATGCGGGCGTGGAGGGCTCCGCTCTTTTGACACTCGATGGAGCCAAACACCGCGTCAACTCTGCCCAGCACGCCGCCGCCGGCCACGGCGTTGCTCCCGAACGCGTCGCTGCAAGGCTGCCCCGAAGTCGCGCAGTTCGGGCAGCGCGGGCAGAACCTGACCCCCAAGAGGTGGCGCAGCGTCAGGAGCACCAGCGTCCTGGGGCCGGAAGTCGAAGGCGCGGTTTCTCCCCCCCCCTTTTGCGCCGAAAGTCCTGAAGCCCTCCGCGCAAGCCAGCGGGTCCCTGGCCAGCAGCGCGCGCCTGTCCTCGTAGTTCGGCAGGTTCTCCGCCAAGGCCTCGGGGCTCAGCCGGCAGAACTCTTCGTCCAGCGCCGGCAGGCCGCCGTCCTGGAACTTCTTCGCGCCATCGAAGCCAAGCCAAACCAGCCAGAAAGCCAGCCAGGAGCCAAACCAAACCAGCCAGAAAGCCAGCCAAGCCAAACCAAACCAGCCAGAAAGCCAGCCAGGAGCCAAACCAAACCAGCCAGGAGCCAAACCAAACCAGCCAGAAAGCCAGCCAGGAGCCAAGCCAAACCAGCCAGAAAGCCAGCCAGGAGCCAAACCAAACCAGCCAGAAAGCCAGCCAGAAGCCAAGCCAAGCCAGCCAGAAGCCAACCAAAAAGCCAGCCAGGGTTTCCTTTGAGGGCGCTCGCCTTGCAGAAACAAAGGCAGCTGCTGGGCATTTTGCAATACGCATTGAAATTAATATAAAAATATATATATAAAATCTCATAACATCAAATCTAGGAATTATCATAATATAATATAATTCAAATATATATAGGGGTCATTTATTTAAATATCTAGGGGTCATTATTTTGCAGCCACACGCCTCCACGCAGCGTTTTAGACTTCGAATCCTTCGCAGGACGAGGTCAAATGCTGGACGGACGAGTGCCAGGAGCCTCTCAGGTAGAATAGAATCCATTTGGGAAACCCCCTCTAATGAGAGAGGTGCTATGTTCTGTGTTCGCGCTTTCGCGCGGCGCAGTCTGCAGCTGTCGCTGCAGTTCGCGCAGTTCGCTGCTCCGGGCTGCGCATTATGGATCCAATGTTGCGCCATTGTTGCTTCAAGGCGATTCATTATTGTCTCAACAATGCCTCTTCTTCTTTTCCTATGAGTTTCCTATGGGTTTCCTATGGGTTTCCTGTAAGATTCCTATAGGTTCCTATAGGTTCCTATAAGGGCCCAAAAAAACTCCGAGCTCCGAGCCCCCAGCCACGCCACCTGCCTGGCATTGAAGCCTCCACCCTGGCGCACCACCTGCCCGGCATAGAAGCCTCCAGCCTGCCGAGCCTGCGCCAAGGTCGGGATTCTTCCACCGAGGTCGGAATTCCGACTTCGCTTTTTTGCCCGAAAAGCCCATCACCGGGCCAGAGCCGAAGGTGTGTCAGCGATGCCGTCCTCGCGGGTGCCACTGACATAGTGTTTTTTCACCATTCACACGCCCAGCCGTCAATCCTGGCGTGGGCACAGGATTGCCCCGCTCAATCCTGGCGTGGGCACAGGATTGCCCCACTCAATCCTGGCGTGGGCACAGGATTGCTCCACTCAATCCTGGCGCGGGCACAGGATTGCCCCGGTGTCTCCCTGAAAACTCGGGAAGCGCGTCTGTACACAAAGACGCACTCCCGGACTCGCCGCCCGGATTGCCCGGAAAAAAAAACTGTGTCAGCGCCCTGCTGTATAGCAGTGCGCTGACATACTCGCCGCCCGGCTTCCCGGCTTCAAATTTGGGAAGTAACGCAAAGGGAATGGGGAAGATCAAGCTGTTTCCTACGACAGAGTATAGCAGTAAGCAGCCCTCTGACCCCGTGGTGCCCCTGGTGCCATGCACGGGCATCTTCCTCGGGCCATCAAAATCGGGCAAAACCTTGGCTCTGATCAGCCTGATTCTGGAGCAGTATCGCGGCGTCTTTGAGAGAATTTACGTCTTCAGCCCGAGTGTGAACATAGACGACGGCTGGATACCCGTCAAGAAGTACATTGAGGAGGACCTGGGGGTGAACACAGAGCGGGAGCAGACGTATTGGGAAGAGTGGGACGAGGCGGCGCTGCGGCGCATCATCCAGCAGCAGCGCAAGATCACGGAGGCGTCCAAGAAGTTGGAAATGAAGAAACTGTACCAGGTGCTTGTAGTCATCGACGACTTTGCTGACACGCCGCTGTTGCACAAGCCTCACGGCGCCCTGGACACTCTCTTCATCAGGGGCCGGCACATGCAGATAAGCACCTGGGTGAGCTCGCAGAAGTTGCGGCTCATCAGCGCAGCGGTGCGGGTGAACATGCAATTCCTCTGCTGCTGGAGGCTGCGCAACCAGCACGAGCTGGACGCCGTCATTGAGGAGCTGAGCGCCCTGCTGCCGAAGGAGCAGCTGTGCCGGCTGTATGAGCAGGCAACGCGGGAACCCTACAGTTTCCTCTTCGTCTACTACCTGAAGCCGAGGAATGAAATGTTCTACAAGCGCTTTGAAGAGCGTTTTGCACTTGAAAAAGACGCTGATGGGAGCGGCGCTCAGCTTCCTGGGCCAGAAGCTGTTCGCCAGCTCCACGCTGATCAACGCGAAGTGTGAAATCATCTCCTGCTGCACCTCCGTCGCAGCCGTCCAGCCCGTCGTCCGCAGAACGGGCGGGTTCCTAAAGAAAAGGATGACGACTATCTACGTGGACAGCCGCAAGAGGGTGGCCGGCTCGGACAGCGACTTTGAGGTAGACCTGGGAGAGTCCCTGCGCTTGCAGAGCGACGCCCGGCTCGCCGTCTACAAGATCCGCCTGGCCGACAGCTTTTTGTCCACGGACCGGGGCCGCTACCTCTACTGGGTTGACGCCGCGCTGGGCTCGCTGAACTGGGCGTTGTTGCCCGAGGGCGCGTACACTGGTGCCCGGTTGGCCGCCTGGATCAGCTCCAACTTTGCCACCGCCACCTATAGCGAGACCACGAACAGCCTGAGCGTAGCCTACGACGGCAACAGGCTCATCCTGAACGACCTGGAGCTGCGCCAGCAATTCCCTGATGCCGTGGACTACCCCGCCGCGCCGCCCGCCTCTCCCACCAAGCCTTTCAGCGTGGACCACATGCTGGGCCCGAGCTTTGTCTCCGGCGGGCAGCAGGTCTTTGAGTTCGTCCGGATGTTGGCGCACAACGAGGTCTACCTGCGCTGCGCCCAGCTGGCCAACGCCAGCAGAGTGTTGGGCAACCTGGGCGACGACATCCTCTCCAAGATCACGCTGAAGAGCGGAGTGGGTACCATTGTGGAGACGGGCTCAGACGACGGGCACTTCATGGCCCTCAGGGGCCCGGTTACCCTGTGGCACATGCGCTTCCGCCTGACCGACCTGGACGGCAACGTCGTCCGGCTTCGCGGGTCGTCTTTGTCGTTCGTGTTATATCTTGACCACGTATAATTAAATGGAGCCGACCGAACAAGAGGCGGAGGCGCAAGAGGTGCAAGAGGCGCCACACGCTGCGCCACACGCTGCGCCGGAACCGAAACGGCGGGGCAGGCCCCCTGGGAGCAAGAACAAACCTAAGCAGGACGTGCCTACTGAGCCGGCTGCTCCAAAGCGCAAGCCAAAGCCGCCCCCGGTTGAGGCGCCGGCGGAGGCACCGGTTGAGGCACCGGCGGAGGCACCGGCTGAACCGGAGGCGCCTCAGCTCACAAGAGAGCAGCAGCGCGCCCTGCGCATGCTGGAGAGGCAGTCCGCTTATGACCGGCTGACCACAGGCGCAAGTGTACTGGTATAAAAGCATGATGTCCATAGAGCCCCGCAACGAGCCGCGGATGCTCCGGTGGTTCCGCAGGACGTACCCCAGTTACAACTTGCAGCCTCTGCTGCTGAAGCGCTACCGAGAACTGGAGGAGGCGCGGGCCTTCAACAACTGGCTAGGCGAGCGCAGGCAGGCGCAGGAGGGGCAGCGGCACCTGGACGACGTGAGCCGGCTGACGGTGGCCGTGCACCGCCAGGTACCCCAGCTGCGCTACGCGCGGGCCGAGCGCCGGGGAGTGGAACGGGCGGCGGACGAAGTTGCGCAACGGTAAAGAGATGAAGACGCTTCGGGCGCACGGCTTCAACCAGCGCCCGCGCTTTGAGCAGGTGGTGGGCTACCTGGAGCGGAACGAGCCGCCGCTGGACCAGCCGGACCGCAAGGCCACCTCGTTCATCACAAGCCACTTCTACCTGGACGATTTTGTGCAGTCCAGCGAGGACCCCAACCCCCGGCCCCTGCAGCGCACGCCTCTGCATCCCGAGGACGGCTTCCGCACTCCCGCAGAGGCCACGGACGAGGACGTGCGCCTTGCGCGGAGGTACCAAGGGTACGGCGGAACCCGCTTTGTTGAGGATGACCTGGCGGGAGACCCCGAGGCCGGCGCGCTGGCCAGCAACGGGCAGGGGCCGCCCTCCATCACGGACCGTCTGCGCAGCTCTGCAGACGGCGCGCAGGCGGCAGCGGACCTCATAGGCGCAGGGGCGGCGGGGCTCGCAGCCGCGCAGGCCTTCCGCTCTCAGCTGCCCCAGGACGCAGCTGAGTACGTGCGTCTGAACGTGCTGCCCCGTCCGGGCCTGGCGCAGCCGCCTCCGCAGATCATAGGCCGGCCCAGTGACGTGGAGCGCCTCCTGGACGAGGCGGGGCAGCGCGCGCAGGAGGTGGAGCGCGGCGCGCAGGCCATAGAGGAGACGGCGGCCGTGGCTGCGGAGGAGGGCGAGGTGGCCGTTGCCGCCGAGGGCGTGGGCGGAGCGTTTGGGTACCTGGGGGGCCTGGCTGAAGGAGCAGCAGCCCTGGCGCCCACCGCGGGCGAGGTTGCTGGAACGCTGGCCGGCGCGGTGGGAGTTGGCGCGGCGGCAACGGCGGGGCTGGCCGTGGGCATTGCGGGCGGCGCAGCCTACGGCCTGGCGCGCGGCACGGGCTGGGTCCTCGAGAACACGCTCTTCCGGCCCCAGCAGGGCAGCGAGGACGCGGCCGTGCAGGACGTCCGGTCCGCCAACGGCATGAACGACGCCACTCAGCCTCAGCACTTCTCGCTGCGCACCGGCAGCAGCACGTCCGGCAGCCCCGCAAGCAGCCGCGCCTCCTCGCAGTCAGGCTTCCGCGTCCAGGCGCAGTCCAACAACACGCCGCGCCCCTTCTCCTGGGGCCTGAACCCCGTGGCCCTGCCCCAGTCCCAGCCGAGCTCGCGGGCGAGCTCCAGTTCACGCCGGAGCCTGCCTCCGCCCAGCTTTGACCAGCTGGCGCGAGACATTGAGGCTGCTTAAAAAAATAAAAAAAACTCTCTTCGGGGAGAGTTTATTTTGCACGGCTTTGCGCTGAAAACTGCTATTACTCCAGTGCCTACATCAATGTAGGCACTGGAGTAATAGCTTTTTTGCACGGTTTTGCGCTGAAAAAAATGCTATTAGTCTAGTGCCTACGTAAATGTAGGCACCGGACTAATAGCTCGTTTTGCACGGTTTTGCGCCACAAAAACGCTATTCTTCTCGTCCGTACATCTATGTACGCACTGGAAGAATAGTTTTTCCTTCGCCGTACGAGTCAAAATGCGTGTATATAAACAAGCATGGAGGTAGTCACCGCCGGAGCCCAGGATGAGCTGACGCAGAGCCTGGACTACAAGCTGAAAACAAGCAACACCAGCTACGTGACGGCGTGGCATGACGTGCAGTACTTCCCCAGCTCGCTGAGCTCCTTCTCCCCCACAACCTCTAGGGTCTGCCGCATCCCGCTGACCAGCGGCACGTCCTTCATCGACCCGAGTCCATCAAGATCGCCTTCCGCGTCAGGAACACGGACGGCACCAACCCGCTGGCCCCGGCCACGCCCCACCCCGCCTGCTTCGTCCAGCGCGTCCAGGTCTTCGCCAACGGCCAGCGCTGCGACGACATCAACTACTACGGCCGCACCGTGGCCGTGCACGACCTGCTGAAGGGCAGAGAGTACAACCGCAACAAGGCAATGGAGGGTTTCGACGAAGTGAACGACCCGCGCATCGCCCGCGCGGTGCACCAGGGCGGCTACGCGGACGTGCTGCTGCGCCCCACCATGGTGGGCATCCTGCGCTGCGGGAAGATGCTGCCGCCGAAGCTGAACCTGGTGATAGAAATTGAGTTTGCGGACGCCACCACTGCGCTGTGGTCCGAGAACGCCGGGGCGCACCCGGCGGGGGCCACGCTGAGCACCGACTTAGAGATCCAGAACGTCCGAGTTCTGGCCTCCCAGGTCGTCCTGGACTCTGCGCTGGTAGAGTCCTTCAACCGCGTGCTCCTCTCAGGAAGGTCCCTGGTGTTCAGCTACCCCACGGTGCACACGCAGCAGTCCAGCGTCCCGAACGGCGTGGCGGAGCACAACGTCACCGCGCGCGCCTTCACGAAACTCATGGGCGCGTTTGTGACTTTTTGGGACAACGACGCGGGCTCCAAGATACTTGCTGGCTAACCCGGGGCAGGACGTGGCCCCCATCGGCGCGGCCAGGCAGGAGGACAGTCTCCTGGAGTCTCAGATGCAGCTGGGCAGCCTGCAGTACCCTCACAACCCCCTGAAGGGAGCCTCGGAGCACTTCCACTTCCTCTCCGTCCTCGCGGGCACCTACGACGACACGGTGCGCAACATCGACATCGGCCGCGTGGGCTACCTGCGCCACAGCTTCATTGCCGGCTTTCCCACCGAGCGCGTGCCCAAGATGCCTGGACGGCACGATGACGGACCTGTTCATACATTCATTTGGTGGCCTACCAGCTGGTGACGCTCTCCGGCACGGGCGTCTCTGTGCTTGACTAAAAAAAGGCCCGGTGCCGCTCTGCTTCATTTTTGATGCAGCGTGGCACCGCTTTTGAAGTTGAGGAAAAACGGCAAAAAAAGGCCCGGTGTCCCTCTGCTTCATTTTTGATGCAGCGTGACACCGCTTTTGAAGTTGAGCAAAAACGGCAAAAAAAAGGGCCCGGTGTCCCTCTTCACCATTTTTGGTGCCGAGTGACACCGCTTTTGAGTGCGCCCAAAAAACGAGAAAAAAGGCGGGGGGGTGCCCCTCTGCGCCATTTTTGGTGTTTAGTGGCACCGCCCCAAAACCTGCAAAAAACATGGAAAAAATGGGCATTTTCCAGGCCCCTTGGAGGAAGCCTAGTCCGGAATGCTCAGCCGCTCCGCAAGCTCCTCCGTGGCCGCGCGCGCAATCTCCTCGCACAGCGCAGCAGGAACGTTGCGCACTTTGACCCCTTGATGTGGGTCATAGAGAACCCGGCCACCGGGCTGCTGAAGCGCCCGTTCATGGAGCGTCTGCCCTGGGTGGACGTGACCTACCGCAAGTACGGAACTCCGTACAGGAAGCAGACGCGGCTGTGGACCAATGCGGGCTGGCCCAAACCATGTCGAAGTGCCCCGGAAACGTAGTGTAGTCCCAGCTCCGGATGTCGCACAGGATGGTGGGCTCAAATTTCGACACGATGTCCAGGGAGACGACCTCCCAGCCCGCCGCCTCGAAGGCCCTGCCCACCGACTTGGTGCCGCAGAAAAGCTCCAGGAGTCTCGGCATTTTTAAAGAGCAAGATCACAGCCACTGCGACGACCAAGAAAACTCGCGCGTTCATCGGACCGGACTTTTTTCCTACGGATAAAAAAAGGAGCCGAACTTCGCAATGAAGCTTGCGCTCGGGCTGGACGTTCAGACCAATGCCAAGGGGGGGAAGTTCATGTCCATAGAGGACTCCCATCAGGGCGCGCTGGTGTGCAAGGTGGACGTGGAGGTGCTGTGGGAGCCCGGCAACTTCCAGGACGATGGGGCCAAGAGGGTGGGAGTGTGCTTTGCGAGCAACACCAACCTGGAGCTGTGGACGGAGGAGGTGGAGCAGGGCGTCATCGACAACATGATCATCTTCCAGAAGCCCTTTCCGGGGGCCGCCCGCACCGAGCTTGAGAGCCAGCTGCAGCGCGCCGTCAAGGTGAGCGCCATGGGCAAGCACGTGAAGTGCAAGATGGACTTGGAGCGCTGCCTCTTCTGGGACTCCGCCGGCAACCGCGTGCCGCGCCCCGCGGAGTTCGCGCGCCGCAGGGGCCGCGCGCTTGTGGAGACCCGGCACGTGTGGCTGATGGGCAGGCAGTGGGGCGTGCTCTTCGAGGTGCGCCACCTCATGCTGGAGCCCCTGGAGGCGCCGTGCTGCCCGTTCTAGGCCTCCAGCAGCTCGGAGCTCGTGGCCCACGAGGCGCCCACGTACAGGTGGCGCAGCGTGAGGTGGCAGGACTCCAGGTCCAGGCAGACGCGGTTGTGGAGGGTGAGGCCCTGGCAGCTGGCGTAGGTAACTGCGTGGCTCGGCCGGGTGGCCCGCAGCAGCTCCTGGTTCTTCAGCCGCATGCCGTTGTCCAGCCTCACTCCGTCCGGCTCCACTTCCGCCACGGCCACAAAGACCCCTTGGGTATCTTTCCGCCGGCCCCGATGAGGCGCAGCCCCGGCCACACCCTCATGCTCTGCGGGCTGTTTTGCGGAGTTTGGGTTGGTACCGATTCGTAGCAACCCATGTGGATGACTTCCAGCTCTAGGAGCTTTGAGCCCTCCGGCGCCAGGGCCCGGTTCGCCGCTGCGTTCACGGCCATGCGCTTGCTGTGGCTGATGACCAGCGTGGTGTCCGGCCACCCGGGCTTGGAGGGGTAGAGCTCCTACAGCCTCGCCTTGGCCTGCTCCAGCGTGGGGCACGCCTCCTCGCCGACCCGCAGCCACTTCACGAAGTTGAAGATGCCGGGGTCGGAGCGCATGTTCTCCGTGAGCTCGTGCCTGTGCCCGTCGGCCAGGTCGCGGATCAGCTGGCTGTGCTCCAAGGCTGAGATTCTGATGGGTCCCGCTTCCAGGCCAGGGCACTGGGCCGGAAACCTGCCGGAACAGCAGGAACTTCACGTCGGCGTTCAGCCCCACGCAGGCCAGGTCCGCCCAGAGCGCCATGTCCAGCTGCGTGATCTCCTCCACCGCCAGCCAGTCCAGCTTTTGCGCGCTGCCCCCGCGCACGTACCTGCGCACCCAGTGGTCGGCCGTCTGCGCCCCCGGGCCCAGGTTCTGCGTGGAGCAGTGCGTCTTGGACACCATGTGCACCGCCTCGCCCTGCTCTCGCAGCCTCGCCACAATGGTCCGGGCCAGGTGCGTCTTTCCGGTGCCCGTGAGCAGCAGGGAGTTGCCCGCCAGGCAGTGGCTTATAGGGTCGTCCACCCCGTTCCACCTCCGTTGTTTGGGGCGCTCCGCCTCCATGCGCGGCGCCCTGCCGCCCAGCAAAGGCTTCGTCTCTTCCACGCGGTAGACCGGCGTGCCGTCCGGGTGGCGCAGCGCCTCCAGCGCCCGCAGCCGCTCCGCGAAGCGCTTCGGCAGCCGCTGCGTCAGCAGGCAGTCCGTCTTCACCTGCGCGAGGTAGCGCGGCGGCGCGTCCAGGATGCCGGGCCTTGGCCACCATGCAGTGCTCAAATCATGGATGGGGCGGTAGGTGCCGTTGCTCAGCAGCCTCCTGGCGTAGACGAAGTCCCTCGTAGGCGAAGGCCTGAGAGAAGTCCGCGCCCGCGCCGTCCAGCTCGCTGCTGCTGCTGCGCACGCTGAGCTTGGCCATGTGCTCCTCGCCCTCGGACCACGCGGCGTCCATGCGCTCCAGCGCGCGCCGCAGCGTCGCCGCGTCCACGTGGCTCCGCGCGGAGATGCCCAACACAATGTGGTCCCAGTGGCAGACGCCCAGGTCCAGCATCGCGGCCAGCGAAACCTTCGGGTACCAGCCGGGCCCCACGTACGGCAACAGATTCAGGCAGGACTGCCTCGCGTCGCAGCAGCCCTCCACAAAGCCCAGGTCCGGCAGCACGCCGTCCACGGGCTCACGCCGTCCGCCGGGCACAGGATGGGCAGGGGGAAGGGGGCGTTGGCCAGCCCGTTGCGCCTGCAGCGCACCACGTCCACGCCGACGTACAGCGCGTCTCTATTGCACGTCTGCGCCTCAAAAAACCAGAGGGGGCAGCTGGGGGCGTACTCCATGACTCCGGGGGCCACGCGGCTCTCCAGGCTGGTGGGCTGCGCGCTCTCCCTCAGCGTCTTCTCGCTGTGGCAGTCGCCGCACAGCGCCTGCAGAGTCTGCGCGCTGGCAAAGGCCTGCCTCACCGGCGCCACGTGGTCCAGCTCGTGCCTGCCGTCAGCTCGCAGCCGCACGGCCAGGGTCTTCTGCCTCTCCGCCGCGCCGGGCACTTCCCGCTTCGCCTTCAGCAGCTTCAGGAAGATCTTGTGCGCCAAGCCGGCCAGGCGCTACTCCTGCCCCAGCGCCTCGCACCACCTCCGCAGCACCTCGTGCTCCTCCGGCAGCTCTCAGTACTGCGCCGGGCTGCTGATGGCCACCTTGGGGCTCTCGCCGGCGGCCATGAGCTGGCGCCGCGCCTCCCGCAGGTCCTCGCACCAGAACAGCCGGCTGCACGTCCGCGGCGTCAAAGCGCCTCCACTCTTGGATGGGCGGCAGGGTCTCTCGCCTCGCCCCGGTAGAGCACGCGCGCCGCCTCGCCGGGTCGTAGCTGTCCACCAGGTCGCCCTGCGAGCTCAGCGCGCGCATGGGGGCGTTGCGCCACACGCAGAACTCTCGCACCTCCTCGGCGGAGATGCCGAGGCGCCTCCAGTCGTGGCGCAGCATGGCGTCGAAGTCGGCGCACACCTCCTCCACGCTCAGCTGCAGCAGCTCGGCCAGCTGCCGGGGCACGCAGAGCGGCTTGTCCTCGAAGGCGCTCGGCAGCACGTCCTCCTCGCAGGGCAGCTGGAAGCTCACGCTCCTCAGGCCCCTAATGCGCTGGCGCAGGAGCGTCTCCACCTCCGCACGGGGTCCAGCGTGGCTGCGCCGCCTGCTCCTCCGTGAGGTGCGCCGGGTGCCTCGTGGCCCCGCCCAGCTCGTTCACCGGCAGCCAGTCCCTGCGCTCGTAGCCCGCGCCCGCGTTCCGCCCGCTGCGCCGCCTGCCACGGATGATCACCGGCTCGTGGACCAGGTACTCGTAGTACTTGTCGCGGAAGAAGCCCTTGCCCAGCTTGGTCAGCCGGTAGTCGAAGTTCCTTTTGCGGATGGGGGGGCGCAGGGCCCCAGGTGGGAGTTAAGTGTGTAGTAGTGCTGGACCGCCGGGTCAGCTGCCCGTCCGCGCGCGAGAGCTGCGGCGGGGCGTCTGGGCCGCGCCGCAGCTCAGCGGCACGGCATCCATCCGCCACCCAGTGCGTGCCCGCATGTCCGCAGCCTCAGTGATCTGCTGTCGTAGTGCGCCCACTTTGCCATATTCTTTTTTTTCCGGGCCCAGTTTTTTTTGCTCGGCCGCGAATTCTCCCGGGAAAAGCTGCACGTATGGCCGGGGAGAATAGCCTTTTTCGCACGGTTTTGCGCTGAAAAATGCTATTCTTCTTGTCCGTATGTCTATACACGGACAAGAAGAATAGCTCGTTTTGCACGGTTTTTTTTCGCATTGCTTGAGTTTTGCATGACATGATTTTGCTTGATTTTGCATGGTTTTGCATGGTTTTGCATGATTTTGGTGGTGTGCTTTTTATGTCCCGCGCGGGACGCCTCTGCTGGGGATGCTGGGGGATGCTGGGGGATGCTGGGGTGTAGGGACGCCGGAGGTTCTCGCGGCTGCGGTTTTGCACGGATGTCACGTTGGTTTGTTTTGCTTGATTTTGACTGGAGACCTCGGATTCGTGTGGCAAGATGAGAACTTTGAAGGTTGAAGTGGAGGAGGGTTCCATGTGAACGGTTGAGTCACTGATGTTCCGCACAGCGCGCCGGCTCGAGGACACCAGCACCAGCACCAGCACCAGCAACAGCACCAGCGCCAGCAACCCCTCGGCTCGGAAAACAGCAGCAACCCTCGGCAACCCTCGGCAACCCTCGGCAACCCTCGGCTCGGATCAGGCAACCCTCGGCAACCCTCGGCTCGGATCAGGCAACAGCATCAGCAGCAACATCAGCATCAGCGCCCGGCCATGAGTGGTGGAGTGGCGGAGGACGCTCGGGTTTTTTTTAGTGCCGTTTTTTGGTGCGTTGCTGTCAGGAGGAGTGCTGGGGATGGTGGGAGCCGTCCCAGGCCTGATTCGCTCTCGTTTTTTTTCTCGTTTTTTTCACGTCAGGAGTGGATGGCTCCGGGAGCTCGACCGGGTGGGAGGTCGATCAGGAGACTGCTCGTTGAGTTCGTGGGGCATCACATGCATTTTGTTGCGAGGACACGTGGGGAGGCGCCTGGAAGAAGCCTCATAGGCCTGTTTTTTTTTTAAGCGTTGCATCATCTCGCCACTTGAAGGCCGCCTTCGAAGATCAAGAGGGAGAAGGAGTTCAACTCCTGGAAGGAGAGACTCAGTGTTGTCGTTAGCGTGCACGCTCCTGGCTGCAGGACGACAGGCGCAAGGAGCTGGCCGTGAAGGCAAGACTTTTGCAGAGCGGGTTGATGAGGTTTGCTTACACTTGACCGCAGGACGTTTTGATCAAGAAGCTGGAGGAGGAGAAGGCGGAGAAGGAGCTGTGGTCGGTTTGTCTACTCTCTTGTTCTTGCTCTGCCACGGCAGGACGAATTTCAGAAGAAGTTCCAGGAGAAGGTCAGGGGACTTCCTTCTTTCTGGCCCGTTTGCCTTCTCATGCCAGGCGGAGGACAACATCCGGGTCTGGACGGAGTTGGAGGCGGAGCGGAGGTGGACGGCTTCGTTCAAGGAGCGCATGGATGTTGAGTCTTGCTGTTTCATTTGCGACCTGGCAGGCCGATCACGAGATCCTGTACCGCGAGAACGCGGGCCTCAGGAGCCAGGTGGCGAAGCTTGAGGTTGGGGGGAGTTGGGTCTTGAGTGTGTTGATTTTTTCCTGTGACAGGCATCGGTCCCGGCCAGCAAACGGCCCAAGGCCCTCTTGGTTTGCGGTGTCTCTGCAGTTGCCCATGTTGTTGATTGACAGGTGGATTCATCGAAAAAGTCTCCCGATCCACCGAAGAAGAAGGCCGGGGTTGCGTTTTTCGCGTGCTTTTCAAGCGTTTGTTCAACCTGCCGCAGGAGTGAGCGTGGCCGGCTCGAGCTCATCCTGATGGAGGAAAAAGCGCTCGGGCCCGCGGCCTTTTTTTTTTTAGTGCCGAGCAGGCACTTAGGAGTGCCGAGCAGGCACAGTGCCGAGCAGGCACTTAGGAGTGCCGAGCGGGCACTTTAGGTAAACGTGCCGAGCGGGCGCTCTAGATTAGGAGTAGGCAGTGCCGAGCGGGCACTTAGGAGTGCCGAGCAGGCACAGTGCCGAGCAGGCACTTAGGGGGTGCCGAGCGGGCACGGTGCCGAGCGGGCACGTAGGATAGTACGGATTTGCCCAACGGCACTTAGTACGGGTTCGCCCAACGGCCCTTAGTACTGGCTCGCCCAACGGCCCTTAGTACTGACTCGCCCAACGGCCCTTAGTGCTGACTTGCCCAATGTTAAAACCCTCTAGGCCCCGTGCCGAAATTGGGTAGCTGTTCTGAGGTCCTTGTTGGTGTTGCTTCCCAAGTTCCATTGATCGCCATTTGGCTCAAGACACAATTGAGGTTCAAGATCTGATGTGTGACTGCATACATACGTGATCGGCATTGAGAGCGAAAACACTTTGCTTGCGCTGCATTTGTCAGGACCACTGTTGTAACTATCATTCCTTCTCCCTTACAACGTTTACACGGGTTCGGCTATAACGGCATCGTCCGTATACACCTTTCTACGTGGTTGGTATTACAGCTTGAGGGTTCGGTGCAAAGCGTCCCACGGGACGTCACCTTGCCGTCTCTTGACAGGTTATCAGCCGTAACTACAAGCTCTACACTGGACTGGGAGACAGCTGGTTTATTGCGGGTACAGGGACAATAAAGGAACGATAACCTACACAGTACAATGGCGTCTTCGGCGAGCCCAAGTACTGCAACTTTTGGGAACAGCAGCTCAGAGGGATCCAATGGATTGATGGCTCTTCCTGCGGTGATGGATATGGTTGCAGATTCACAGGATGAACCTGGGAGCGGAGGTTCCGCGCTATTCAGCGACATATCTACTCCCACAAGATCTGGAAGCAGATCGATGTTCATCAGGAGTCGAAGAAAAGAGAATCCCCACCGAGAAGATCATCATCTTCGCCTGCGACACCACGGACGTCGCAGAAGGGCGTGAGATCGACATCGAAGGGTGGGAGGTCAAAATCACCCACCAGTGCAGATTTTCGCGCCGTGATCAAAGAGAAGAATAAGATGGAGGTGGAGATCGGGGAATATCAGAAGACACTTGATGAAATGTCGGCAGCAATGGCGAATCTTAACCAAGAAGACTATGGAAGCACCATCCGGATCCAGGAGCTGGAAAGACGATGCGAGATTGCCAGCAAGCAGTCGGGACATCTAGTGAGTCACCACCAACACCACATGGCTGAGGCATGGCGCAAGTTTGAGGAAGAAGCCCAACAGATGCGCAAGGTGGAAATGAACGCATTTCAGTACGGGGAGAAGAAAGACATGGAGTCGAATATTATAATGCAACAGATGAGACAAGCTGAAGGAACTATCATGGAGCAGAAGCGGGAGATTGCATTGATGAAATCCTACATGGCAAGCGAGAAGTCGGCCGCGCAGGAATCAGCTATACGTGCAAATCAGATACACCGTGAGGCTTCACAACAGATATCAGTTTATCAGCAACAGATCAGAGGCATAGAATCTTCTACATCTATCGAGAAGTTCAACGAGGAGGAGATGGTCCAAAGTCTGAAATCACAGTTGGAGCATGCACTCGTCAAGCGCCCCGAGACGTACTCTTTGGAGGACTCCAGGGAACAGCTGATGGCGAGGCTGAATGACGTTACAGTATTTGCGGAACAGGAATCGAAGAGAGCAGATTGCTTGCTTCGCGAAAAGGAAGAGATCGTCAAACAGTATGAGTCCGACGTGTCGATGAAGGACCAGATGATTGCTGTCGAAGGTGGTCATCGTCAAGATGCGATCTTGGAGTTAGCCCAGGTCAAAGAAGAGAAACAAGAGGAACGGTGCACGATGGACGAGAAGTCGAAGGAGGCTGAGTACTGGAGATTGACAGCTAAGGGAATGTACGATGAGTACCTCGAGGAGATGCATGAGCTTCAGAGACAACTGAAGGAAAGAGAGGCGACGCTCAAGCAAGAAGAGAGTTTTGTACGCCAACTCGATGCTGACAACGAGGAACTACGTGCACACAAGAAGCTGGAGACACAGGAAGCCTCCAGCAGCAAAGATGGACATCGTGAACGAGCAGTAGTGAAACGCGCTGAGGGAGGAACCCAGGCTAATTCAAATAGGATAGACAAGAAGGTGGCTGGGTCAGTCCCGTCATCGTCTTCAAATCAAATCCCTAATTCGTCGCTGATGCCAGGTTCGATCCTCTTTCCGTCTTTCGGTGATCCAATGATCGATGTACACCTATCCCAGATGCAAGGGGTTGTTGGGCATGTCCCACAATCCACTACTACGACTGGTGGTGGTGATGGGGGGGGAAACAACGGTACTACGCCCCCATTGGATTACGGTGGATTCCCGCCCAATGGGAATGGGCAGGGAGCGGGTCGACGTCAGTTGAGCCTCGCTGGTGGCGGAGGAGGACCTCCGGATGATCCACCCGATGATGAGGATGAGGATGACGACGACGAAGGAGATGAAGAAGACGAGGAAGAAGAAGAGGAAGAAGACGATCGGACACGGAGGAGACGAAGGAGATCGAGAGATAACCGAGAGATCAAGAATGATCGACCGAGAATCTCGAGGAAAGAGGCCGAGAGAGTATCTATTCCGGCCTGGCCAAAGATCCATCAACTTGACACCTGGAAGATGCAACTGCTGATGAATGTTCTGAGCGCATGTGCAGATCCAGATACCGACGCATGGACGAAATGGCTGGAGCAGGCTCTTGGGTTGAACCCAGACCTGGATTTGCTTAGCGATTCAGGTGGCGACAGATTTGCTACGATAGATATTAAGATGGCCATGGGCATGCAGAACATGCTGAAACAAGCACCTGACGAAGCCAAGGACGTATACCTCGATGCTACACGACACTCTGAACTACGACATCAACAAGGGGTGATCGTGAAGGGACGAGAGTTGGTGGCATTAGTTATGCAATCATTCAGAACTTCCGATAGAACGGATCTTGTCTACCACATCGAGCATCTATTCAACCTTGACTTTCCTGGCGACAAGAACTTGGTCATGTTCAGGAACAAATGGTATGATTTGCTGCTGAAGATGAGGAGCGAGGACAGACCCAGTAAGCTGGCTCTCAGAGACATCCTTTACAGGAAGATCAAAGGGAGCAAGAAGATGGAGTTCGGCCTCAATGCCTACCATAGACTACCGGACAAGCATCCTCAGAAGACGTATGAATTCTTATTGGCGTTGATCGACTATCAGATCAAGGCAGATCGGGAAGACCTGATGCTCGACATGAAGGAGAAATCGGTCAAGTCGATGATGAAGTCAGGCGGGAAGGATGCGGCTCCAGCAACTGGCAAACAGGAGAACCAGGGTGGCAAGGGCAGAAAGGGGAAACCCGGTGGACCTGATGCCGCTCCTGTGCTCCCAAAAGCCAAGGCAAAGGGCCACGCTGGCAAGAACGGCAAGTCCGACGGTGCCAGCGACAGAGGCAAGAGTCCGGGCGGAAGCAAGGATAACCCCTGCTGGTACCACTTCAAATCGGCGAAGGGGTGCGTGAAAGGAAATGAATGCACTTTTTCCCACAGCAAGAAGACGGAGCATAAGTTGGAGAGCATGTCCAAGGGGAAAGGAAAGGGCAAATCCAAGTCCAGATCATCGTCACCAAAGAGAGATGATGGAGCATGCTTCGCGTTTCAGAAGGGGAAGTGCGATAGGGAAGCGCTTGCAAGTATAGGCATGAGCTCATCAAGAACAATTCAGCTCCAGCAACGTCAAATGACAAGGCGCAAGCCAAGTCGAAGGCTGCCGCCAAAGCCGCAGCGCCTGCCATTGCGAGGAGGGCCATCGCAATGCCCGCGATAGTCCTGAAGCAATCGGCTCCTGCAGGGAAGGTAAGCTTCAAGAAGGACGTTGATCAGGTCGAACCGGACGAAGCCGAGACTGTCTACCACGAGCACGATGACGACGCGATGAGCGAATCATCGAGATGGTCTGGCGAGTCCGAGATCCCCGAGAAAATGGTGTGGTTCAAGGAAGTGCTCGACGTCGACGAGAATGGGGAGATCACCTACCTCGAAGACGAGAGAAGGCAATGGGAACGAAAAGGAGAATGGTACGGTTATGAGGACAATGAGAATGAGCCTTATCAGTACGTGTACGTCGACGAGAAGAAGTTCAAAAGCAGTGATCATCGTGAATTATCAGCCTACCAAGTCCAACGATCATTGATACGTGCGAAGATACTGAGAGAAGTGGTGGATGATGTATATAAGAAGCACTACTTCCCGGTGACCAAGGAGAGCAGCATAATGTTCGAGTATGATCGGAACAAGGACGAGATCAAGGAATCGGCTGTCGACTGGAAGAAACAGCATGGTATGCCGAAGAACGTTTTCGCCATGTCAACGTGCATCAGCAAACGGGTGAAATGGTTGATGGACACCGGATGTGGTCATGATCTCATCGGAAGAGCCAAGGCGAAGAGCCTGGGTGTCGACATCGTGAAAGATGACGACGAGATCGTGTTCCAGACCGCGAATGGTTCCACTCCACATCTGATGTGGCCAAGATAGTCGTGGACGAGTTGGACGAGACTGTCGAGCCGCATGTATTGGATGAGACACCCACGGTATTGTCAGTGGGGAGGAGATGCATGAAGATGGGTTATGCATTTCACTGGATGCCTGGTAAACTACCTTTCATGGTTACGCCAAAGCAGGGATTCGTGCACTTGCAGGTCAAGGACGACATCCCGTACCTCGTGAGTGATGGTAAGCTTCGGAGTAACAGGCATCGCCCTACGATAGACGACCTCAAGGAGCACTTTTCGGAAGTATTGGCGATGGTAACGAACGACGAGGCAGATCAGGGAGGTGACGATGAGAACGACGTCACACCCGCCGCTGTCGGTGAGTCCGCAGAGGCCGAGGGCGAACACCACGACGGTCATCAATAAAGAGGAAAGTGGGAGTCCTCAAGAAGGACGCCAACTCCATAGCTCATTTGCTTACACACAGATACCGAAATCCCTTCTGCGAATCATGCGTCAAGGCAAAGATGAGACACTTCAGATCACGAACGGGAGCATTCAAAAGAGAAGTGAAGACGTTCGGTGACCTGGTGACGTTCGACTTTGTGACGGCATCAGGAGATCATGAAGTGGAAGGCAGGTATGCGCTCATCATCCGGGACATATATACCGGAATTATCATGGCTTATCCCACCGCGAGAAGAGACACTGACTCAGTCGTCAGGGCTATCAAGCACTTCTGCGGGAGGAGGAAAATCAAGCAGGTATATTCAGATGACGGCCCGGAACTGATCAATGCGTGCGTGGAGCTGAAGCTGAACCACGACCTATCGCTGCCTGGACGGCCGCAGAACAATTCCCTTGCAGAAAGAACAAATCAATTCATCATTGACCAGACTTCGGCTTGTCTAGTACATGCCGGTCTACCCACGTGTTATTGGGTGCAGGCCATCACCACTCTGTGCCATCTCATGAACATCGAAGAGGTGAACGGATCGAGTGCATGGATGAGGCTGCATGGCGAGGAGTTCAAGGGCGAGAAGATACCTTTTGGTGCGCTAGTGGACTTCAAGCCGAGCGAAGCACGAGGGGGAAAGAGGGAGAAGTTCGAGCCGAGAGGGGAAACTGGTATATTTGCTGGATATGTGTTGAGCACCGGTATGCATTGGGCAAACAAGTATCGTGCTTGGGCACTTACTGCATTTGCGGGTGCAGAGCTGAACATCAAGAAGGCAAAGGTTCCACCTCGGTTGAGAATGCCACATCAGACGGAGAGGATGATTCTGAAATCTCCTCTGACATTCCCAATACAACAGAAGTACAAGGTTGCCAACGAGACTTTGGAAGGGATAGAGATGTCTATCGATGCAATCGGTCTGGATGCGCGTGACCGCCTGATCGAAGATGAGGACTACGAGCCTGAATTGCTGCAGAGTGACGAGAAGCGACTGCTTGACGATGAAGTCGATCAGATCGCTGGTCTACTGCTCGACGATGGCCCGGAGGTAATCGCCGGAGATCGGGGGGATCATGCAGGAGAAGAAGATGCTAGACCGAGCTCCTCAAAAGGGAAAGGAGATGGACACTCTAAGGGCGATGAGAAGGTTGCGAAGTCCGACCTTCCACACGTGTCAGTTGGGCTACCCGGGGATGGTATCACGTACGTCAACGACGATGGCAAGGAGGTTAAGATCGACAAGGCCGGGAGACCGTATCCTGTCGGGAAGGACGGATTCAGGCTAATGAAGACATCGAGACCTCCAGAGTTCACTCCTGAAGAATGGAAGATGATGAGTAAATATTACACCAAGGAAGAGAAGGCCGGAGTGAAGGGCGGTGGCAAAAGGAAAGAGGAAGATCCCAAGAGTAAAGAGTCTGATATTTCCGCGCCGGCAGAGGCACGGACATTACAGATGCCCGGTGGTAAGAGAATTCGAGCGATGCTTCGGAACCGCTGGGGTGGAATAGAATGGCAGTACAATTGGGGATTGCGGAAGAACATATCAAAGATCAAGAACCCAATGGATGGGAAGCACTTGGCTGAGCTTGAATGGGTCAGGATTGTTGTTAATCCTGTCGACGGGGTGGTTGTTCTCATGGATTCCAAACAGTCCCAAGACGTCATGAGACGAAACGTTCAGCTTGAGAAAGAATTTGAGTGTCTGGTAGTAATTTATGCCTGGAAGTTCAAGTCTGAGGAGCGATCAAAGTCGACTCCAAACTGGACGAAGGCGGTTGCATCAGTCATGGAGAGTCATAAAGACGAAGCTGAGACGGCATCGGGGACGGATCCATCGGTCGACGAATCGACGGACCTCACCTGGTATGAATGGGAGGAGTCTGCTGAGATAGTTTCTGGAAAAGTGCCACTCGCAATGCCTGCGATAGGCGAGGACGGTGAAGCCAAAAAGTACCCATCGATGCCGTGCGTGACTTCTGAGCGAATACAGCACAGAGAGAAGCTGTGAAAGTTGTACGATTCTTCGACGCTTTAGTATCCAGGCCGGTAGGCCGGAAAGAGATGTTGACCAACCCTGATGCATTGGCATCAATGAAGAAAGAGTGGTCGGGATTAATCGACCAGGGGGTCTTCGATCTTGGCGCGGTGCGTGAATATGACGCTGTAGCCAGAGAAGCAAAAGCGAAAGGGGAAGAAATACACATGGCTCGCGCACATGGCATTTGCGTTGAAAAGCACTCACAGTTGCCTGTTGGTGATCCTAAGAGGAAGTTCAAGGGTAGAGGCGTGTTGCTGGGGAACCAAGTGAAGAACCAAAGCTTTGAGGCTGCGATGTTTCAAGATTTGGGGAACTCCCCTGCTTCATTTGAAGCCTCGCGTTGGGCGGATTTTCTGGGTTGTCATGATGGCTGGGATGTGCAGATGGCCGACGCTGTTCAGGCGTATATACAGGCCACCTTGAGAGGCACGCCGTGTTGGATTGAATTGCCACCGGAGGCCGTGCCAAGTGAATGCAAATGGGATAAGTACAGAAGACCAGTCGTCCCGTTGAGGAAGGCGCTGTACGGACACCCAGATGCGGGAACATTTTGGGAGCAGCACTGCGATGAGTCGGTGCGTGCCGTGGGTTTGAGCCCATCGGCGAAGAATGGCCTTCAGTGTACATTCATGAAAGGCTCCAGCTTGTTCTGGTTGTGTATGTCGACGACTTCAAAATGGCAGGGCCGCAGAAGAACCTTGCCCAAGGGTGGAGCATGTTGCGTACACGTTTGAAGATTGAGCCCGAGACTGGACTTGACATGTACCTTGGTTGCAATCAAAGCAAGGGAAACGTCACTCTCGGGAACGGACACCGAGTAACAACGGTGACCTATGACATGGAACAGTTCCTACGTTCCTGTGTCGACCGCTATCTTGAAGTGGCGGGCGACGTGAAGTTGAATAAGGTTGTCACCCCTGAGTTGCATGAAGAAACAAAGGATCACGTCTCACGGAAGCCTGCCAGAGAGGGGCCGTCAGTCGTGTGCAATTGGTGTAACAATCTTGTGCCCACCGACGGTTCTGCCACAGTGCCGGACCAACGGGGAGGGACTCCTGAGTTGGCCATGAAGGAGCCCGTGCGTGGACACCTTGCTCCGCATGCCGCTAGCGTACTGATGAAGTTGCTGTACGGTGCGCGGATTGCTCGCTTCGATTTGTTGCGGCAAGTGAATCGCCTAGCACGGAACGTGCATAGGTGGACTGACTCCGATGATCGGGGTTTGCATCACTTGATGTGCTATGTGCATCATACCAAACATTGGCGCATGGTCGGTTGGGTTGGAGACCCTATGGACGATGTGCACTTGGCCTTGTATGCGGACGCTGACTTTGCGGGATGCATTGACTCGCTGCGTTCCACCTCCGGTGGACACTTGAATATACAAGGGCCTAATACCCGGTTTCCGTTGTCTGGCAGCTCTAAAAGACAGGGTTGTGTGAGTCACTCCACTCCCGAGGCCGAGATTGTTGCGGCCGATGTTGCCATGAGATCGATGGGTATGCCCGCTCTCAAGCTGGTAGAGCGGATTCTCAAGAAGTCACCGAACTTTGTGTTCTATGACGATAATAAGGCTATGATCGGTGTCGTGCGATCGGGGAGAAACCCCACGATGCGCCACCTTGAGAGAAGCCATGGTGTTAGCATTTCGTGGATGCATGAGATGTTCACACGTGATTACATGTATTTGGCGTATGAGGTCACCGACAGGATGGCGGCCGATATTTACACCAAGGCGTTCAATGATGGGCGCAAATGGAAACATGCATGTTTGCAGATTGGTCTACTTGACCCGAGCTTGCTGTCTGACCCGGATACCCTCAAGGCGCTCACACCCACGTGTGATCCCATAAAGGGGACCATGCAGACCGCTTCGGGGACAGTTGACGGAGTTCCAACAGTTCCGTACACACACATTCCGATCATGCCCCCGGACCTATGGTGGTCTGGATTAACATCTAAAGAGGGATTGCATGAGCATGAAGGACATGATCCGGTTGTTGTTGCCAAGGGACCCAGATTGATGCGTGTGAAACCTCCACTCGCGGTTATGACACCGTTTGGGAGCAAGTGGCTTCGTTCCACTTGGTTTCTGAAGAATGGGTCATGGCTCAAAGTTGAGGATAGAGTTGACCCGGGGCTACAATGTGTGCGAATTGATGGTTGGGTTGAACGCGCAGTTTGGCAGTTTCATCCCGTACCGGTCGCTGCACCGGCGCGGGAACGGTCTCCACGGCCACGACCAATTCACGTCGGGTCCGGGGATGTTGACATGCAGTCCGTGCTGGCCGCATTTGTTGAAGAACTGTCGAACGAGCCATAGAGTTGAAGTGTGTTAACGACCTTGCTTTGGAAACGTTGCTCCGATTGAAATTGCTCATGCGTTGTCTGCATATCAATCACGAGCAGCTTGTCCCTGGTCGTTGTTTTGTTCCGTATCGCATTGCGGTGAAGCACAAACCACAGTTAGCGCCGGGTATTGAACTCGCGATGGTCAAACACGACGGTGGTGTGCTTCGCGCTCCTGTTCATGTCTCGCTTCCTGGTATGAGAACTCGCACAGTCGTCACTCTTTACAGCGTTGACTTGGCTCGGCCCATCGTGCTGATGGCATGTTCCGAACCACGTAACTGGTTCACTGCTCTTGCCCGCCATGACGGGCCGCAGGTTGTCACCATAACTCTGGTTGATGACTTACTGAGCGAGTACGGGGGGAGAATCGCCAGACATGTGCATACCAAACCTTCCGATTTGTTGTTCTTCGCCGGGCCTTGCACGGGGGGATCATCATGGGCACGCCTCAACAAGACTCGCGGCATTGACACCGCAGAGAATATCGAGGCCAAACAAAGAGAATTTTGGAGATTATTTGAACGGTTCGTTGAAATTAAACGGCATGCCATGACAAAACGAGCTGCGATTTTGTTTGAGTTGCCTGGAAGTTGTGATTATTGGAAAGATGAGAGACTGCATGAGGTCGTGCATGATGGGACTAGTCACGAGTTTGATGGGTGTCGCTATGGCTTGAAACAAAGATCTGCAAAGAAACCCATGCCAATCAAGAAACCATGGAGAGTCGTATCGTGGAACTTTGAGCTTGGTGGCTCGTTGTCTAAGAAATGCAATGGAAACCATGAGCATGGACCTTGTGCTGGTCGTGAAACCAAAGAAACCCAGTTGTACACGTCAATAATTGTGGGTGTGATCCTTCGCCGTTTTCGAGCTCGAGCAAGGTGCCTCAAACCGGCACCGTTGAAACTCGCTCTTGCTTGCATTACGCGAAGGAGATCGCGGAAGCACCAAGCTACTGCGAGCGAAATCTGCACCACCCCAACTGCACAACCGAGGTGCTGGGTCAGTCCCGAACCTCTGGTGCGTACGGGGAGCTGGGTCAGTCACGAACCCCAAGCTTCAAGGAGGAGCTGGACGAGTTCGTCACCTCAATCTGAAGCTGGGATCGCATTGGGACAATTCCGTGGCTTCATTTGCAGCTGCTTATTTTGGATTTTCCTGGGTCTGGAGAATATCATCAAGATGACCGCCAATCCGACTGTCGTCAATGCGAACGAGTTCTTCTGCGTGCTTGTCGGGAAATCTAGGCAAGCGGCAGTCTTCTTGGGAAATTTGGTGAAGAACGCCGTCGAGGAAGGCAAGAGGATACCCAAGAGGATGGAGATGAGCAGCGACCTGGGTATGTGCGTGAAGTGGATCGAGGACATCGGCGTCCCCGCTATTTATGCATACTCTGCGTACTATTCTGCCAAGGGCCGCGGGATGATGAAAGGTGAAGGGCAGTCTATGAGGGTTGCCTTAGAGTTCATCAGCAAAGTTTTCGGACAGCTTTCTGCCGACGAATGTATGCTTGGATGGAGGGAATTCTGCAGCAAGGGAAAGAAGATCGTGTCGGCGCTGAACCAACTTTGCGGTGAGGCAACGATGCTAGCGAAGAACCCCGAGTTGCTCGACATAACCAAGTACTGCATAGAAGGGGCGGATATGTTGAGGTCAATCGCGAACATCTGGGATCTCGCATTAGGCGTGGCCGAGGACAACGATGAACGGTCGTTCAAAGCTGCATTCCACCAGGACACCCCGGTTGGGGAGGTATACGTGTGTTTGTCAACAACGTTGATTGCGCTTTATTCTCCAGGAGCCCATGCGCAAGGTTCATTGTTTATTTATAGAACAAAGGAACCGTCTCTCGAATTTTAGATACATGGTGCTTGCTCCATGTGAGTTTAACCTGTGACAGTTTGGCATGACTTGGTTGTGCTCATGCTGTGAACTGTTTCTATTCCTGAACCATATGGCTCAGGGTGGGATGTGGAGGGTCCCAGCTTAAGACAAGCTGGACTTTTAGAAATTTTTGGAGCCATGGGGGAGATGTAATGGTGAGTTTTCCCGATGGAGCAGACCAGGCGCTTGCAGATGCAGAGTTCGACAGGTTTATATCTGAGCAAGCAAGGCAAGCTCAAAGACGAGCACTGCCGCGGCTCCCCTGGGAAACTGGTGTCTTCAAGGACATATTCAGCATGCGAATGACTTTGCCTGAGCCTGAGACACCTGGAGTGCCTCACTTGAACCCCTTCATGCAAGCAGAGCCGCTCAAAGATGTTAGAAAACGAGGTTTGAGCCCGGACAGGGATTTGCCAGTGTATGCAAGGTGCATCCGTGCCTTATCTGACAAGGATTATCACGACACGGTTGAAGTTGAATGGACACGGGCGTTGGCCCTCTGGCTCACGCTGATTGAGGGCAGCAACATGGAATCAGATGTTGGCGGATATGTAAAGCTCCACCTTCTTGCTGGCAACAATGGGCTCGCCATGGAGACGATCAGAGACGCTTGTGGTGTCAGATCTCAAAAGACAGTTTTGAAGAGAGCCCGAGATTTGGGCCGCTATGCGCAGTGGGAGCATGGCAACAAGCGATCCTGGTGGCCGGTGTACGAGCCCAATGTTTTGCAGTATTTGCGTGACGCAAACAAGAAACAGCAGTCGAAGTCTACTGGCAAAGACTTGTTGAGTGCATTCCGCTTTTTCAAGTTTATCTTGGGCGCACATTTCGAGATGAGTGTCTTTTCAACGGTGACCATTGGGCTTTCCAAGCGTGTTTTGTCACAACGAGCAGAACGCAAACAAGCGCGTCCATTGACAGTGGCGGAAGTTCAACGGCTTGAAGAACTTGTTGAAACTGCACCTACGTTGCTGGACAGGTACTTCGTTGGATGCTTGCTTTTTGCACTATATGCAAGATGCCGTTGGTCCGACTTGAGATATGTGGAGAACTTGGAGTTTGACATACTTGCCCGCAGCCATGACGTTTATGGCTTTGTTGAAAGCCGGACACGCATTCACAAGACAGGTGGACATGAGGAACGCAGGGCGATGGCAATGCCACTCGTGGCGCCACTGGTCGGGATCTCAACTAGCGCCTGGGGGTGCAAGTGGAAAGAGGCCATGGAAGCGATTGCATTTGATTTCACAAAGCAGCCATTGGGACCCATTTGCAAGGCGGTACACAGTTCAGGCGATTTTGGCAAGCGGTCCTTGACGAGTGAAGAGGCTGGCAAACTGTTAAATCAGTACTTGGGTATTTCGGGCACCGAGAGGGCTACCGCGTCGCACAGTTTGAAAGCAACGCTACTTGCTTGGGCTGCTCGCATAGGGATGGATGACAACAGCAGGACCCTGCTGGGACATCACACACTGCGCCAGGACTCCTTGGCTTGTTACTCAAGAGACATGCTCAGCAAGCCAGTGCGCGAATTGTGCGAAATGCTTGCATCGATCAGGAGTAAGACTTTTGACCCGGATGCCACCCGATCAGGATGGCTTTCAAAGCAGCAAGCGGAACATGCCCAGCAGAATGAGGTTGTGACAGGCCCCAACGTCGAGACTGTTGACATCCCGGATATTTGTCAGTCGCCCGGGCCTCAACGCGCTGAAACCGAAGATGCACAGTCTGGGTGCGTGGAAGGTTTTGACTTGATCTGTGATGGGTTTCCAGCATGCGTACAAGCAGGAAAGGCAGTTGGGCATGTTCCGTTAGATGAGTCGCAACCTCAAGATTTACAGGGAAGTGAGCCAGGCGACGACATTTCTTTGCTGTATGAACCAAGCGATCCCTTCGCCCAAGAACGCGGTAACATGGATCCAAGCCAGGAATTTGCAGGAGATGAGGCCGGTTCGTTTGCAGCAGGAGCAAATGTTGGAGATTTGCAGTTGCTGTTTTCTTCCGACAGTGAGACGTCGTCAAGCACCTCAGACGATGATGTTGATGAGGAGGTGCTCCGGAACTCACAGCCAGGCCCGTTGACCGATTCAGTTCCCCCGGCTATACCAGGGCACCTGGCTCAGAATATCAAAAGCAAGATGCTGCACCGTGTGAAAGTGGCAGACAATTGCATCATGTTGTGTGGAATCAAGATGAGTGCAGCGTTCAAAGACCTGCCCGCAGGATCTAGGTTCATGTGGCCCAGGTGCAGCAGGTGTTTTGCAGGGGAGCTGATTGACACCGTTGGTAAGATGGTGGAGCGCCTGGATGAGCTTAAGGCCAATCGAGCGTCGCAGGCTTCAAGTTCGGCAAAAAGCTGACTTGCAGTCAAAGTTTCGTGCCGTGCTGCAGAGGTTTGTTGCACAGCTGCAATGTCAGCTGAGCAGGCTCGAGGCCTTGCTAGAGGCATGGGCTCGGGCTCGATGCTATGCTTAAGGCAATGCGTCTGCTTGAGGCAGAGTCTACAGCTGAGAAAAACAAATGCTTGTCACCAGTCTGCGCAACTTGAGGTTGTAGGCAGTGCTTGAGGCATGAGGGTGCAAGCAATTTGTAGACTTGACATTTGATCCGTGTGTCAGCAGCAGCCTCAGATTCCACGTGCATGTAAGACATTTCTGCAGTTGCTTCCCTGTCTACTTTCTGCAATTGTGATTTCTGTTTGTTCTTTTTATTTTCATGCAAGCTGGTGGAAGGGCCCTGGCAGACACTGTTGGAGCAGCACTTGAAAGTTAGGAGGTGCCGCAGTAACGCGTGCAATGGCAGCGGTTTCAATTACTGACTCAACTGCCACGTTCAAAAGGCAGGCACTCAGACTAGGTCTTCCGGAAGACCTTGTATCCGCCCTTATAGACAATGGAGTGTCGACCTTGGGCGGCATCGCGTTTGCAGTGGTACCTCCTGGCACCGGAGCAACAGACGATCAAATCAAAGAATTTGCGCAGAGCATTGCCCCTTTGATTGTGTTGTCAATTGGAGAAGTTGCAGCTGTCAAACGGTTTATATTCGAAGCGCAAACTGCGCTCATTGGACAGTTGCGAGCTGAAGCTGACCCTTGTGCAGACCCTGCCAGCAGGAAGCTACCGCCCCCTGAAAGGGCCGCCAGGTGCGAAGAGCAAAAGCGCAGGCTGGCGGGCCTGGATCTTACAGGCCCTCTGGAAGTGGCACACTCAGTTTATGACTTGTTTGCAGGCATGTTGGAACAAGGCCAGCTGAAGTATGTACATCCTTGCAAGTGCATCACGAGAGCCCAAGAAGTTGGAGCAATCAAGCCACCGAAAGAGATTCGACTGGACACGTCCTCGAACGCACTGGTGGTTAAAGAAGCGACGCAGGATAAAGATTGCAGTACCGCCACCGACATGGAAGTGTGGCAAGCCTTGACCAGGCGATCTCTCGCAATGGATTGCATCGGAATTATGGACTTCCAGATTTCTCAGAAGTGGATACAATCTCTGTTCAGCATTTTGCAACAGCCGAGTGCCCCGGGGTTCAACAAAACCACCTTGACACAATTGCTCCGCACCGACCGGCAGGCTTATATGAGAATGGCTGAGCTTAGCCCCGATGGCGTCAAACCAACAGCTGCAGGCATCAGGCCGCTGGATGATCTTATGCAGAAGATGAGGGACGATGCCACTGTGATGTTCCACATGTTGCCAACTCTGATGACGGCAAGAGCTCACTACCCTGAGAAGGAGAACAAGAAACGCAAGGCTGATGCGGCGCCAGATTCATCTACGCCACAGCCTGCCCAGCAATGGTCGAAGAAGGGGAAAGGAAAGAAAGGCAAGGGCAAAGGAGCATGGAACTCAGGGAAGCTTCCGGAAAGGCTCAAAGGCACCGCCGTGAACGCTGAGAATGAGAGGATCTGTTTTGCGTACAATCTGGACGGATGTGACCAAGCAGCTCCGGGAGGAACATGCAGCCGTGGAAGGCACCAATGCTGCAAAAAGGGGTGTTTTCAGAACCACCCCCAACACGCTCACCAGACACACTGACTAAATCAGACCAGCGCAGAGGGTGGAGAAGTAGTAAGGAACATAGGCTTATAGTAACCTAATTATTTTGGTTTTTTGGTCCCCAAACCCTGCAAAACAGCCAAATTCTTCAACCTGCTGAACGTTTTTCCGATGTCACCGGTCTTTGTCACCGCTCCGTTTTTGGTGCAAAAAGCGCTGAAAACGGTGAACTCCGCAAAGCGTGTTTTTTCGTGTCAGACGTCCAAAGTGGTGCCTGAGCCTCCAAGTTCGCTCGTTTTCCGCCGAAAACCGGCTCCAGACGTTCGCCGTGCTCCGAATTCCGTTTTCTGCCCTGAAAAGCCTGCGAATTCCAGCCCGCTGAACTCGTCACCGCTTGTCACCGCTTTGTCACCACTCGCTTTTTGGGTGCAAAAGTGCGTAAAATCGGGCCCAGTTCCCGAGCTCCTTCTCCGCAGGGTTTTCGCGGCCGTCAGCCCGCCGAGGTCCAGGCTCGGAGTCCGACAGCAGGTGGTCCGTCAGCCCGCCGAGCTTGTCACCACTGATGTCACCACTGATGTCACCGCTCCATCCGGCTCCGGTTTTTGGTGCAAAAAGCGCTCAAAACGGTCGAGTCCGAAGAGTCCGTTTTTCGTGTCGGACTGCAAGTGGGATGCCCGAGCCTCCAAGTTCGCTCGTTTTCCGCCGAAAACCGGCTCCAGACGTCAGTTTTCCGCTTTCGGCCCGGAAAAGCGGCGAATTCCAGCCCGCCGAGCATGTCACCGCTTGTCACCGCTTCGTCGAGGTGGTCCGTCAGCCCGCTGAGCTTGTCACCACTGATGTCACCACTGATGTCACCGCTCCATCCGGCTCCGGTTTTTGGTGCAAAAAGCGCTCAAAACGGTCGAGTCCGAAGAGTCCGTTTTCGTGTCGGACTGACAAGTGGGTGCCCGCAGCCTTTGCTCGCCGCTCGTTGTACCAAATTCGCAGGTTTTCGGTCGAAAGCGGGCTCCAGACGTCAGTTTTCCGCTTTCGGCCCGGAAATGCGGCGAATTCCAGCCCGCCGAGCATGTCACCGCTTGTCACCGCTTCGTCACCGCTCTCTTTGGGGCCGAAAAGTGCGCAAAAATGCTGAAAAGCGAAACCAGCTCCGCGGCTTCGGTCCGACTTCGCTCTGGTGCGGGCCTGGCGCGGGCCTGGTGCGGGCCTGGTGCGGGCCTGGCGCATGCTTGGTGCAGGCCTGGTGCGGGCCTGGTGCGGGCCTGGTGCGGGCCTGGTGCGGGCCTGGTGCGGGCCTGGTGCATGCTTGGTGCGGGCCTGGTGCGGCCCTGGCAATCCGTGCCGTGGGCACAGGATTGCTTTACTCAATCCTGGCGTGGGCACAGGATTGCCCCACTCAATCCTGGCGTGGGCACAGGATTGCCCGGAAAACTCCGTCAGCGCGGCGCTACACAGCACTGCGCTCTCGGACTCGCCGCCCGGCTTCCCGGCTTCAAATTTGGCAAGTAACGCAAAGGAAATGGGGAAGATCAAGCTGTTTCCTACGACAGAGTATAGCAGTAAGCAGCCCTCTGACCCCGTGGTGCCCCTGGTGCCATGCACGGGCATCTTCCTCGGGCCATCAAAATCGGGCAAAACAGTGGCTCTGATCAGCCGGATTCTGGAGCAGTACCGGGGCGTCTTCGAAAGGATCTACATCTTCAGTCCTTCGATCGGGATCGACGATGGCTGGATTCCCGTCAAGAAGTACATAGAGAGTTGATATAACTCAAGTGAGGGAGCGCTGCGAAAGTACAACACCCCTGCGTTATAGACCTACTCCTAAGAAAACATGTTTGAAGGACCTGTCACGGGCAACATCCCAGAGGTCCTGGACAACGGAGAGGTGACTGACGGCACGCACGTCACAGCAGGACAGCTGGCCCTCGCTCTCACGCCCTATGCTCAAGTAACTGACCTGGCGGTGAACACGGCAGCTTCCGGCAACAACGCCGCTGCCATCCAGTCCCTGGACGACAGAGTCGCCGCAGAGCTGGCCTCAAAGCTGGACAGCAGCGCGCTGGCGCCGGCGATTGCGCCCCTAGCAACGGCTGCGGCCCTGGCCACCACGGACGGTCAGGTGGTCGCGCACGGAAGCAGCATCGCAGCGCTGCAGAGCTCGCTGACCACGGGTCTCTCCAACAAGGCAGACCAGTCGGCCTTCGACGTGCTGGAGGGCGTGGTTGCAACCAAGAGCACCCCCGACTCAGTGGACCTGAAGCTGTCCAACTACAGCACCACGGCGGCCATGAACGGCTCCATCGCCTCGGCCAACAACGCCACGCTGGCCCCGGTGGCCGCCAACTACGGCCTCAAGACGGTGGTGGACCAGCACTCCCTGGACATAGCGGCGAGGATCACGCCGCTGGAGGTGGACACCAAGGTGGCCAACGCTCTCCTGGGGGCCGTCACCGCCGCGGCGCTGGCCTCCGAGCTCGCCAGCAGAGACGCCTCCATCTCGGGGCTGCAGGCCTCCAAGGCGGACGCCAGCGCCCTGACTGCTAACGCCCTGCAGTCGGCCGTGGACACTTCCTCGGAGGTGGACTCTAAGATAGCG
This sequence comes from Effrenium voratum, assembly GCA_963377175.1. Taxonomy (NCBI): domain Eukaryota; class Dinophyceae; order Suessiales; family Symbiodiniaceae; genus Effrenium; species Effrenium voratum. Next base: position 53,400 of record CAUJNA010001190.1, read on the forward strand.
ACGGCCCTCTTGGACGCCGTCACCACGGCAGCCCTGGACGCCGCCCTCCTCGGCAAGGCGGACGCAAGCGCGCTGGCCTCCCTGCTCTCCACGGTGGACGGCTTGGACACGCCGCTGGAGGTAGACACCAAGATAGCAAATGCCCTGCTGGGTCTCGCCACCGAGGCCTTCGTCGCAGCGCAGCTTGCTAGCCGGGACGCCAGCATCGCGGCGCTCCAGTGGGCCAAGGCCGACGCGACGCTGCTGGCCTCATACGCCACGAACGCCGCGCTCTCGGCCAGCGAGACCACGCTCCAGAGCGCCCTCGACGCAATCCTCGCGGAGCTCGCAGCCCTGCAGCTTTCCGGCAGCGGCGGAGTTGTTAACGCGCCGGCCTGGGCGGGCTTCACGACTTGGGAGCTCGTTCGCGGAAGTAACGTCGTTCGCAACCTGCATTTCGTGGCTCCTCTCTCTGCTGCGCTTGCCAACGGCGACGACACGCTGAGCATCACGGCAGACTGCTACTCCACGGCGGGCACTGACGCCGCCATAACAGCAGCCCTGCTGGCCTACTACAACTCGGCTCAGGTAGACGCGCTGTTGGGAGACTACCGCACAGGGGCAGCGCAGGACGCTGAGACGACCAGCGCCATCACAGCAGCGCTGCAGGCCTACTACACCTCGGCGCAGGTAGACGCGCTGTTGGGAGACTACCGCACGGCAAGCGCGCAGGACACGCAGACGCAGGCCGCCATCGCGGGCGCGCTGCTGGCCTACCGGACGGGCACGGACCAGGACGTCTTCACAACCAACCAAATCACCTCGGCGCTGGTGGCGTCTACTTGATACTAGTAATTAGTTTACGCAGTTTAAGTAAACATAAAATAGTTGACATCTAAGATCACCGCTCAGCCGCAGACCAGGACACGGCGACGGCCTCGAGCATCGCCGCCGCCCTGCTCAGCTACTACACCATCGCACAAGTAGACGGCCTCGCCGGCAAGCTCGGAGTCACGGAGGCAGCCTCTGCGCTGCAGATAGCCGTGCGCTTTCCGGACGACGGCGGGGCCGACGAGGTGGTGGCCGCCATAGGAGAGCAGATCCTGGCCCCCACGGACGTCTCGCTGTCAAACTGGACGGTTTGCCCCAGCAGCGGCTGCAGCGTGGTCCTGGCCACGCACACCGCGGGCGCAGTGAGCGTGGACGGCTACACCCTGACCCTGGCGGTGAACCCGTGGAACATCGTGCGCACCTACAACTTGACCCCGGGCCGAGAGCTCCTCTTCGCCTGCCGCTACCGGCTCGGCACGGCCTCCAATTCGTGGTGTACATGTCCGAGGCAGACAACGTCTACGACCCCTTGTACGGCAGCTTCGTGGGCGACCAGGGCGCCTGGAGCACTGCCAAGATGTACTTCACAGTGCCTCCGAACGGGGTGGCGAAGCTGCACTTCGGGGCGCACTTCCAGGCGCCGGGCCTGCCCAACCAAACGGCAGGAACGGTGGACGTCTACGGCCTCCAGATCCTGGACGCAACCCTGGAGACCGGCAACACGGCGGAGGCGGAGGACACGGCGGCCTCGGCGCTGCTGCTGAAGCACGAGTTCCTCGACGGAGGGGCGGACGACGTCACGCTGGCAACCCTGGGCGAGGTGCTGCTGGAACCCACGCTCACCACGCTAGGAAATTTTCTGGTGCGCTCCAACAGCCAGAGCTCCGTGGCCTCGGCCAGCTTCGCGGTGGGAGGCTTCCAGCTGGAGGGCTACGCCATGACCCTGAGCGCCTTCGCCTGGAACATCGTGCGCACCTACACGCTGACGCCGGGGAGACGCTACTCCTTCGGCTGCCGGTACCGGCTGGGCACGGCCTCCAACTTGGTGATGTACGTCAGCGCGGCCGACAACGACTACGTGGGCGTCACCGGCACCTTCCTCGGCACGCCCTCGCAGGGCGTCTGGAGCACGGCGCGCCTGGACTTCTTGCCGCCGGGCGGAATCGCGAAGCTGCACTTCGGAGCCTTCGGCGGGTCTATCTCCGGGCTGGTGCAGCAGTCGGCGGGCACGCTGGACCTGTACAGCATGCAGATCAGGGCCTCGGCCTTCGAGGGAGAGTCGGTCTCCGTGACGGACCTGCTGGCGGACTCGCTGGCCCACACGGGCTCGGCCACGCTGGACGGGCTCACCGCGCAGGGCAACGTAGGCTGCGACCAGCTGCTGTGCAACGACGTGAACTGCACGGACGTGTTCACGACGGGCGTGGACGCCTCGGGCGCCATTTCCTGCGCAGCGCTCACAGCCACAGGCACCGTCGCCGGGGCCACGCTGACGTCCACAGGGGCCGTGTCAGGCAGCTCGCTGAGCATCACCGGCGCGGCCAGCGTGGGCCTGAGCTCAGCCACAGGAATCACGGGCAGCACACTCACCATCAACAACACGGCCAACGCCGGGAACTTCACCACGGTGGGCGACGTGTCCACGGGCACGCTGACGGCCTCGGGCGCAGCGACGGCGGCGAGCTTTGCAGCCACCGGGGCGCTCACGGGCGCCACGCTGACCATCACCGGTGCGGCCTCCGCGGGGCCGCTGGACTGCGAGAGCCTGGACTGCACCTTCACGGCCACGAGCGGCGGAGTGTCGACGGGCAGCGTGGTCTGCGGCGACGCGACGAGCTCGGGCACGGTCTCCGCGCCGCAGCTCTTCGCCTCCAACACGCTCACCGTGACCAACACCTCAGACTTCTCGGACGATCTTTTCTTGACGAAGAACTGGGCGGGCTGGAGCAAGCTGCAAGTGTCCAACAACAGCGCGGCCCCCGACAGCGGCCCGGAGCTGCGGCTGCTGGGCAACCAGAGCGCGAGGGTCTTCCTGGAGCGGGACGGCGGGGCGCACCAGTGCGAGCTCATCATGATCAACGACGAGGCGCTGGTGCAGACAAGAGCCTCTCGACGCAGCTGTCCTTGACCACGAACCAGAGGAACCCCGGCTGCCTCGTGATCGCAGGCAACACGGGCAACGTGGTCTGCAACACGAGCTTCACGAATTTGGCGGACAGCAGGGTGAAGACGGAGATGACTGAGGCCGACGTGGCAGAGCTCCAGCAGCTGTTTGACTCCGTGGAGGCCAAGCAGTACAAACGCCCGGACATGAACGAGGACCTGAGGCTGGGCTTCGCCTCAAACGACTTCGCAGGAACGAAGTGGAAGAACCTGACGGGCACCGCAAGGTGGAGCGACGGCACGGAGATGGTCACCCTCGACTACTCGCACCTCACCAGCGTGCTCTGGGTGGTGTGCAAGGGCTTCCAGGGCCGGCTGGACGAGGTGGAAGCCTGGCAGGCCCAGCGGGGGCCGAAGAACCCATAAGAAACATGGCTGACGCTCGCAGACAAACCATCAAGGCCGTCTACGAGGATCCCCGCACAGGCTTCGGCAGCATAGCGCAGACGCTGCGGCAGGCTCAGGTGCGCGACCCCAGCATCTCCAGAGAGGAAGTGAAGGCGTTTCTGGACGGCCTCCGGGTGAACCAGGACCGACCGCAGAGAGGCTACAACAGCTTCGTGCCTCTGAGCCCATGAACCAGCTGCAGGTGGACCTGGCAGACATGAAGGCTTTCGGGGGCAAGCCCTACCCCTTCATGTTGGTGGCCATCGATGCGCTGACCAAAAAAGTGGCCTCGGAGCCGCTGAAGGATCGTCTCGCGAGCACCACCGCGGCGGGCATGAAGAAGGTCTTCCAAGCCCTGGGCGTGCCGGCCAACGTGTACTCCGACGACGGCTCCGAGTTCAAGAGGGAGTTCAAGGAGCTGATGGATTTCTGGGACATCGAGAAGCAGGTGACCAGGGGCCACGCCTACTTCGCGGAGCGCACCATCCGCACCATCAAGGAGGCCATGTTGCGTCGCATAGCTGCCGGAGCGGGCCGGCGGGGCCAGTGGCACCTCATGCTGCCTGACATCTTGAACCAAATCAACGGAAGGAAGCACGCTACCACGCAGGTGGCGCCGAACCTCGCCTACTCTGACCCCGAAATGGCTGAGATTGCTCTGCGCAACATCGAGCGCAGGGCCAAACACAAGGTGACCCGCCCGGAAATCAAGGTCGGGGATATGGTTCGGATCAGGGTTAAGCCGATCGAAAGCAGGGGCTCCTACAGGGTCAACGAGATAGCCTGGAGCGAAAAGGTATACAGGGTTGTCTCCGCCGAGAGCGGGGAGATGGGGGCGAGGTTTGGCTTGGAGGGGTGGCCGGAAAAGGTGGTGCACAGGGATCTCCGAAAAGTCCCCGAAAACTCAGCTCCCGAACCGCGGGGGTGGGAGGTGCAATCCCGCCAGCGGAGGCTACAGAGAGGCCCCAGGCTCCCACCTCCTTTTTGATGCTCTCTGTGCCTCTACGATCTCTACTCTACGTCTCTACGACGTCTCCGACAGCTCCGCCCGCCACTCACTGACGAGCTTCTTCACGTCGGGCCGGGCCGGGGGCTCGGGCGGGCCCCCATGATCTAGGACCGCGTCCCACGCGTCCCACCTCCCGCTCCACGTATCATGAGCCTCAAACCAGCGCAGGGCAAGCTCTGCCCGCTGGGAGCGCGTGGCCTGGTCATCAAGAGCCGCAGAGACGTGGCTCTCCTCGCTCATGATTTCCTCCAGATCCACGCTCGCAACGAGGCATTTCTCGAGGCGTCGGACTTCCGCTTCCTCACGAGCAGCTGCTCCTCGAGGAGCTCGATGCGGCGGCGCTGGTGCGAGCGCCTCAAGCAGCGCATCCTTGCGAGGCCGCTTGGTGGGAGGCCGCTGGGCCATCAGAGCAGCCGCAAGGCTAGGGTGCGTCCTCGTCCGCCCACGCGGCAGGCTTTTCCAGAAGCCATGCCTGCACGCATCGGAAGGCCTTGGAGGAAGTCATCTCTTTGAGCAGCTGCGGCGGGTTTTTTTTTTGAGACCATTCAAGCATTTGGGACCATTCGAGCATTTGGCGGGCTTCTTTTTTCTTTGCGCGAGTCCAAGCTCGTCAGTGCGTCCGCCTACGAAGATTTCTGTTCTCTTCCTCGAGGACCTCGACGCGGCGCTCCAGCGCCTCACGGCGCAAAGGCTCGCGGATGACATCGTTTTCAAGCAGAGCAGTATACTCCCGCTCCATCTGCAGCAGCGCATGATCTCGCTCGCCGAGCTCGTAGCTGCGCTCCAGCTGCCTGCGGAGATCCCGGAGCTTCCCACACAGTCCAGCGATGCGGAGCCGGTGGTGCAGGCGCTCGACCTGGAGCAGCGCATCCTCGCGAGCCCGCGCGGGAGGTCGCTGGACCATCAGAGCGGCCGCAAGGCTGGCAACGTCCGCCTCCGCCCACACGGCGGGCTTCTCCAGAAGCCATGCCTGCACGCACCGGAGGGCCGCTGAGGAAGTCATGATAGCTTTAAGTGGCTGCGCGGGTTTTTTGAGTCCATTCAAGCATTTGGGACCATTCGAGCATTCGGCGGGCTTTTTTTTTCTTTAGCGCGTTCCCCTTGCCCTGTCCTCCTCAAGCTCATCAGCGCGCTCACTCGAGGATCTCGTCGAGGCGCTCCACCCGCCGACGGAGAATTCTGTTGCTGCGCTCCAGCTCTTCAATGCGCTCCCTGGCTCGATTGCGATCTCTGTTCTCGCGCTCCCGCTCCTCACGGTGCAGAGTTTCACCGATGAGCAGCTCCTCAACAGTCACCTGCGCCCGCACCGCTCGCTTGCGTGGTTGCTTGAGGAACTCGTTGCAGCGGTCCAGCTGCCTGCGGAGAATTTTGTTGTCGAACTCCCGAAGCTCGCGGCGCTGAGTTTCTTCGAGGAGCTCCTCATCGAGCTGCGCGATGAGATGCCGCTGGTGCGAGCGCTCGGCCTCAAGCAGCGCGTCCTCGCGAGGCCGGTCGTAGGGAGGCCGCTGGGCCATCAGAGCAGCCGCAAGGCAGGGAGCGTCCTCGTCCGCCCACGCGGCAGGCTTCTCCAGGAGCCATGCCTGCACGCATCGGAAGGCCGCTGAGGAAGTCATCTCTTTGAGCAGCTGCGGCGGTTCGAAATCAGCATTATCGAGAAAGCGAGAAAGCGAGAAGACGAGAAAACGAGAGCTCGGGATCTTTCTTTTTTTTCAGGTTCCGACAGTCTACGCCCAGCAGCGGCTCAGCCGCAGCGGCAGTGTCGGAGCGGGCCCCAGAGGCGGGGGCCCCACGAGGGACTCCATCACGAGGTCGAAGGGCGCAGAGCCTGGCGGAGCGTAAGCGCCCAGCATCCGCAGCTGCTCCAGGTTGCGCCAGTGCCCCAGCGGCCGCGAGTTGTGAGCGTAGAGGCCGTAGACCTTGTCGTTGAAGGGCGAGAGGGACTTCTTCTCGACGGTCTCCACGGCGATCTCGTGCGCGCGGCTGCGCAGCTGCGCGAAGGTCGCCTGCGCTCGCTGCCTTCCTCCAGCACCTCCCTGTACTCGAGATGCCGGACGTTGGTCACCGCCTTCTTGGGCACGCCCTTGATCTTGCGCTTCTCCTTGCGCGCGCCGTCGGGCTGGACCGTGAGGATGCTGTACATCTTGGAGCGCAGGCCGACATACTCCAGGATCCTGGCGGGGAAGGTCTTGTCGCCGAGCTTGCCCAGCAGCCCCATCACCTCGATGGCCTTGGCGCGCGCCGCAGCAGAGAGTGCGCTCAGGTCCCTCTCGGGGTCCTTGGACTTGCCGGCCACGTCGAAGAGGGCGGCGCCGTTCAGGTTCGCCTAGGCCATGGCGTGGAGCGGGTCCTGCAGCTCGAAGATCTGCACCATCACGGAGTCGGTGTCCGTGAAGAGCAGCCTCATCTTCGGGAAGAGCCTCCTCATGTGGAGGTAGTAGGCTTTCTCCATCATGAGCTTGGAGAGCTGCAGCGTGCGGGCGCCGACTTGGGTGGGCACGCTCACGCAGGCCTTGCTGCGGTTCGTCTTGAGCGTCTCCACGAAGGCCAGGAACCCCTCCGAGTCGTTGATCTGAAACTCGAAGTTCGTCACGGAGCTCTTGCCCACAGCCCGCTCGAACTTGACCGGGTCCACGTAGGCGGTCGTGTTCCTGAACTTGTCGGGGTTCATGCAGCAGCGACCGAAGATGGCGTTCTGGGTGAGCTTCACCACCTTCTCGGCGACCACGCTCCCCGCCGTCTTGAGCGGCCTCCGCTCGCTGTGCTTGAGCTCCATGAAACCCGCCATGAAGGGGCTGCAGGCGAAGCGGTAGGCTCTGTGCAGCCTCCAGATCCTGGCACCCAGCACGTCCCGCAGGAACTTGAGCCGCTTGCCGTCCACGCCCTCTTCTACGTGCATGCCGAGGAAGGGCCCGAGCTTCTCGCAGGGCGACGGGGAGAGGCCGAGGCGCTCCGCCATGTTCGCAGTGTGCGGCCCGTACAGGCCCTTCCCGACCTTCATGCGCGCGGGCGGAGCCCAGTCAAAGTGGTCGTGCACCTCCGGGGGAAAGTCGTAGTCCACGAGGAGCAGATAGCTCACCTCCTCGGAGTCGGACTCCCAGTTCAGCCCGGAGAGGCACGTATCGAGCAGCCAGCTCAGCCTTGCGGCGTTTTCTTCTGGCAGGGCGACCGTCTCGCAGGGGCCGTTGGGCATGGGTAGCGACATTGCTGCTGGGTACATGGCGTTGAAGTCCAAGTACGAGATCCAGCTGACGGGCTCCTCGGAGTTGTAGTCCTCCTCGCCCAGCTCGGGTTGTTGGCTTGAGCGAAGGGCTGGAAGATGCAGCTCAGCCCTCCCATGACAGAGGCCCGCACGTCCTTGTAGGCCTGCTCGTCGGTGATGAGGTGAATGGGAGTCTCGCGGGCCGAGTGCCGCAGCATGGCGTCCCAGGCGGCTCCGGGCAGCGTGACGTAGGGGATTGGGTCGAGCCCCGACTGCGCCCGGAAGGAGTCCCGGTAGCTCTCCATCACGTCCGCCAGGGCCAGGACATCGGGGTGGAGGTAGCAGTCGTGGAACTCGCGGAAGGTCTCCCACCCCATGAGATTGGCGGTGTTGACGGCCAGCCGGTGGTCCTCTGCGCTCACCGCTTTTCCAGCCAGCACGCTGTCGTAGCAGTGCTGCTCCCACACCGCGGGCATCTCCCACGCCTCGGCGCCGCAGAAGTGCTCGAAGGGCGTGGGCAGCTTGCGCAGGATGCAGTCCCACGCCTGCTCCAGGTCGCAGTGCGTCCGCCGCTGTTTGAGAGGCCGTCTTTGGGGGGCGGAGAGTCCGTCGGCGTGCGCAGCTGCAGCTCGGGGTGAAGCGAGGCCATCAGCGGGAAGAGCTCCGGCAGCTGCTTGTGGGTGCAGGCCCTGAGGTCGTCGATCATGCTGGCCAGGCTCGTGGGGAAGACGTTTATGCTGTCCACGAACCTCAGCGGGCCCCAGCTCATCTGCAGGCACTTCTCGCCCGACTTGCAGAGGACTCGGAGGCAGAGGTGGCTGTAGTCGCCCTGCTTGATTGCGGCCTGCAGGGCGCACCAGCCGCTGAGGGGCCTTGGCGCGGCCTTGGCCTTGGCCTTTGCCCTGCCCTTTTGGTGCAGCCTTGGCCATGGGCATGGGCCTCTCGGACTCGCTTCCTTCCTCATCGCTCTCGGTGCCGTCGTTGTCGCTGTCCTCGCCGAGCTCTTCGCGCGGCGCCCTGCTGACAGGAGAGCCCATCGTGGCGATGTAGCGCAGCAGGAAGTGGGAGTCGTAGCCGCCCCCGTTGTGAAAGACCACTGGGATGGTCTTGGGCGTCTGGGCCGCGATGTTGCAGGAGTGGCACAGCGCCCCGAGATACTGCCCGGCGCCGTGGCAGTGGTGGAGCTTCTTCTCGGCAATCTCGAAGGACGCGAGGCACTCCCTGCAGTGAGTGGCGGCCCTGTGCTCCAGCTCCTCCCGCCGGGTCATGCTGACGGCCCGAGTTCGGCGTCTCCAGGTGAGGTAGTGGTCGGCCAGCTTGTGAAGGTCGTCCAGCATGGCGCGGACGGCGTGGAACTTGCCGCTGTCCCGCTCGTGGTGCGTGAGCCTCAGCCTCAGCTCCTCGGGTGGCACGTAGCCGCAGCGCCCGACGGCGACGTAGCAGGAAGAAGCCGCGACGGTCTGGCGCGCCGGCTGCTGCTGCGCTATGTGGACCGTCGGGTCGGGCGTGCTGTAGACCTCGAGGTCCGCGTAGCACGTGAGGGGCGCGAGCTCTGCGGAGGCCTTGCCCCTGTAGCGCAGCAGGCTCTTCTCGGGCCCGGGCAGCGGCACTTTCCGAGCGCGCTCGGCTATCTCTCGATAGCACTGGGTGGCGCGGTGGCGCTGCCACGAGGCCTTCAGGGTGAAGCGGGCCATGCACCTCGGGCACTTGTACTCCCTGCAGCCGCCGGTGTTGGCGGGCGTGGCTCCCAGGGTCTGCCCCTGTCTGCTGGCCAGCGCCTGGAAGTTGTGGATCAAGCTGTAGTGGCCGCTGTGCAGCAGAAGCAGCACGGTGTGCTGGACGACGCCCGTGCCGCTCGGGGCGCGCTGCTGGAGGACGTGGGAGTACTCCAGTCCGTCCGCCCACAGGGTTCGCTGCCACGCGAAGACGAAGACCTCCACCCGCCCCGCGTTGCGGAGCTCGAAGGCGTCGATGTCGTCGAAGCCCACGGGGCGGTCCGTCGGCAGGCCAGAGAAGTCCACCCCCGCGTCGGCCAGAGCGGGCTGCCATCCCGGGGGGCGCGGTCCTCGGCGGCCGGCCAGCTCGGGGTAGAAGAAGGAGCCCGAGCAGCTTGTGGCCGTTGACCGCTGGTGCTTGTTGAGCCCTTCGAGCCCGAGGCAGTGCGCGAGGACGCACCACATGAAGCAGCGGTGGTCCTCGTTCTGAGGGTTCCAGATGGCCTTCTTCTTGGCAAGGGTCTCGGGCAGCTCCTTCCAGCAGCCTCCCGCCTTGTTGGGCGGCGGGGGCGCGGGCATGTCGGCCAGCTGCTGCGAGGGCGCAGTCAGCAAATACGCCGCCGTGATGCCCACGACTGTCCAGTTAGACTCGGGGAAGCGGGAGCGCTCGACCGCGACCTCGAACTTCGTCCTGATGGCCGCCATCATGGTTTCGGCGCGGGCCGACAGAGGCGCGGGCCTCACGATCCACGGCGCCAGCCTGAGGTAGTGGAGCGTGAGCTCCGCGTCGTTTGCGGTCGGGCGCCTCAGCAGGATCTGGAAGCTGACCTTGGCGAGGAAGGGCAGCCGAATGGCCAGCAGGTCTTGGAGCCGGTCCACCAGCAGTCGCATGGCGTCGATGGTGAAGACCTGCTGCCCAGGAAGAGGGCGCAGCCGCAGCTCGCGGGTCCAAGCGGCCCCACGCAGGCGCAGTTCTGTCACATCGGCCTCGGCGCTAGGCGCGCGCGGCTCCTCCAGAGGCACCGCCCGGACAGCGCTGAGCCCCAGGCGGCCCCAGATGCGATCAGACAGCTCGGAGATCATGGCGCGAATTGGTTTGAGCTGAATAAATTGCTTTCTATAGAAAAAATAATAAATATTCCGTCGGTCGGACGAGCACCCTCAGCATTGCCGACAACTCCTGCTTTGTCGACCGCGAAACAACCATGCACCACAAGCATCGCCCTTTTTTCAGTCATGTTCTGTCCGGGATTCGGCATCTACCGCGTCACAGCGAGTCGGCGGTGCGGCCCTGCAGGTTCAGCGCCGTGAGGAGCTCTCTGGAGGCCTCATCCAGCTCCTTGCGCGCCTTCTCGACCCGCTCCAAGGCTGCGAGGGTTGCGCTCTTGGCCGTCAGCGAGACCGGCAGCCGCTCAGCGATTTTCTTGCTGACGAGCTGCTCCTCCACCTCGTAGAGCTCTCTCTCGATCTGGGCCAGCGAGGCGATGTCGCTCGTGCAAGTGCGGCGCTGCCTCAGGGCCTCGCGCTTCTCGCGGAGCGCTTCCATAGTCTCCCAGCTCTCCTCCTTGCGCTCCTCGGCGCAGAGCTGCGAGCCGTGCGCTGATTCAGGCGCTTGCAAAGCTTGAGCCGAAGCTCTTGGGCAAGCTTCAGCATGTCCCTCCAGTCCTGCATGTCGACCTCCTCCGCCGGGAACCTGCCGGCGACCCCGTCAGCCAGCAGCCGCTCCAGCACGGGCGCTCCCCGAGTAAGCTCGTCGTGCAGGCGGCTCACCTCCTCCAGAGAGGCTCCCCGCTTCAGCGCATCGGCGTCGACGGCGGCCCTCAGCAGAGGCCTCAGCTGCTCGCGGCGCTCCAGGATGCGGGTGGTCATTCTGAATTTTTTTACTGAGCAAAAATCGGCTGCGGCATCGGAAGAAACTACAGCGGGCACTCGCGAGACGGTGGCTCCACACGCATATCCGTGACCTCAAGACTCAAGCCGCACATGCCGCTCATCAACCACAAGCTGCGCGCTCTCAACCGAACGCGCGCGGCGCAGTGGGCCAGCTCTGCGGGGCGGTCAGCAAACGTGCCGCCAGCGTTCCAGAAGCGCGCGTGGGCAGGCAGCTTGGCCTTCAGCATCCAATCGCCGCCGCGCGATTGCCTCACAGAAGGCAGCAGCCGCTGGCGCACGGCCTCGGGCGTGAGCTTCGCGTCGAAGACGCGCTTGGATGCGGCCGCCAGCAGCTCGACCAGATCGGTCTCGGCCCGCTCCCAGAAGAGCCTCGTGCGCTCGTCGGTTGCGAAGCTCACACTGGGGCGCTGCCCCTCGGAGAAAGCCCTGGGCTCCCATGGGATTTCCAGCGAAGCTTCGCTCTGCCAAAACAGCGGCTCCAGGCACAAGAATTTGCCACCCTTAGCATTGGAGCGCACCTCGCCCAAGTTCCACATGCTTGTCTGGCTCGTCATCCTTTTCTGTCTCCGATTAAAAAAAGATTGGTCCGAGCATGCGAAACTGCTTGAGCCGCGTCGTCGCCTGTGCGTGCTTCGTTGTGCTGGTGGTGGTTATTAAACATGCCGAGACTGCTGGAGCTGTTTTGCGGCACAAAGTCGATTGGCCGAGCCTTCGAGGCGGCAGGGGGGGAGGTCGTTTCCTTGGACATCGTGTCGAAATTTGAGCCCACGATCCTGTGCGACATCCGGAGCTGGGACTACACGACGTTTCCGCCGGCGCACTTTGACATGGTCTGGGCCAGCCCGGTCTGCACGGAGTACAGCCGAGCTCTGACGATGCGCCCTCGACGACTCGAGGAGGGCGACGCGCTGGTGCTCAGAGCCCTTGAGATCATGGCGCACTTCGACCCGCTCATGTGGGTCTTAGAGAATCCGGCCACCGGCCTGCTGAAGACCCGCCCGTTCATGGAGCGCCTGCCCTGGGTGGACGTGACCTACTGCAAGTACGGAACTCCGTACAGGAAGCAGACGCGGATGTGGACCAACATGCGCTGGAGGCCGAGCCGAGGGCTGTGCAGGACCGGCAGCCGGTGCGATGCGTGGGAGGACGGGAGGCATCTGAGGGGCGCCCAAGGGGGGCCTCGACTCATGGGGGGCCTGCGTGAGAAGGTCAGAGGGCAGTCGCGTGAGCTGCTTTACAGCATTCCTACGGCGCTGTGCGAGGAGATTGCGAGTGCGGCCACGGCAGAGCTTGCGGATCGGCTGAGCATTCCGGACTGAACCGAGGATCATTTCTTATAAGATCCTTCTCCAGTATCAAACGAGGTTGGGCGAGCCAGTGGTTCCTATAGGTTCCTACAAGGGCCTAAAAAAACTCCGACGCCCTTCGTCTGGTTGGGTCATGAGCCGTTGGGCAGACCAGTACTTAAAAACGAACCCCCCGCACCCGTTGGGCGAACCAGTACTTAAAAAAACGAAACCCCCCAGGCACGTTGGGCAGACCAGTACTTAAAAACGAACCCCCCCGCACCCGTTGGGCGAACCAGTACTTAAAAAAACGAAACCCCCCAGGCACGTTGGGCAGACCAGTACTTAAAAACGAACCCCCCCGCACCCGTTGGGCGAACCAGTACTTAAAAAAACGAAACCCCCCAGGCACGTTGGGCAGACCAGTACTCGAAAAAAAAAAATCCGAAACCCCTCCAGACCCGTTGGGCAGACCAGTACTAAGCCAAAAATGCCGGGCCCTTTGGGCAGACCAGTACTCGAAAAAAAAAAAATCCGAAACCCCTCCAGACCTGTTGGGCAGGCCAGTACTTGAAAAAAAAAGCGAAACCCTTCCAGACCCGTTGGGCAGACCAGTACCAAGCCAAAACCCCCGAAGCCTTTGGGCAGACCAGTACTCGAAAAAAAAAATCCGAAACCCCTCCAGACGTGCTGGGCAAACCAGAACTTAAAAATCCGAAACCCCTCCAGACCCGTTGGGCAGACCAGTACTAAGCCAAAAATGCCGGGCCCTTTGGGCAGACCAGTACTCGAAAAAAAAATCCGAAACCCCTCCAGACCTGTTGGGCAGACCAGTACTTGAAAAAAAAAGCGAAACCCTTCCAGACCCGTTGGGCAGACCAGTACCAAGCCAAAACCCCCGAAGCCTTTGGGCAGGCCAGTACTCGAAAAAAATCCGAAACCCCTCCAGACCTGTTGGGCAGACCAGTACTTGAAAAAAAGCGAAACCCTTCCAGACCCGTTGGGCAGACCAGTACCAAGCCAAAACCCCCGAAGCCTTTGGGCAGACCAGTACTCGAAAAAAAATCCGAAACCCCTCCAGACGTGCTGGGCAAACCAGAACTAAAAAAATCCGAAACCCCTCCAGACCCGTTGGGCAGACCAGTACTAAGCCAAAAAACGCCGGGCTCTTTGGGCAGACCAGTACTCGAAAAAACGATCCCGCCCGGACCCGTTGGGCTAACCAGTACTTAAAAAAACCCGACCGAGCCAGCATCAAACGAGGTTGGGCGAGCCTGTATCAAACGAGGTTGGGCGGAGGCGTACTAAAGCGCACGCTCAACCGCTTGTACTGTGGCCGCCTATATCACAGTGGCCCCACAACACAACGTCGCCTGCTTGGTGCTGCTCGCTCCTACGGTGCCCGCTCGGCACCGGGTACCCTCGGCACTGTGCCCGCTCGGCACAGTGCCCGCTCGGTACGTCCTAGTGCCCGCTCGGCACGTCTAGCTACAAGTGCCCGCTCGGTACGTCCTAGTGCCCGCTCGGCAAGTCTAGCTACAAGTGCCCGCTCGGCACGTCTACCTACAAGTGGTCTACCTACTAGTGCCCGCTCGGCACTGTGCCCGCTCGGCACGTCTACCTATAAGTGCCCGCTCGGCACTGTGCCTGCTCGGCACGTCTAGTTACAAGTGCCCGCTCGGCACTGTGCCCGCTCGGCACGTCTACCTATAAGTGCCCGCTCGGCACTGTGCCCGCTCGGCACGTCTAGTTACAAGTGCCCGCTCGGCACTGCCCCGCCTCCCCCTCCACGAAGTTCTCCTGGACCTGACACGTACGACAGCCTGACAGGAAAAAAAAAACTCAGGGGGGACGTGTTGGGGTGAAGCGCATGCCGATTCCAAGCATGTAAAACCCTGTCATGCGAAAATCATGTCAAAAACCATGCAAGACCGTGTCATGCGAAAATCAAGCAAAATCATGTCAAAATCCGTGCAAAACCATGTCATGCGAAAATCATGTCAAAAAAACATGCAAAACCGTGTCATGCGAAAATCAAGCAAAATCATGTCAAAATCCGTGCAAAACCAAGACATGCGAAAATCAAGCAAAATAATGTCAAAACCATGCAAATTCGTGCAAAACAAGCTAGCCCACCAGGGCGCGCGCGTACAACGAGCATTTCCGGAAAAACGTGGCAATTAGTCTGGGAATGGGCTTTGCAAACAAAAAGGTTACGCAGATACTTTCCCAAGGAGAGGCGCTCACTGGGCTGGAGGTGGAAAGATCCGTCTCTCCACAATGATCCGTCTCTCCACTATGATCCGTCTCGGGGATTTCTCGCTCCCAGGAGAGGCGCTCACCGGGCTGGAGGCAATAAGATCCGTCTCGGACCTGGGAATTAAAGTCTTTTAAGGAGAGGCGCTCACCGGGCTGGAGGCGGGAAGATCCGTCTCGGACCTTGGAATAAAAGCCCACTAGGTAGAGGCGGTCACCGAGCTGGAGGCGGAAAGATCCGTCTCTCCACAATGATCCGTCTCTCCACAATGATCCGTCTCGGGGATTTCTCGCTCCCCTGAGAGGCGCTCACCGGGCTGGAGGCAATAAGATCCGTCTCGGACCTGGGAAATAAAGTCTTTTAAGGAGAGGCGCTCACCGGGCTGGAGGCAATAAGATCCGTCTCGGACCTGGGAATTATTACAGTCTCTTAAGGAGAGGCGCTCACCGGGCTGGAGGCGGGAAGATCCGTCTCGGGGATTTCTTGTTCCCAGGAGAGGCGCTCACCGGGTTGGAGGCGGGAAGATCCGTCTCGGGAATTTCTTATTCCCAGGAGAGGCGCTCACTGGGTTGGAGGTGGGAAGATCCGTCTCGGAGACCCGTCTCGGCTCGAGGGAAAAAAGAATTCCCAAAGGCACTCGCCAAGTAAAAAAAAATGATCCGCGCCCGGGTGGAATCGAGCCTGCGGTCTGCAAGCTTCAGAGCTTCAGAGCCTCTTCCAATTGAGCTATGGACCCTTACTAGTCAAGCACGGAGACTCCTGTGCCAGAGAGCGTCACCAGCTGATAGGCTATCAGGTGGATGAACACATCAGTCATCGTACCGTCGAGCGCCTTGAATGTGAACCGAGCCAGGTCGCCCGAACGGGTGCTGACGCCGCTCAGGGGCATCTTGGGCACGCGCTCTGTCGGGAAGCCCGCTATGAAGCTGTGGCGCAGGTAGCCCGCGCGGTCGATGTCGATGTTGCGCACCGTGTCGTCGTAGGTCCCCGCTAGGACCGATAGGAAGTGGAAGTGCTCAGAGGCTCCCTTCATAGGATTGTGCGGGTACTGCAGGCTGCCCAGCTGCATCTGCAACTCCAGGAGACTGTCTTCCTGCCTGGCCGCGCCGATGGGGGCCACGTCCTGCCCCGGGTTGGCCAGCAGGTGGATCTTAGAGCCCGCGTCGTTGTCCCAAAAAGTCACGGACGCTCCCATGAGTTTCGTGAAGGCGCGCGCCACGGTGACGTTGTGCTCCGCCACGCCCGGAGGCACCGTGGACTGCTGCGTGTGCACCGTGGGGTAGCTGAACACAAGCGACCTTCCTGAGAGGAGCACGCGGTTGAAGGACTCTACCAGCGCAGAGTCCAGGACGACCTGGGAGGCCAGATCTCGGACGTTCTGGATCTCGAAGTCGGTGCTCAGCGTGGCCCCCGCCGGGTGCGCCCCGGCGTTCTCGGACCACAGCGCTGTCGTCGCGTCCGCGAACTCGATCTCTATCACCAGGTTCAGCTGCGGCGGCAGCATCTTCCCGCAGCGCAGGATGCCCACCATGGTGGGGGGCAGCAGCACGTCCGCGTAGCCGCTCTGGTGCACCGCGCGGGGCGTCCGAGAGTTGTTCACCTCGTCGAAGCCCTCCACGGCCTTGTTCTGGTTGTACTCGCGGCCCTTCAGCAGGTCGTGCACGGCCACGGTGCGACCGTAGTAGTGAATGTCATCGCAGCGCTGCCCGTTGGCGAAGACCTGGATCCTCTGGATGAAACAGGCTGGGTTCGGAGTGGCAGGCGCCAGCGGGTTGGTGGAGTCCGTGTTTCTGACTCTGAAGGCGATCTTGATCGACTCGGGGTCGATGAACGAGGTGCCGCTTGTCAGCGGAATGCGGCAGACCCTCGAGGTGGCGGGGGAGAAGGAGCTCAGCGAGCTGGGAAAATACTGCACGTCGTGGCGTGCGGTCACGTAGTTGGTGTTGCTGGTTTTCAGCTTGTAGTCCAGGCTCTGCATCAACTCATCCTGTGCTCCGGCTGTGACTACCTCCATGCTTCTTTACATGTAGCGCATCACTCATTTTTGTTCGTACGGCGAAGGAGAGTCTAGGCCGCCTCGATGTCTCGGGCCAGCTGGTCGTAGCTCGGCGGAGGCAGGCGGCTCTGGCGCGACTGCCCCGAGCTGCAGGAGCTTGCCCGGGAGTTCGGCTGGGACTGAGGCAGAGTCACGGGGTTCAGGCCCCAGGAGAAGGGGCGGGGCGTGTGATTGGTCTGCGCCTGGACTCGGAAGCCAGACTGCGAGGAGGCGCGGCTGCTTGCGGGGCTGCCCGAAGTGCTGCTGCCGGTGCGCAGCGTGAAGTGCTGGGGCTGCGTGGCGTCGTTCATACCGTTGGCGGATCGGACGTCCTGCACGGCCGCGTCCTCGCTGCCCTGCTGAGGCCGGAAGAGCGTGTTCTCCAGCACCCAGCCCGTGCCGCGGGCCAGGCCGTAGGCTGCGCCGCCTGCGAGTCCCACAGCCAACCCTGCAGTGGCCGCTGCGCCGACTCCCGCCGTGGCAGCCATCGCTCCAGCAACCTCGCCCGCCGTGGGCGCCAAAGCAGCGGCCCCTTCTGCCAGGCCCCCCAAGTAGCCAAAGGCCCCGCCCACGCCCTCTGCGGCAACGGCTACCTCTCCCTCCTCCGCAGCCACCGCTGCCGTCTCCTCTATGGCCTGCGCTGCGCCGCGCTCCACCTCCGCGCGCGCTGCCCCGCCTCGTCCAGGAGGCGCTCTACGTCGTCGGGTCGGCCTATGATCTGTGGCGGCGGCTGCGGCTGTGGTCCTGGGCGGGGCAATACATTCATGCGCACGTACTCAGCAGCGTCCTGGGGGAGCTGGGAGCGGAAGGCCTGCACCGCCGCGAGCCCTGCTGCTCCTGCGCCCACCAGGTCCGCTGCTGCCTGCGCTCCGTCGGCCGCGCTGCGCAGACGGCCCGTGATGGAGGGCGGGCCCTGGCCGTTGTTCGTCAGCGCGTCTGCCTCTGGGTCTCCTGCCAGGTCGTCCTCGCCGAAGCGGTTTCCTCCGCCTTGGCGCATCCGGGCCAAGTCCTCGTCCGTGGCCTCGGCGGGAGTGCGGAAGCCTTCCTCTGGAATCGCCCTCAGGGGCGTGTGCTGCAGAGGCTGCGGGTTGGGGTCCTCGCTGGACTGCACGAAATCGTCCAAGTAGAGGTGGCTCGTGACGAACGTGGTGGCCTTGCGGTCCGGCTGGTCCAGGGGCAGCGGC
Organism: Effrenium voratum; assembly: GCA_963377175.1. Lineage (NCBI taxonomy): Eukaryota > Dinophyceae > Suessiales > Symbiodiniaceae > Effrenium > Effrenium voratum. The sequence continues at coordinate 71,338 of CAUJNA010001190.1, forward strand.
TCGTTCCGCTCCAGGTAGCCCACAACCTGCTCGAAGCGCGGGCGCTGATTGAAGCCGTGGGACCGAAGCATGGGTTACTGCGCGGCAACTTCGCCCGCTGCGCGTTCCACGCCCCTGCGCTCGGCGCGCGCGTAGCGCAGCTGAGGTACCTGGCGGTGCACGGCCTCCGTCAGCCGGCTCACATCATCCAGGTGCCGCTGCCCCTCTTGGGCCAGCTGGCGCTCGCCAAGCCAGGCGTTGAAGGCCCTCGCCTCCTCCAGCTCTCGCTGGCGCTTCAGCAGCAGCGGCTGCAGGTCGTAGCTCGGATACGTCTTTCGGAACCACCGGAGCATCTGCGGCTCGTTGCGAGGCTCTATGCTCATCATGGTTTTTACACTAGGACGCTAGCTCCCGCCGTCAGCCGGTCGTATGCCGACTGCCTCTCCAGCATGCGCATGGCGCGCTCGCTCGGACGAGGCGCTTCTACAGGCTCGGGCCGTACCTCCTCGGGCCGTACCTCTCTGTGTACCTCGGGCTCGGGCTGTACCCCGGCCTCTAACTGCGGCTCGGGCACGGGCGCTGCCTTGGGTGCAGCCTTGGGCTTGGGTGCTGCCTTGGGCTTGGGAGCTGGCGCGGCAACTGCCTTGGGTGCTGCCTTGGGCACGGGCGCTGCCTTGGGTGCTGCCTTGGGCGCTGCCTTGGGTGCTGCCTTGGGCGCTGCCTTGGCCACGGGCGCTGCCTTGGCCACGGGTGCTGCCTTGGGCGCAGCCTTGGGCGCCGTCTTGGGCTTTGTGGGAAATCTCAGCCTCTTGGGACGGAAGGGGGAGTCATACGCCGGCTCCTTGGGCAGGTCGTCGATCAATTTTTCTCTCCTCGCCAGGTCTTCGATCATTCTTTTTCTCTTCGCCTGGGGCAGCTCGGGCGGCTTCGGCTTGTTTTTGCTGCCCGGGGGCCTGCCTCTAGGCCTTGGCGCCGGTTGCGCTTGCTTCATCGGTTTTTTAATAGAAAATATTTTTTTAAAGACCTTCGGGGAATTAGACGTGATCCAAAAACAGCACGAAGGACAACGACGAGCCCCGCAGTCGGACGACTTGGCCTTCCAGGTCTGTCAGCCGGAAGCGCAGGTGTCTCAGGGTGATGGGGCCCCTACCGGCCATGAAGTGCCCGTCGTCGGAGCCGGTCTCCACGATGGTGCCCACGCCGCTCTTCAGCGTTATCTTGGACAGGATGTCGTCCCCCAGATTGCCCAGCACGCGGCTGGCGTTGGCCAGCTGGGGGCAGCGCAGGTAGACCTCGTTGTATGCCATCATGCGCACGAACTCGAAGACCTGCTGCCCGCCGGAGACAAAGCTCGGGCCGAGCATGTGGTCGATGCTGAAGGGCTTGGATGGCGAGGCGGCCGGCGAGGTGGGGTAGTCCACAGCGTTAGGGAACTGCTGCTGCAGCTCCAGATCGTTCAGAATGAGGCGGTTGCCGTCGTAGGCTACGCTGAGGCTGTTCGTGGTCTCGCTGTAGGTAGCAGTAGCGACGTTGGAGCTGATCCAGGCGGCCAGCCGGGAGCCCGTGTAGGCGCCCTCGGGCAGCAGCGCCCAATTCAGCGTGCCGAGCGCGGCGTCCACCCAGTAGAGGTAGCGGCCCCGGTCTGTCGAGAGGAAGCTGTCGGCGATTCTGCTCTTGTAGACGGCCAGCCTGGCGTCGCTCTGCAGGTGCAGGGACTCTCCCAGGTCTACCTCGAAGTCGCTGTCCGAGCCGGCTACCCTCTTGCGGCTGTCCACGTAGATCGTCGTCATTCTTTTCTTTAGGAAGCCACCCGTTCTGCGAACGACGGGCGGCTGGACTGCTGCGACGGAGGTGCAGCAGGAGATATTCTCGCACCTCGCATTGATGAGCGTAGAGCTAGCGAACAGCTTCTGGCCCAGGAAGCTGAGCGCCGCTCCCATCGGCTTCTTTTTCCAGAGCGAAGCGCTCTTCGAAGCGCAAGTAGAACATCTCATTCTTTGGCTTGAGGTAGTAGACGAAGAGGAAGCTGTAGGGCTCTCGGGTCGCCTGCTCGTAGATCCTGTGCAGCTTGTCCTTCGGCAGCAGGGCGCTGAGCTCTTCGATGACGGCCCCCAGCTCGTGCTGGTTGCGCAGCCTCCAGCAGCAGAGGAATTGCTGATTGACCCGCACGGCTGCGCTGATTAGTCTCAGCTTCTGTGAGCTCACCCAGGTGCTGATTTGGAGGTGCCGACCCCTGATAAAGAGCGTGTCCAGGGCGCCGTGGGCCTTGTGCAGCTGTGGGCTATCTGCGAAGTCGTCGCAGATTATCAGCACCTGATACAGCTTCTTCATCTCCAACTTCTTGGATGTCTCGGTGATCTTGCGCTGCCTCTGGATGATGTCCCGCAGCGCTGCCTCGTCCCACTCGTCGTAGTAGGCCCTCTCCCGTTCGGTATTCACCCCCAGGTCCTCCTCTATGTACTTCTTGACGGGGATCCAGCCATCGTCGATATTGATGGACGGACTGAAGATATAGATTTTCTCGAAGACTCCGCGGTATTGCTCCAGAATCATGCTGATCAGCGCCACGGTTTTGCCGGACTTGCTGGGGCCGAGGAAGATGCCCGTACATGGTACCAGGGGCACCACGGGGTCCGAGGGCTGTTTGCTGCTGTACTCGGCCGTAGGAAACAGCTTGATCTTCCCCATGACTTTGTTCCTTTGCCTTACTTGCCAAATTCGACGCGGGGAAGCCGGGCAGTGAGACCGGGATGAATCTAAAGGCTGGCATGCGGCTGAAGTACATGGGAAGCAAATCGTGGCTGGCTCCACACGTGGACCGGCTGCTGGGGGACGTCGCTGTGCTTCACTCTCCCTTCTTCGGCTCTGGAAAGCTGGAGTACTACCTCGCAACCCGGCGTCCGGCCCTGAAGGTGCGCGGCGTCGACGCCTTTGAGCCCGTCGCAAACCTGCACCGCTGCTACTTAAGGCAAGACCCGGTCTTCCTGCGCTCCTTGCTGCGCCTGGCGGGGCGCAAGATAGACAGGCGCTTCTACTTCAGTCGCCTCCTGCCGGGCACTCAGAGAGGCCGCGCCGGGCGCCGGGCCGCCTGCTCGTACGTCCTGCTGCGCAACAGCTTCTCGGGAAAGTGGGGCTCCTTCGCACAGCAGCGGCCACTGGCGCTGAGCAGCGTGCGGCGTCTGCAACGGCCTCCCACAAACGTGACCGTGCGATGCCAGGACGCACTGGCCCATCTACGCGCTCTGCCCAGCCAAGCGCCGCGGCATTGTATCTATGCCGATCCTCCCTACATCTTCCCAGGGCGCAGCATGAACTACTATGGCACGAGAAGGCGGGGGCATGACCTGGCCTTCCACTCGGAGCTCCGAGACGCGCTCTTCGCAAGCGGCCTGCCCTTCCTCGTAAGCATAAACGACGTGCCTGAAGCCTGGGAGCTCTACAGCTGGGCCGGCTCCATCACAAGGCTGTGCTCGGGCAAGAACGGCTCCAAGCCAGAGCTGCTGGTAGCGCATCAGGGCAATCCTGTGTGTGCCACAGGAATGGCAGGGGCAATCCTGTGTGTGCCGCAGGATTGAGGCAGCAATCCTGTGGCCAACACAGGATAGCCAGGGCCGCACCAGGCCCGCACCAGGCCCGCACCAGGCCCGCACCACCCGCACCAGGCCCGCAACCAGGCCCGCAACCAGGCCCGCACCAGGCCCGCACCAGGCCCGCACCAGGCCAGCCTTTTGCGCACTTTTCCAGGCCCGCAGACCGAAGCCGCGGAGCTGGTTTCGCTTTTCCATTGCGCACTTTTCGGCCCCAAAGAGAGCGGTGACGAAGCGGTGACAAGCGGTGACAAGCGGTGACATGCTCGGCGGGCTGGAATTCGCCGCTTTTCCAGGCCGAAAGCGGAAAACTGACGTCTGGAGCCCGCTTTCGACCGAAAACCTGCGAATTTGGAGGCTCGGGCATCCCACTTGCAGTCCGACACGAAAAACGGACTCTTCGGACTCGACCGTTTTGAGCGCTTTTTGCACCAAAAACCGGAGCCGGATGGAGCGGTGACATCAGTGGTGACATCAGTGGTGACAAGCTCGGCGGGCTGACGGACCACCTCGACGAAGCGGTGACAAGCGGTGACATGCTCGGCGGGCTGGAATTCGCCGCTTTTCCGGGCCGAAAGCGGAAAACTGACGTCTGGAGCCGGTTTTCGGCGGAAAACGAGCGAACTTGGAGGCTCGGGCATCCCACTTGCAGTCCGACACGAAAAACGGACTCTTCGGACTCGACCGTTTTGAGCGCTTTTTGCACCAAAAACCGGAGCCGGATGGAGCGGTGACATCAGTGGTGACATCAGTGGTGACAAGCTCGGCGGGCTGACGGACCACCTCGGCGGGCTGTCGGACTCCGAGCCTGGACCTCGGCGGGCTGACGGGCCGCGAAAAACCCTGCGGAGAAGGAGCTCGGGAACTGGGCCCGATTTTACGCACTTTTGCACCCAAAAAGCGAGTGGTGACAAAGCGGTGACAAGCGGTGACGAGTTCAGCGGGCTGGAATTCGCAGGCTTTTCAGGGCAGAAAACGGAATTCGGAGCACGGCGAACGTCTGGAGCCGGTTTTCGGCGGAAAACGAGCGAACTTGGAGGCTCAGGCACCACTTTGGACGTCTGACACGAAAAAACACGCTTTGCGGAGTTCGCCGTTTTCAGCGCTTTTTGCACCAAAAACGGAGCGGTGACAAAGACCGGTGACATCGGAAAAACGTTCAGCAGGTTGAAGAATTTGGCTGTTTTGCAGGGTTTGGAGACCAAAAAACCAAAATAATTAGGTTACTATAAGCCTATGTTCCTTACTACTGGAGACGAACAGCGCACCACCCCCGCCGCACCGAATCCCTTTGCAACTTCAGGCGCTCTTGCAAACCAAAGCGCTCCAACAGAATTCAGGCAGGTAGCGGAAGAGATTTCCGCCCCTGGCTCCTTTGCGGCCATTGAGATTTGCTCGGGAACTGCAGGTCTGACAGCAGAGCTCAGACGACTGGGGCCAAGCAGTCCTTTGGGATTGACAATACAATTAAGTCTGGCGCTAAAGCGCCTATTTGCAAGTTGGACATCACTGATGAAAATGCCCAAGGCATGATCAGGTCATGGGTGAAGTCGAAACGGTTCAATATCTCCATTTTGGAGTGCCGTAGAGCAAGAGAAATTCCAATCTCTGGAGGTGGCCCCCGGCCGCTCAGGTCAGAGGAGCACGCACAGGGGCTGCCATGGCTCACGCCACGAGAACGGCAGCGTGTCGACTCTGCCAATCAGATCTACGCATTTGCCGTTTCACTTATATTGCTGTGTGAGCAACTCAGCAAAGCATGGACACTGGAGCAGCCGTACAGATCGCTGTTTTGGTGGACCACCTTTTGAACACAGTCGAACAGCATTGCAGCCCCATTACATTGAAGCTCCACCATTGCATGTTCGGCTCACTGCGCGCCAAGCACACTTGCATCGCCACCAACATGGCAGAATTACAGGCGATTTCCAAAACGTGCGATGGCCAGCATTTACACTTGGCATGGGGGCAGACCCTTTTGGTTTTGCAACTGCTGCAGAGGTCGCATACCCAAAACGTTTGTGCCAAGAATGGGCACAATGCGTCCTGCAGCACCTGGCCGCCAGATTCACTTTGCCGGTGCCCAAGTGTTTGCAATCGCCAGACAAAGCAGCCAGGGCCAGCGCAGGCCGAGACTAAACGGTCACCTGCTTTTATGCCTGATTACAATGAGGTCATGACGCTTCAATGTAGCGTCAACCAGCAGTCGAGGCCAACACAACTCTTAAACAGCCTGTGGTGTGCAAATGCAATCCAGATGCTGTGCTGCCTGCTGGGTCTCATATTTTACGCCTCACTCGGCTAAACAGGGGGGTGATTGCAAGGAGGCTGTGTTGGATGATGTGCAATCGGACTTCGACGCAGCGAATCCTCTTTTACCTGGTTGGGAAGTGGCTTTCGGTATGCCGTGGAGCTGTGATGGTTTCGTTGCAGAAGCAGTCCGGAGGGGCCACCCAGCCAACTTCTTTGATTCGCTTTTAGAATCTATGATGGAGGCGATACGGAAGAATGCGCTTTTAAAGCCAAGCCAGGTTGTGAGCTTTAGAGCGAACTGGTTCAAGAGGTGGACCGCTCGCGCACTTGAGCTGCGGGGCGAGGAAAAACGGCTGATGGACGCACTGCCGCCCCACAGAAGGAAAGTCTTGCAAGGGAAAAGACTTGTGCTGCTGAGAGAGATTTTGCAGGATGCAGGCTATCCAGATGTGAAGTTGGCGGAAGACATTGCCGCTGGGTTTGATCTTGTTGGCGAGACCGAGCGATCAGAGGCCATGCCGGACCACCTATTGCCTGCAACAATCTCGATTGACGAGTTGTTAGACACAGCCCCTGGTGCCAACAGGGGCATCTACCACTCCACCAAAAGCTGCGGTGATCCTCAGGTGGACGAGCAGCTATGGGAAAAAAACGGCTAAAGAGCTGACGGTTGGCTGGTTGGCCCGTTACCCATCAGCTCGGTGGAATTGGAAGGGAGATTGTCTGGTTTTCCATCGTGCAGGGTGGGAAGGTGAGGCCTATAGACAACTATAGCAAGAGCCAGGTGAACGATGCCATTACAGTTGTCAACCGTGCCACTGTGGATGGGACAGAAAGCAGGTGCAAGCAAGTGCATCAAAGGCATGAGCTTTGACCTGACGTCGGCGTACAGGCAGCTGGTCGCAGAATGAGATCTTGGCACAGATTTCCTTCAGAGTAGCCCAAGAAGAGGACCTGGCCTGCATTTATGGCTGGTATGCTAGAGTGCCTACTGCATCCAACATCGCTGACTTCCCGTCAAGAGGCGTGGGGCATGAGTTGCTTCCTGAGTGCTCAAGGCAAGCCTTTGACCCAGCTGCTCTCAAGCTTGAGGCTTCATGAGTGGACAAAGGTTCGCGTGTCTCTCCATGCAGAATGGGGGGAGGAGGAGGAAAGACACAGACAGACTGACGAAACCCCCGTTGCCTTGAGAAAAGTCTCTGCTCAATGGGTTTGTCGGTCGTGTGTTGAGAGCAGTTGTGATGCATGGCACTGATGTGGTTTACCTGAGCGTTCGTGTGCGTGTGTTGTAGGTTTGGCTTTGGCCGTGCGTTTGCGCTTTTGTGTTATTTGTATGTCCCCGGTTGGGGTAAGGATCAAGGCGAGAGTGCGCCTGGCTGTAAGGGAATAAGTGTGTTTGTCAACAACGTTGATTGCGCTTTATTCTCCAGGAGCCCATGCGCAAGGTTCATTGTTTATTTATAGAACAAAGGAACCGTCTCTCGAATTTTAGATACATGGTGCTTGCTCCATGTGAGTTTAACCTGTGACAGTTTGGCATGACTTGGTTGTGCTCATGCTGTGAACTGTTTCTATTCCTGAACCATATGGCTCAGGGTGGGATGTGGAGGGTCCCAGCTTAAGACAAGCTGGACTTTTAGAAATTTTTGGCCACCCACCCGCCCCGAGGAAAGACACAGACAGACTGACGAAACCCCCGTTGCCTTGAGAAAAGTCTCTGCTCAATGGGTTTGTCGGTCGTGTGTTGAGAGCAGTTGTGATGCATGGCACTGATGTGGTTTACCTGAGCGTTCGTGTGCGTGTGTTGTAGGTTTGGCTTTGGCCGTGCGTTTGCGCTTTTGTGTTATTTGTATGTCCCCGGTTGGGGTAAGGATCAAGGCGAGAGTGCGCCTGGCTTTAAGGGAATAAAAAGAATTCATCAGCGACGAGTCATCTAGGGCATCGTCATCGAGAAGGTGGAGGAGCTCCGAGGAGTTCCAGACGACTGCAGAGTTTGAGAGGCACGATCGGAGAATTGCAAAGTACAGAGATCGAAACTGGGGGAAAGTGTTCACGTTGAGCGTGATCAAGGCTCCCAAGATCGACTCCTACGGTCGTGGTTCCAAGGACGACTACCAGAAGAATTGGGACCTTGGGTTGGTCTACCAGAATGAGCTGCAGGCATCGATGAAGAACCTCGCATATGCACTGAGGAGGGATGAGAATGCCAGCCAGAACAACCTATTGCGCTGGATGATCTGTGGGTCAACCCCCAGTGACATCTCTGATGCGTGCATCGGGGCGGTCAATTCACTCATGTGCGTATCGTTCATTATGAGGAGATTGCAGCCATTGCTCGGTGAGAAGGACTCCAAAGATCAGTCGTATACAGCTTATTTCCGTCCAGACAAAAGGGTGATGGGCTCATCGAAGACGGAGCCGCCGCGGAAGACGGAGCGACAGCAGAAGTCGGCATCAAGCTCCGGACAAAGGAGTCAAACCGCTGGTGGGTCAGTCCCCCAGCCGGGAGCTCCAAGTGGGGGGTCACAAGCCAGCGATGCTGTCAAGATCGACAACGAGATCATCGACTCCATTTTCCGAATGAACTCTGGCGGTGACGACGACAGATGGGTAATTATCAACCCAACTGCTGGACATGATACCTACACTTCATTCGAAGGGGGTACCACTTTGGGCGGCGCGACTGTCAATGTGAAATTCAACATAGACAACAATACGGGGTACCCAATCATACAAACTGTATTTGGGCCGTGTCTTGCAGAAGGCAAGAACGCAACATATTGGGAGTGTATGCTGAGATGCCTGACCTCTTCGCTATTGCACTTCGAGGAGAAGACCAGCGCGGAGAAGATCATTCTTTCATATGTTGGGAAAGGGAACGCGGCATGGCTACAGCTGTATGCTTTCTTGTGTGCCCAAACAGGATGCTTGATTACTGGACGCCTTCCGGGCGCCAAAGCCATCAACGCGTTGATTCAGGCGGAGAAGAACCCGGACAACGCACCTGGACAGTTGAACCGGATTATCAAGAGGCAGAAGAGGAGCCCCATTGGCGAAGCGACGATTCGCGACATGATGATCCACAAGAAGAGCTTCTTGGTCCTGGATTGGCCCCTGAGGGCCGTCAACTCGAAAGGGAGCACGAAGACCTTCCAGATGATGGTCAACGAACAGGGATGGACAAACATCGAGGAGAGATCATACTATGGGTCGAGTGAGCAAGTCTCCTCACCCAACGACACGTTGAATATCATCTCCCGATTGCAGAAGCTGGATAAGCTCATCGCTGAACGGCGGAGGCGAGACATGGATGACTCACCAATGTCGGTGCACATTTGGATGTCGCTATATGATTGGGTGTGCATGAGAGGATGCGGATGGCAGGTGACCGCCAACCCCATCATCGACTACCTGCAGAAGGCGATATCTGACCTCGTCAACACATGCAAGGGCCTGGTCGTGGTGTGCGTGAATCGCGATGTTGCTTTCCATGGTGGAAGAGGGGACTTGGGGACGATCGCCAATAAGGTTAGCGAGATCTGCAAGGCGGCAGGCGCGCTGGTGACCGAGAACGATCGCCTGTGGCGCGTGATCCATGCGCTCACAGGAAAGAACTACAAGATCCCTGGGAGCTCGAACTTGCAACATTTCCTTTTGAAGCGACTGCTAATTGAGAAATCCATCGATGCGGTCGCACCAAGCAACGCGTTTGTGCGTGAGCTGGAGGAGACGTGCATAAACGAGCCCGACCTTCGGTTCAACGTCCCGAAGAACATGGAGGAATCGAAGGTGAAGTTCGAGTACAAGCCGACCTTCACTGCACAGTCGAAGAGGAAACAAGAGCAGCAAGATGAAGGACACGGCGAGCAGGATGCTTTTGGGAAAGCCGATGTCGGTGATCAACGTCTTCGATGGTATACGGTCACGGAGCTCAGCAAGTTTATCTGCGAACTTTGCGCTAAAGAGATGCAGATGAGCAAGTCGAAGGTGCTCGGACCGAATTCGAAGTACAATCCCTCTTCTTGCGTGAACTGTTGCGCGAACTGGAACGCGGACACGAACGGTATTGCAATGTCTATCGAGGGGAAGAAAATGTACACGCGCCTCTTCGCGGAATGCGTGGTGGCAATCCCCGACCTTCAAAACCTCATGGTGGACGTCAACAATATCCAGGCCATGATCACGATCATACGGGAGCTCGCGTATTCAAGGCTGAAGAAGGAGCTTTCTCACGTGGGATTCGTGAGCATGACTGTGGATCAAGCAGCGCAGTTCTACAACAACGGTCACGGGAAGCAATTGTGCGCATCCCGGGATGTGATCGTGTGCAAGAATTCCGAGGGAGTCGAGGAGAGGATGTCCATCTTCTTGATAGGCAAGGATCTTGGCAATGTGGCATATTCGTCCTGGATCAAGAGTGTGCTCGACCAAGGAACGATGTATGAACTCCTGGGACCAACCACGAACGAGGAATCCTTGGGAGACGTCGTCGAGATGGTGTTGGGATTCTTTGAGGTGATGTCGTACTTCCAGCACGAACTGCCACTGTGGAAGGATGCATGGAAGATCAAGAGGGAGTTCGAGCAGTCAATAGTGCGGCACCTCGCTGGGAACGTGACCCACACGACCAAGCCCAGACATCCACGATCCCTGATCACCGAGCCCTCTGCACAAGGATCCAAGAGAAAGGCCACGGAGGGCGAAGATGAGGGTCTTGGTCAAGCACCAGACCCGAGTCGAAGTTCTCAGCCCAATGCTGAGAAGGAAGACAAGAAGCAGCGAGTGATCGACGGGCGGAGAGCGGCGCTAGGATTCCTGGAGTCAATGGAGAAGTGCATGGGAGATATGGGGATCTGCAAGAAGTGCGCGAACCTGGCCCACGACGGCGACTGCAAGGACATTGAGGAGGCTGCTGGAAATGAGAAGGCGATGAAGGTGCTCCGTGAGCTACTCAGCAGTGACCCTGTTTCATCTGATGAAGACATGGGGGATACGGAGGAACCGTACTCATCAACGTCCAAGGAAAGGAAGAAAGGAGGACAAGCAGGGAAAGAAACAATTGAGATGTACAGCTACACCATTAACTTGGTGGAGATGGCTGACATGGCTGAGGGAGGAGAGCTACAATGTGGTGGCGTTGACCTCACCTACAACCCGTGCGGGGACAGCAGGACGTTCAAGAAAACGCTCGAGGTGGGATGCGACACCATCCCGTGCTACATCCCGAAGTATGGCGATGTGAGTGATGTGCACTTGCCATGGGCGTATGCGTCCATCGTTGACCCCAAATACTTTCCCAAAGGTGCAATCCTTGAGCAAGTGGACGTGATGCAACTTGGCAAGAGTGTCAACTTCTGCGTTGCTCCTTTCGACGGTGCTCCACTATGCAGGATTGGTGATGATCGCTCGGTATTTACTACAAGGGACCAAGCAAACCAGCTATCTCACGACCTATGCAGAGTCCTTCGACACAAAATCGGCAATTGCCGAGGAAGTGCTTTCAGGTGCGACGAAGGTGGTTGGGTCGACATTGATGCAGTCATTGACGACCGAAACAACGACATATTCCCACCTAACACCTCGAGAGCGAAACGATACATGGGTATCATGGAGGTGATCAAGTGGCAGGAATCTGGACACAGGAAATCGAGATTTCAGGTCCTGGCAGCAAGGTTTCCGAGCATCATGAACCCGAACGACACGAGGGCGGCCAGGGAGGAAATGACCAAAGCTGGCATGGATCGGGACGACATCGACAGGATGTTCAACAGATGCGATGGATGGTACAGACCTTGGTGCATCCGAGTCACAACTGGTCACAGTGATTTTGGATTCATGAGCTCATCCGCACTGGCGAATAGGTATTCCGCAAGAATGGGTGATTCTCTCGGAGGAGCATTCCATGTGACGTATGTGGAAAACCTGCCAAGCATCGTACGCTGTGGGTTAGTCCCCGGCGGAATCGATGGAGGCAACAGGCTAGCACTGCACTTCGGGGCGTTTGCTCCATGGGATGAGATGAACGTGGCGACGAAGACAACGCTACGGAACGTGAGGAGAGGGGATCCGATTGCGATCATCTACATTCCCAGTGCAACCCTCGCGCGGTATGGAGCTGGAGTCGCGGCTAATGGGACTTTCATGGTCTTCGACGTGATCCCGTTCTATGAGGTCAAGTCCATTTGGATTGGCAAAAGCAACGGAGGGAAGCGCCTGGAGTACGCTGACGTCAAGAGAGCGTACTCGAAGTGTGTGGAGAACGAGATCTGCCCTGGCTTTGTCAACTCATCCCAAGAGTCGGCAGCGATGTTCCTCCAGAACGTCACAAAGATCAGCGAGAGGATGACGGAGACTGAGACAGGTGCCGATAATCTGCACTACATCGTTGACATGGTTAATCGTGCCTGCGAACTCTATCGAATCAACAAGATGGAGGAGTTCAACGCACAGGTCAACGAGGTCCGGGACGAAATCAGCAAAGTCGTCATCCTGAATGATGAGACATGGGAAGGACTGAGGTGCCGGATATGTCCATCATGTGCGACCGCGATCCCCACCTGCTTCTGCTTATGCCTGGAGTGCGAGGCACAACTGATCTCCATCGGAAGATACTACATTCACGTCAACTCCGATGACGAGGAGGACAACCAAAACCCCAACGTCTCTGGAGATGCCAGGCGTGCACAGGAAGAAGCTAACCACGATGCGGCAGCACAGGAGGATGAAGACGAAGCGGAGGAAGTTCCGGGAGAAGATGACGACATGGACACGCAAGGATATACATCCGGCTATGCGTCAGAAGAAGAAGACGGCGGTTGGCATTACCGCGACACCGATCTGGCGTCACGGGACATTATAAGTTCCCAACGGATGGCGATCTGCCTTGACGAGCCGCGTGAGGCTCAGTACATGGCAGGATTTATCGCACTCCAGCTGTCCAAGATGTGGGGGATGTTTGAAGGTGGTGAGGAGAGAACGATGAATGCCGGACTCGAAGGGAGGCCGGGCTGCCCTTATCACAATGACTTCAAGAGGTACCCCAACATCACCGATCAGGATCAGGAAGGTATACTCTTACCATCAACAGCGAAGAAAATTTCTCAGTCGGAGAATGTTCGGTCGAGATCCTTCCGATCGGTTGAGGAGCGTGAAGATTATATTCGTATGATGGTGTGCAAATGCGAGGGACTTTACACATTCTACAAGCTGTGGATTGCAGCGAGAATCCTCGATGTCACCAAGGAAGAAATGAAGCTCCTGGTCAAGGACCGAGTGCACCCGGTGGGTGATATTATTTTCAGATGCTTTGCACTAGCTTTCAACTGTAAGTATATATCATTCGTGAGGGATGGCCTGAACCTTGGCAAGAATGGTTACACGGTCAACGTGAGCGCCATCATCTCGGCCATCGACCCGAACAAATGCGACACACCCTGCTGGATTGGTGCCTTCGGAAAGGGCACTGGTTGCCAGAGGACTACAACAAGAAGTGTGTCCGGGCACGAGAAGCCCAGAAGAACTTGGACGAGGAGTTCCGTCGACGTACCCATAGGCTGTCCATTGGGGACAGGTATGCTTCGTGAAGATGCTGATTGCGGTACGATGTGGGTCAGTCCCCATCTGTTACTTGCGTCACATCGACACTGTTTCGGTGGAACGACTTATGTCATGATTTATATTCATGTGTCCAAGATGATTGGGTGTGTACATGGTTACATATTCCGATGACTATGACGCTCTGGATATTCATGGATGGAACTATTACCTTATAGATGATATCATTTCATTATTTATGCATTGTCCATGGTATCTGGAATGGCTATGATTTGCATTGATTACTCACCGATGTTTCTTTGCCGGAAATATGCAGACCGATTACAAGCAGGCGCCTCTGATGGACTTTTGCGGCCAACCCATTTATGGATGACAGCTGCGCGATGCGCAAATGCGGCAGCTGGATTGTTCGTTGGTGGTCAAATGACGTGACGATTGTGTATTATATACACCTGCATATGGATGTGTGCTTCGATTGGAGGATGAATGTTTCACTTTTCGTACAATCGAACCCGGCATGTTTCACAGCGAATGAACGGTGTAGTGATAGCAAGTAAAAGAATGCACGACACGATTTCGTAGTTGAAGCCGTGGCCAGTGGAACGTTTTGTGGTGTTTGGACCGCATGATGAACAATGCGACCCAAATGGGGGATGTTAAAACCCTCTAGGCCCCGTGCCGAAATTGGGTAGCTGTTCTGAGGTCCTTGTTGGTGTTGCTTCCCAAGTTCCATTGATCGCCATTTGGCTCAAGACACAATTGAGGTTCAAGATCTGATGTGTGACTGCATACATACGTGATCGGCATTGAGAGCGAAAACACTTTGCTTGCGCCGCATTTGTCAGGACCACTGTTGTAACTATCATTCCTTCTCCCTTACAACGTTTACACGGGTTCGGCTACACCTTTCTACGTGGTTGGTATTACAGCTTGAGGGTTCGGTGCATAGCGTCCCACGGGACGTCACCTTGCCGTCTCTTGACACCCAACGACCCTTAGTACGGATTCGCCCAACTGCCCTTAGTACGGATTCGCCCAACGGCCCTTAGTACTGACTTGCCCAACGGGCTCTTAGTACGGATTCGCCCAACGACCCATAGTACTGGTTCGCCCAACCTCGTTTTGATACTTGCCGACGGATGCGATTTCCTCCAAATTTTTGGGGCCCTCGGATCTCTTTAGGCTGACCACAACCAGCCGAGGACTGAGACAACTGGGATGGGCCTGAGACATCCGCTGAAACAGATGCGTGTAGGGGGATGAAAGAGGCACAGGGAGAGGAAACCTATAGGAAACCCATAGGAAACCCATAGGAATTCCATAGGAAAAGGAGAAGAGGGTTTCCTATGGGTTTCCTATGGGTTTCCTATAGGTTCCTATAGGTTCCTATAAGAGCCCCATCAGGCAGGTGCCTGGCGGGTTTGGCTTGGCCCGCCCAACGGGTCGTGACACCCAGCCAGACGAAGGTGTGCCGGGGCTTGACCTTTTTTTTGCACCCTTATAGGAACCTATAGGAACCTATAGGAAACCCATAGGAATTCCATAGGAAAAGGAGAAGAGGGTTTCCTATGGGTTTCCTATGGGTTTCCTATAGGTTCCTATAGGTTCCTATAAGAGCCCCGTCAGGCAGGTGCCTGGCGGGCTTGGCTTGGCCCGCCCAACGGGTCGTGACACCCAGCCAGACGAAGGTGTGAGGGGCTTGACCTTTTTTTTTGCTTATAGGAACCTATAGGACTATAGGAATAATATGGCAACCATAGGGAAACCATAGGAATTTCCATAGGTAAAAGGAAAAAAAGAGGGCCTTCCCCTAATATGAAATTTGTCTATTAATAGAATGTAAATATATAAATTATTGATTGGTTTTAAATATGATGCCCACCGCCAGTTGGCCTTGAGATAGGATTGTCTCTTCAAGCAGGGCTACCTCTGGTTTGTTTCCTATGGGTTTCCTATAGGTTCCTATAGGTTCCTATAAGGGCCTAAAAAAAGTCCGGGCTTCCCCTCTCCCTCGGCCGCTTCAATCCACAGGGGCATCGGGCATCTTCTCACTAGAATGGACGATGTGTGGCTGGATGGGGCTCCTGTCCGGCGCCTACTTCTGTTTGAGACGACGAGGAACTGCATTGGCGTTGGGCAAGTGGACGCAACGTGAAGCATTTGAAAATCCCTGATCTTCTGAGCCTCACCAATTCGTCATCGATCATGGACTCTCAATCCATGGAATGCCCAACCTACTCGGCGTGGAGCCCGGAGGAGGCCGAGCACGCGATGCAGGGCATCGGCAACTGCGACGACAGGTCCGCGTACTTGCAGCTCTGCGCAGAATTGGAGAACTCGATCGAGGGCGGGAACACAGCCCTTGCCCTGGTGGAGCCTCGCCACCCTCTCTGGCAGCTGCGGATGATGAGCATCCGCTCCATTCTTGGCGTCGGCCCGGATGCCGGTGTCGAGGAGATCGAGATCGCGTCCGCGGCGCGGAGGCTCTACGCCATCTACCACCCGGACAAGGGCGGCAGCCACGGGGTCTTCACCCACTTGCAAGAGAGAGTGGATGCTCTCCTGGAGGAGTGCCGCCGCCACGCGGGTCCCGCACCGGTTTTCTGCGCCAAGTGGCAGGCGCCGAAGCCGCGCGTCAACACGGCCTTCGTGACCGATCTGCTGGATATGGCGGACACGTGGAGGATCCGTGTCGGCGAGATGTCCCTGGGCTTCTACCTCCAGAGCGGCCTGGCTTCCAACAACGACTGTGCCGGAGGAGTACTACGAGTGTGAGCTGGCGAATCGGCTCCAGGTCCCCATGAGATTGACCGGCCGAGGACAGCGCTGGCCCTTGTACTCGTACCCGAGGCTTGCCAGGTACGCCTTCTTCACTGGCACCGGGTTGGCCGAACTGGACTTTCCCGCCTCGCCAGCAGTTCTTGAAGTACGCCCGGAGGCACAACCTGTCCCACCGGACGCTGGAGCTCGCCTTCGGCAGCACGGAGGCCATCTACGAGTTCCGACGCACGGCGTGCCCGGGCCTCCCCGCGACCGCCGTGAAGAGCGCCTGCAACCTGCTCGCGTACGGCAACGGCCTCGCCGACTGGCGCAAGGCGCACCGGATGGCGGGCATCCCACCCGCACTGCAGGCCCTCAAGGACGAGCTCACGACCACTCGGACGCACATGGCGTCGCGCGCCCCCCAATCGTGGAAGGATGCTGTCAGGGATCGGAAGCACCCCGAGCTGACGCTGGGGAGTTTGATGTGCCAGAAGGGAGAGCGTGCCGACCTCGACGCCCTGGGGCGCATGATTCCGGACGTGACGATCCACGGCTGGCTGGGAGACAGCATCCTCGTCTCCCCCTCCCCTCGGTTGGCTCACGTCTGCGCCCCGGCATCTACGTCACCCTGAAGACGTTTCCGGCCGACTTGGAGGGGTACCTGGACGTGATCCGCGGCTTCGGCGTGCATCACGACGGGACGCCCATGAGGCGGAGGAACGCCGCACGGGACTACGCACGGCGGTGGTTGGACCTGAAGGAAGATGAGGGCCGCGAAGGGCCGATGCCCCCGATGCCGCACCTGGACTTTGCCGTCTGTGTCGAGGGCGAGCTCCCGTGCCAGTACAACTACGCCTCCAAGGAACTGGAGTTCTTCAACGCGAACGCGGGCGTGTGGATGCACACCGGCGGGCAGGCGTACTGCCGCGGCGAGCTCTTGAAAGACGCCCTCTGCAAGGTGCTGTGCACACCCCGGTGGGGCCTCGACAAGGACGGCAAGACCCGGCTGCTCCCCCGGTCCTCTCGTCTGTCGGAGGCATGCTGGACAAGGTGACTCCGGACCTGTCCCTGCCGGATTTGGACGACAGCGGCAACCCGCTGATGCAGCGCCTCGTCAACTTCAAGGGGCCCTACTGCCTCGAGTTCTCAGACCCGCCTCACGTCACGGCCGCCAGCACTGACGAGGAGCTGTTGAATGCCCTCGCGATGTGTGTGCGGACCACCACTACTTCGGACCGCACCTCGCGCCTGGTCCCCAGGAGCTTTGAGGAGTACAGACACCCGGAGCGCTTGGAGCTCGCCAGGGCCGTACTGGAGGCGATGCAGGCCTTGAAGGATCAGGAGGCCGTCGCGGCGGCCCGCACCCGTCATGTGCCTCCCCGAGCACGTGAAGGCGCGGCTGGAGACCTGCTCTCACAACCACCCCGCATTCCGGAAGATCATCTACGAGACCCACAACGACTGGGACGCTGCCATCTTCCAGTACCGTCTGGTGGGCGAGCCGGTGGTGGGCCGCGGGCCGTTCACGGAGTTCGCCAGCTACCTGGACGACGGCCAGGGATCGACAGGGAAGGGCGCACTACGGGAGCTCTGCGAGGAGTGCCTGGGTCCTTCAACGGCGGCAGCCAGCGGGGATACGTGGCGGTCCTGACACAGGAGGCGCTGGTCGTCCAGAAGACCGAGAAGCCCCGCGAGCAGCTGGCGAACCTCGAGGGGTGCGTGGACGATTTCAAGCCCACCCAGGACCTGTCCGGCGCCGTGCTGCGCCAGATCAGCGGGGGCAACAACTTGACCGCGGCGAGGAAGTTCAAGGGCGAGAACGTTTTCAAGTTCCACGGCATGTTGATGATCTGTGCCAACGGGCTTTGGAGGTCCGACGAGGAGTGGAAGGGCGCGGATCGCCGCCGGTTGACCGGCCTGCCCTTCCAGGTCGAGTTTGTGGACCAGCCGCACGGGCCGAACCAGAGCAAGAAGGACAGCTCCGTGAAGGAGAACATCAAGTCCTACTTTCCTGAGTTCTGGTTCCTGATGCGCGTGCTGTGGCTCTCCACCGCAGCGACCACATCGAACCCCGGCACAGCAGGACGATCGGCATGGTGCAGGACCTGCTGAACTTCGGTCGCTCCCCCGCGGATGTGCCGGACAGCGAGCCCGGGATCTTCGTGAGGGAATGCCTCGTGCAGTACCACCTCTCCGAACAGAAGCCCAGCACCTGCGGCGAGATCGAGGAGGCCCTTGCGGTCCGGCTGCAGGTGGAGTCGAGCAAGGCTTGGGAGCTCCTGAGGTCCGCGCTCGAACCGCAGAGGGGGTACGCCCTTGTCGCACGCGGAGGGCGCCGCAGGACCTCCGTCAACGTCTACAAGCTCGACGGCGCCGTGATGACCCTTTGTGGGCGGTGAGTTTCACATCAGAATCCGTACAGACCCAAACCCGCACAGATCCGAATCCGTACAGAGAGAAAAACAACGCCTGGTGCTCTTGCGAATCCAGCATGCGTCAAAGGCGCTCAGGTCCCAGACCAGCTGTTTCCCGCCTGAGGCCGGTGCCTTGCATCCTCGTGGCCTGGGTCTGAGTTTTCAGGCAGCCTTATAGGAACTTATAGGAACCTATAGGAAACCTATAGGAATCCCATAGGAAACCCGTAGAAGCCTGTAGGAACAGGAGAAGGAAGATGACCTATAGGTTCCTATAAGGACCCCAACAACCCTCGGACTCACTGCCATGATTTGATCTGGTCCGCCCAACGGGTACGGGGGGTTCGTTTTTTAAGTACTGGTCTGCTCAACGGATCATGACCCAACCAGACGAAGGGTGCCGGGAGCTCGGAGCTTTTCTTGAGCCCTTATAGGAACCTATAGGAACCTATAGGAATCTTATAGGAAACCCATAGGAAACCCATAGGAAACTCATAGGAAACCTGTAGGAAGCCCTCTTCTCCTTTTCCTATGGCCTTCCTATGGGTTTCCTATGGGTTTCCTATAAGATTCCTATAGGTTCCTATAGGTTCCTATAAGGAGCCCCAACCCTCGGACTCACTGCCATGGTTTGATGCTGGTCCGCCCAACCCGTTTGGGCTTGATACTGGTCCGCCCAACCCGTTTGGTTTGCCGAGGACCCCAAACCCTAAAGGGACATTTGCACCGTTTTGCGCCACGAAATGCTATTCTTACAGGGTGTATATTCATATACGGCCTGGAGGAATAGCTCGTTTTGCACGGTTTTGCGCCACAAAATGCTATTCTTCTAGGGCCTACATGTATGTAGGGCCTGGAGGAATAGCGCTGAAAAAAATGCGATTCTTCCAGTGCCTATATCAATATAGACACTAGAAGAATAGCTTTTGCACGGTTTTTGCGCTACAAAATGCTTTTAGTCCAGTGCCTACATCAATGTAGGCGCTAGAGGAATAGCTTTTGCACGGGTTTTTGACCCGTTGGTTTCCCGAACACCCCAAACCCTAACCCAAAAAGGGCTTAAACAGGCTCCGGAAATTCCGACGGCCTGCGCAATGCCTCGAAACCCTTTTTTTTCTAGTGTTTTCGCTCGATCAGGCAATTCCAACTTGAGTGTGATCAAAGTTTTTTTTTTGCGCCAAAAGGGGCTTGCTTCAAGCTTCCCTGGACGCAGGGAGGCCTGAAGAGTGCCTCAAAAAAACATTTTCAAAGGCTAGTCGAGGGTCCTGGGCCTCGGAGGCGCCAGGAAGTCGTCCAGCTGCCTCACAGCCGCCGGCCTGCCCCGTCTCGTCAGCCGGCCCGCCGCCGGCGGCGCCAGCTTCAGCAGGGTCTCCCGGCCCTCCGTGCTGCGGACGGTCATGGAGTCCACGGCCCCCAGCTGCTGCACGTCGCCGTACTGAGGGTTGAAGCTCCTCGCCGCGTTCGTCGGCGCTCGGAAGGCGCCCGCGTCCTCCACCTCCTTCACGCGCCGGTCGGTGAGGTCCTTGTTGTGCTGGAACTTGTCGGCGTTGTCTTGGAGGACCCTGAACTCTGTGGCCGGCTGCTTCTCCACGTCCTCGGGCGCGCCGTGCACCGTCTCGTGGGGCCGCGCGTTGCAGGCCCCGGCCGCCCGCTCGAAGTGGTCGCTCCACTGCCCGCCCTTGCGCGCCACCCTCGTGGCCAGGTCTTTCTTCAGCGTCTGGATGCCCCGGTCCACCACGGCAATGGCGTTGCGGTCCTCGGGCCGCTTCGTGCGGTGCACGGCTTCCGCAGGCAGCTCCCGGTCCAGCGTGACGAACTCGTTGCCCAGGTCCGTCGTGACCACGAAGTTCCCGTCGTCCCCCGTCAGCTCCCGCGCGGCGCGCTTGGTGGCGCGGCCCACCGTTTGCTGGCAGTTTCTTGTATTCTGCAGAGGGTCCACGGCAGCCTCCCGGGTGAAGACGTCCATCACCACCAGGCCACACTTCGTCTTCCCCCGGGTGTTCTGGCTGAAGTCGATGAGGTCGGCCTGCAGCCGGTCGTTCGGCCCCTCGGCGGCCGACTTCTTGGATGGTCGCCGGTGTTGCTATGTATATAGCAGACTTGGCCAACATGCTGAGACACTTATGACCTAGTTGGAGGACTTGCGCAAGTCCACGCCAAGTCAGTTACAGGCATGACTTACAAGTCTGCAGCGGCTGACTTATAACTCAGAACTGAAGGACTTACTATCTGGGCAGTGGGGAGTTACTAAGTCCGCCCGGTGGACTTATAAGCAAAGAAAACTGCACGCGCGCAGGGACTTGTTGTAGGAAAAAACACGTTTGCAGTTTTCGTGCGTGGCACTGTTCAAGAGACAAAGTCTGCTGTGCTCAGGGTGGGCCTGGAAAAAAACAACAACAACAAACACGACAGCAACACTGAAGTTGCAAGTTTGCGCCTGCCAGGATGCGACTTCTTTTTTTTTTTGGCCCAACTGCGTTCTGGCGAATTGCAGGATGCTATTTTTCCGGTTCGTCGCAGACGCCCCTTGAAAATTTCTGAGCCAAACCTATGGGTATAAACATCACAAATTTTGCGTTTGACCCTATATGGGCTTTATCGGTATATGCACCCTGGAAAGCAACCCTCGGTTCCACGCATGTTTGGACAGGTGCAGGGACCAAGCTGGTGAAGCGTTTGCTTCATTTGTCTAAACCGTTTTTCTAATCCAATTTGAGCTTGTAAACGGCACATCCTCTGTAGCAATGGGTCAGTGAGAAAATTGCATTGTTATAGGGAGGGATTTCCTGGCCTTTGAAATGTAAGGAAATGTGATGGACCGACTGCTGGAATTTGTTTTCAACCCATGGAGATAAACATTTCTGAGAAACTGGTTACTCGTTAAAAACAACAATGCGACTCATAGGTCTTTGCTCTGTGAACCCATTTGTATGCCTATACCATCGACATGTTGAAAACAGGAGAACCCACAACAAACCAAATTATGAACCCAGGATCACCGTCTTATTTTTGGCTTCCTTTCTTCAAACCCTTTACTCGGCCCGACCATGGACTCTGTATAACACCTCCGCCGCCCCAACCCCCCCCCTCCCAAAATAAAGGGCGCGAACGCCTGCGCAGCGCTGCTGCGGGCCGCTGCCTGCCGGAGCAGGCTAGTCGACCCCGGCTCTGGAGATGCGGACCCCTTGCTAAACAACAACGTTTTTAACATATGTGTGTATAACATCTGATTTGTTACGTGGAAGAACTGCAAGTCTAATGTGATGTTTCAACCGGGTTTCTATACACCAAACGATTGTCACTCAAATGTGGTATAAGCATGAACTATAATATAATGTCAACCGCTTAACCTTCATGGGTGAGGATACTTTGATTAAACCCATTGAAGTTGGGTGGCATTTGAAGGTCTGAAGGTCACCTTTGTGTTGGATCGGTTTGATGAAATTGTTTGGTTTGAGCCGGCTCGGGCTTTCAAACGTGCCCCCATTTGGAAACTAACGCACTGCAGGGGACAGTTGATGATCTTGTGGAAACGCAAACATGGAAATTGGATAGCGCCACTCACACAATACACAAAGGGCTTGTTGCGGTTTGGAATCCAAAGCAAACTCAAAACCGATGAAGCACTTTTTCACCACAATGTCGACGGCGCGACAATCACACAACCCGGACGGGCACAGTAGGTGACCGTATCCCTGATAGCAGAGGTTTCCACCAGCACATTCTGGTGGCCCTCCCTGAACTTGTTGCAACCTAGTGAAGACAAGGGACACAAACATGTCCAGGTTGTGTTGCCCACTTGGGCATGGAACAAAACCTTCCATTTCATAAAGCACCAAATCGCCAGACCAGCAAACAGCGCCAGGAGAATAAACGGCTTGTCTTGAAATCAAAGGGAGCTCCGTGACCCCCAAAGATCTTTGTAAAAGCGTAGTCGCATTCTGATGGGCTTCGGCTGGCTCCACAAGTCCCACCTCGAGCGCTTCGTGTACACAAAGGTCCTGTATTTGTGCGATCAAACTGTCCCGCAAGATCGAGTGTTCGAATTGGGACGAGGTATTGAAAATTGCATTTCCATACCTTTTTATTTCTTTGTGCTTCCTTTCCAGAGCCCAACATGATAGCAATCCTTGATGGGATGAAAACTGGTGAGCGAGATGTAGAGAGTAATGATGTTTTGGAAGCCACCGATGGCCGTGGTACACACGTAGAAACGCTTGCAAAAGAGATTGAACTGCTGCATTCAGAGCTGCAGCGGTGGTCCTTTCAGATTTGATGCCCTGAAGCAAATCTAGTACTCTGCACAAAAGAAAGTAGGAGTCTACGGCACCGTCGATACCAGTCAGCTCCCCTTGGTCCACTTTCATTTGCAAGACACACCTGATCACCGCATAGACGGAAAGCCCCTCTGACGCCGAGCAGCGGATATCACCGCTTTGTTTTTTCTTGAATATCTGCTGGCCTGTTGTGCCGCTTGAGGATATGGAACGGGGCCACACAAACTCTGACAGGGCCATGTGCATGTTTGCTTGTGTGAAGCCGACTCCATTCAGATTCTCCACCAATAGGCCTAGCTCCGTGTTCCACAATCCGTTCACAAGATACACATGCATCCAGTCCCACATGAGCATGCTAACAGGCAGTACCTGGATGTCACTGTCTAGGAGCCCTCCATCTACCAAGTTGTAGCCGCACAATTGCTGGACCTGGTTGAACTTTGTCTGGCTGCACACCCTCTTCTTGGTTTTCAAAAAATCCAGGACGCCCTGCACACTCTCATCGGAGTGCAGTGCAATTTTGGACCAGTCCAAACAACTCGAAGGCACTATAGATGCGGAAAAGGTGTGCAACTCTGAGTTCACATCCACAAGGTTGCGGCACAGAGGACAGGGAACCGTTCCGGCGGCTCCGCGAAAACCAAGCATGTCCTTCAATGCCACCTCGTCGCCGAGCAAAATGCTCAGAGATGCGAACAGGACATGTCGTTCTTCTCTTGGGGGTAGCTGCAATACCACTCCAGTGTTGAAGGGCTCGAAATTCTGCAAACATATTTTGGCAAATGCACCTGTTTTCCCTACAAGGGTTCGAACAGTGTCAGATTTGCAAAGCCCTGCAACAAACCACAAACGTTCGCAACCCAGGTTGCCTTGGCCCAGATTTTGCAACGTCCAGTAAGCCACAGTTAGCTTTCGAGCGTTACAATGTCGAAGCACATTTCCAGGGGCCACATCATCGATATAGAAACATATCTTCCACTGGTTTGAAAATGAGGAAGGAGAAGACGCACACGTGGTAGACATAAGCTTTCCAAACTCGGGGCTCTCGCGGCACACGTGCCAAAGCACTGCTGCAGGGTTGATGCAATGCACATTCACCTGTTTTCGAATAAGCTGGCCACCTTCGGTAACCTCTGCGTCAGTTGGATGGATGGTCAAAAGTTGTCCAAAGGGTGTACTCACACTCAATTCACGTTCCCGGGCCCTCTTCACACTGCTTCTGGATGTAGCCGTGGGTAGGCTGTCTGCCTCAGATAGGGCCTGAAGAACCGCGGCCAGCGCACTCTGCGAAATGTACTTCCCAATGCCCAACGTTTGGAGGCTCATTCCAAATGTCCAGAGCAGTAAGGCGAGCAACATGTGCCCAGCCGGCGAGCAATTTACCCGCCTGAAGTTCTGGGTGTTATAAAATGTCTTGGTAAACGGTCACCAAACCATGTTGAAGGATTTGATGTTTGCCTTTCTATGCTTTTAGCATACCAAGGGTTCCAGCTAATTGACCAATGCAGTCCCTGACATTCAGTGGCTGAGAGCCAAGAGCAAGACATAGAAAGGTTTAGCGCTGCCACGCGTGCATGGGCACGCATCAAACGCATGCATAACCGTTTTTTCACAAGCAGGCCGACCCCAGGGTGATGGTTGCGACGTATGTAGAGTAATTAACCACGATGGCTCGCTTGGCCATTGCATTGACACGCCACAAAGCAAACACACGCCAACTGCAAACTATTTGTTTTGTTTGGCTCAAACATACTGGAACTGAAAACAAACACTAATTGCTTCAATTGAGTGGCATCAATGCACCCCTGCCCCATAGAAGGGCTTTGCCTGAAACTCACAAGCCTCGATCGGCTTCCTCGATCAAGGACAAAGCCCGATTAAACGAAGCTCTTTCGTCGCCTTTGAAGGCGACCTTGCGGTCGCACCGATCTGTTCGGTGCATGAAGACTCTCCAGCAGCTCTGGGTGTCCGATCGGTGGATTTTGCCGCAGCGGTACCAAACAGTGCCCGCTCCCGGCGCCGGAGGCGCCGGGCGTTTTTTCTGTCCGGTGGTTTTGGAAGGTGCGCTTGGGTTTCGCCGCCGCTTGTTTTGGAGTAGCCTTGCTTTGGTGCGCGGCCTGCTGTTTGGGCGAAGCCTTGGCCTTGGCTTTTGCCTTTCCTTTTGCCTTTCCTTTTGCCTTTGCTTGCTTGCCGTCGTGCGCTTGATCATGCAGTTCTTTCTTGTCACCTTTCCGCTGGTCTTGGCGCCTTTCCATCGCCGACTGCATGATGTCGAACTGTTGTGCGGCCGTCGTGTTCACCGTGGCTTGCTGTTGCGTGAGCTCGAGGGCAAACGCTTGCTGGCCTTGCTGTTGCGCCGGTGCTGCCGACTGCTCCGGCTCGCTTGCCGGTTGGGCTGGTTGCTGTGGTGTGTGGACAGGGGTTGTTGGTGTCTCCTGTTGGCTATCAGATGCTTGCTGCTGAATGTCCGAAGTTGGTGCTGTGGTGGAGCCATTCTGAAGGGCCAGTGGAGCCCGCACGTTGTTAATGCCGTTCATCAAAGCCTTGTTTTTCCTCTGGTCAGCAAACACCTGGAGCCCTGGAACTGTGGAGGACAAAGCAGACCCGTGCATCATGGTCTGGAAAGCGGACAAAAACTGGGTCATCATTGCTATTGGAGACTGCGTGCTGTCCTGTGGCCCAGCAAGGCTGTTCGTGTCGGAGCGCACTAGCCTTGAAGTCTTTCTCAAGGGCATCGCCTGTGGGGGAACGGGCGCGATGCCTTCCACCTCGGCTGGCTGATCCGCAGGGTCTGGGTAGGCTTGCTGAAAGATCTGCTCTGGCAGGTTGCGAGGGTTGCCGGGGAAGTCGGCAAGGTGTTGGGGTGCTGCTGGCACCTGCTTGAGCCTGGCCCTCAATTGTGTTTTGAAAGAATTTAGCAGTGCGTATCGGTCTTGGGGTGTGGTTGCGTTCGTGCCCAGCTCAATTGCTTCCGCCACTACGTGCCCTATTGTGCGCTCCGACGGAAGGTGGAGCGTGATGCTTACGCATCGCTCCACAACCGTCCGGATCTTGTGAAACGAGTGATCCTCGCTTATGAGGGCCGCACGGTCCCTGGGTGTGAGGAAGGAGCGGAATCCTGCCACTAGCGTTTGGTTGGGACGTCGGCCTTTGTTTGTGCCGGAGCCCTGCTGAAGTGTGGTTGAAAGGGCTTCAGCGAGCCGTTGCTTCGAAGCCGGATCCCATGGACCTGCTGCCACTGCAGCGGAAAGGGACGCCGCCTGATCAACCGAAATCCGGGCTGCTAAGATCCGAGTTGCCAGGGCAGTGCTTTGCGCCTGCGTCACAGCGTCCCAGGACGCCGTTGGCAAAGACCCACGCTGAGTTTCCAAAAACTGGTTCATGTGAAGAAGGTCTTCGTGAAGTGAGGCCATATCTCACTACGCGGCACCTCTAAACTCTATTCGCGCCAACCAGAACCAGAGCCTATACATGCAGAACAAGCCGTAAGACAAGAAGACCGCTTGGTCACGCTAACTCAAGCAACCCATCTCAAACAACCCTGAAGTGCCAAGCACCATGCAGAACCTTTTGTCTGATGACAGGAGAATGCAACATCTACTCAGAATAGCTGTTTGCGAAGCTTGCCCAAGAGCAAACCGCCCTCACTGCAGTCATGTGTCAAACACTTGCATGCCAGGTCAGTAAAGGTAAACGATTTTGCCACGCTCGGATGCTCGCACCAAAACTGCGAAAACTGTCACCTCCAGCCCTCAGCGAGCCACTTTGGCTGCCGGCCGCTTGGCGGCGATCCCCTTCTTGGCTGCCGGCCGCTTTGCGGCAGTCCGCTTGGCCGCCGGCCGCTTTGCAGCGATCTGCTTGGCCGCAGGCCGCTTTGCGGCGGCCCCTTTGCTTTCTGCTTTCGGCGCAGGTCCATGGAGCTGGCCCATGCGCCTCCAGCTCAGCGTCTGTGACGAACTGTCCGAATCATCATCAACGCGTTCAAGTGCAGGCTGCACCACGCCCTCGCGCGCAAGCATGGCACCATGCGCCATGGTCCACAGCCTTGTCGAGGGCACTGGCCGGGTGGAGCTGGTGCCCAGAAGGAGCTGAATGCCCTGCGACTCCGTCATGACGTTCCCGCGCACCAAGTAGCTGCGAACATCTCTCGCCACCTGTGTGAGGTTTCCTCTTTTGCTCATGCACGCAACCCCAATTGACCCGGCCAACTCCGCCGGCAATCTTGCCGCGCCTCTGAGTCAACCATTAGAGGTGTGTCGTTGTGTGGCTCAAAACTGCTAAAACCTACAGACAACACATGCCACCATTGCTACACACTGTTCATGCGGTTTGCGTTTGTGATCCCTCCTGGCCTGTGCAAAGGTTGGAGGCCCGTGCAACAAGTAGGGAATGGTGGCGATCTCATTACCGCTCCCGGCAAACCGAATAGTCGCCGATGGCGGGTTGACCTCCAAACTCGCCACCACGTCACCGCGCACCCTGCGCATCAAAACTCTGGAAAATGAGCCGTGGCAGTGCCGGTAGAGGATGAGCTCCCCGGCAGGGTCCTCTGAGTCAAACGTGTACTTGAACAGCGAGAGGGGCATACCCATAAGTGAGAGGAAGAGGTCCAGGCGCTGGTCCACTTTGTCGTTGTTTCCCGTCCCCACTCTGGTCCATTTCTTGCAATGGGGGATCGCATCTCCAAAGACAAACTCGTCATTCACATGGGTGCGCTCGAACTTCGCAGCCATTACTCACTATCTGAGTTCAAGCAACTATGATTCCTTGAAGGCGAGCTCACAGCCCTGCCAAATAGCTATCTGGAGGCGAGCATTGTGCATACACACATGCCCAGCCAAGGCGAGCATCAGTGTGCCCTGCCACTCTTCGATAAGTGCATTGTTGCACCAAAATAGCGGCTTGCATATTGATGTTGCAGAAACTGATTGCACACGTTGCTTCACATAAGTCGGAGTCCAATGACCGAACACCACTGTATGCACATTTATGAGATCACAAAACACGTCAAAGGGCTTACCAGGACAGTGATGGGCTGTTGGGTTTAATGTTCAGTTCTGGCTAGAGACTGGCAGGTGAGACGGGCGCATTGCTTGCAAGGAAATCCACAACATGTGTTGTAGTTATTCATCGATCGATATGGATCTCCATGTTTGCTTCCAGCCCTCAAACCTCGCATGCCCGTTTCGTGATGTTTCCCTTGGCGCAAATGCTATAACCTGGGTTAAGGAGCAACCAATGAGACATTTCAGGACCTATACTGGTTGGTGTACAAACTCATGCAGCTAGGCAATTCGACTTTGGGCTCACCAACTGCAAAGCCAGTGCAGCAAAACACAACTCCATTCCGGTTTGATGTCACCAAGAACTCCGATACTGGAACCCCAACCACCCATGTACCCTAGCCCACTCGATCGAGGACCAGCCAACGCCGTGTCAAGGGGACATCGCCCCCAACAAAGAAGTTGCGCGCTCCCCCCCCAAACCTCTCGACGCAAGCGGCAGTTGGCCTCACAAGCCAACATGACACCCCAATGTTGAAGTTACAACGCAAGCTGCAATAGTTCTGTTGTGTGAGTTTGCCCAGATTAACTCCGTGCATATTTCCAAGGGTTGCCCAACCAGCGAGGGATATCGTATTGGGGTTGGTTTCAACAAGCAATGAACTGATTTCCTCTCCCGCACAAGTTCAAAAATGAATGGCCCTCCTCTAAAGCACAATATCCATTCTTACAATCATATCCCTGGTTGACCAAGAAGGTTGAGAGTGGCACTCAAACAAAGCACATACCTAGTCCCCATTCCAGCAACCTCCCAACGCCGTCGGTGTCAGCGATGTGTTTTTCATCCGTCGTGAGATGGTCGATCGAGGGCTCGCGCGCACACCGATTCCAGAAAACTAGCATGTGGTTCCCGGAGGTGACTAGCTTGAACATCACGTGTCTAAGTGGTATGTGCAATCTTGTGAGCTGCATGCAAGCATCCATACCTCCGGGATCAGTCCCTAAAATGCTCTTGTGTCAATGTCGTCTGACACACCATCCCCAAGAGCGTCAAAATCGATGCTTTATTGATTGATACACTTTCTGTAGGGGGCCAACCCAAAGTTTTATTGATTGATAAACTTTCCGGGGTCGCGCATCCCAAATCTTATTGATTGACAAACTTCTTGGGCGTGACATGAGGCGAATCAAGGTGCAGACCGCAAACCTTTATTGATTGATAAACTTTCTGGGTTGTCCCTCCCAAAGTTTTATTGATTGATAAAACTCTGTTGTCCAGTGGGCGAGGGCCCTCCATGTCCATGACACCAAATGTTTGGACCACTGATTCTCCAGCCAGCCGTGATTCGCCCCTGCTAAGCCTCCGCCTTAGGCGCAAAAACGGTAAACGTGCCACCGCTTCAGGTTCATGGCTGACATCATGTGCATCCTGAAACCTTCTGCATGCAGGGGTTCCACCTCCAACACTGGCCATGCAACCCTCATGCCTTTCACCCACCACGGTGGCTGGGCCTGTACATCACCGCCGTTTCAAAGCCGTGTTCACAGCTTCGGCCATCTTGTGGAGCGCGTCCACCGCCTTGTTGGTGGTCTCCTGCTGGGCGATCATCTGGCGCGCGGCATGCACCTGCACTCCACCTCGCTTCCGGGCTCGGGCTCGATGCTTCCTGACATGCGAGGGTTCGGCAGCATGTGTGTATGGGTGAACATGTAAGGGGCTGAGACTTGTAGGAGTTTCACGGTAAATGTTGCCTATGTTGCCTCATACTAAGTATGGCTCAACAAGTCTTGGTTGACACCTGTGGGAATTTCACGGCAAACCACGTTTCCGCATCGCATCACATGTTTCCGACTCACATCATGCAACATGTGGCACATTATACCAATGTGTTCATTTGATCATCCTCTACACACGGCATGGTTATCAGCATGCCATCACCCAGAAACATGGTTGCCAGTGACACCGAATCCTGTAGAGACAGATCAAACAAGGCCGGGCACGCGATGCTCGCCAAACAGAACAGGCAGGGCACAGGATGCTCGCCAAACAGAACAGGCAGGGCACAGGATGCTCGCCAAACACAGTCGTCGGT
Organism: Effrenium voratum; assembly: GCA_963377175.1. NCBI lineage: Eukaryota > Dinophyceae > Suessiales > Symbiodiniaceae > Effrenium > Effrenium voratum. The sequence continues at coordinate 101,261 of CAUJNA010001190.1, forward strand.
CGGTCGTTCGGTCGTCGGCCGTTCGGCCGTTCGGGCGTCGGTCGTTCGGTCGTCGTTCGGCAGTCGCGTCGGTCGTTCGGCCGTCGTTCGGCCATCGCGTCGGTCGTTCGGCCGTCGTTCGGCCATCGCGTCGGTCGTTCGGTCGTGCAGGGCACAGGATGCTCGCCGGCAGGGCACGCGATGCTCGCCAAACAAACAAACCAGCGCACAACCGGCAGGGCGCAGGATGCTCGCCAAACCATACAGACTGGTCAAAGATGGTCAAATGACAACAGTTGGCGCAACCCGGAAGCCTTTCATGTTGCTGGCACTTTGCCAAATGGATTGTGGGGGAAACCGACCAGTGCATTTCAAAACTGGCACCATGCCCTGGCAAGTGTCTCCTGCCATCCGCCCCACCGGCCACTCCAGTCATGAGCAGACCAGTCGCGCCAGCCCTCCTGCTTGACATGCTGCCCTGCGAAGCAAATTGGACCAAGCCCACTCGTTGACAAAACGGATTGAAAACCACAGCTCCCATTTCTTGAAACTCTGATGAGCTATTGTCATGAGTTTGTTAAAACGGTTAACAGTTCGTTTCATTTTGTTATGCGTTGCAACCCTTAAAGATGTAGATGTTGCGGCGTTGCTGCTTCCCGGATTATAGCTGTTGACGAACTGTTGAAACATATCGAACATCCATCACACACA
>CAUJNA010001191.1:0-60000 GCA_963377175.1 Effrenium voratum
CAGCTGAACATCAGCCAATCGCCCCTTAGCCGCCAGATGATTGAGCTTGAAGCCAGGCTTGGTGTGAGTTTGTTCCACCGCTCAAAAAAGAGATTGAAGCTCTCAGTCGCAGGTCGAGAGTTCCTTGCTGAAGCCAAATTATTGTTAGCGAATGCTGATCGGCTAGAGCGACGGGTAGGCGCCATCGCGGAAGGGCGGTCCGGGTCACTGATAATTGGATATGTCGATGGCGCAATTCACGCACAGCTGATTTCATCTGCGCTCCGGTCGCACGACCAACGTATTCGATCAATTAATCTCAAACTTCTTCCGATGCGCTCGCAACAGCAGTTTGAGAAGTTGGCGGCAGGTGAAATCGACATCGCGCTAACATATGCAGCCCCCTTTAAAAGCGACGAAATTGTCAGCACCAAGATTCATTCTGAAGCGTTTGTCCTCGCTGGACCAGCAGGGTCCGGTCTGGGCAACAAGATTCACGCCCGCCAGCTAAATGGGAAGAAATTTGTATGTCTACCAGAAAACGATTTCCCCGATGCACGGATAGCCTTTTTACAAGCCTGCCGTCATGCAGGCTTTGAACCTGACATCAGCCTGGAAGCGACAAGCCCATTGGCCGCGCTTGATTTGGTTAGTGCGGGACTTGGGTTTGCAGTCGTACAAGAAAGTCTGACGAGACTATCCATAAAGGACGTGAGCTTCCATTCGCTGCCGACCGATTTTCCGCAGAATGTCGAAATCCATCTGTCGCATCGTCCTGCCCCTGCCTCACACGAACAAGTTTTTTTGAATGCAATCTGTGACGGACAGCCTATTTGACCATCGCTTTGTAGAGTCGTGGTGCCGCCTAGACGTGCTGGCCGCCATTGATGTGGATCTCAGCACCATTCACATAGGATGATTGGTCGGTGCAGAGGAAGTAGATGGTGCGTGCTACTTCTTCAGGCGTGCCTAAACGCTGCATCGGAATTTCAGCTACGATCTTGTCAGTCCCGGGGGACAGAATTGCGGTGTCGATTTCTCCAGGCGCAATTGCGTTCACACGAATACCTCTGCGGCCAAAGTCCGACGCCATTTCTCGGGTGAGACCCGCGAGCGCAGACTTCGATGTTCCATATGCCGACCCGGCAAATGGATGAACGCGGGTTCCTGCAATTGACGTCACATTCACAACCGAGCCTTTAGCAGAGGCAAGCTCCTCCACCAATCCGCGCGCAAGGCTCACCGGTGCAAAAAAGTTCACTTCAAACACCCGGCGCCAGGCTTCCATATCGGTCTCGAAGACACCCAAGCGGCTGCCATCCTCCGCTTTGGGGGAGATCGCAGCATTGTTGACCAGCGCGTTCAGATGACTGCCCTGGTCCCGCAAACGGAGCCTCATTTCAGCGACCGCATCTGCAACATTTTCTGGATCCGCCAGATCGACCTGAATGTGATCTTCAGGCCCCGCTTCCCACGGACAGTCCTCCGGAAACGGATGCCTGGAACAGGTGATCACCCGCCATCCAGCGCTTGAAAAACGCTTCACGGTCGCATGCCCAATTCCGCGGCTTGCCCCTGTGAGAATGAGGGTCTTTTTGTGGTTTAATGGATCGCTCATGCAGGCAATCTAGTGGAACGCCGCAGTCATGACCAGCGAGAGCTTAGTCACATAGTCTTTATTACTATGATGTTGGGGGCGTTAGGTTCAGCGCGGCACGGACACTGGATAGAACCGTCCCGGGCTCTTCCGCCGTCTCAACCACGGTCCAGTTGAGATCCCCCACGTCGTAAGAAAGCTGCTGCCTGACGATGCTGGTGTCCGCGTCCGAAGCGTCGGTCCCAGCCTCAGATCTCTGCTCAACGCGAGATTCCAACAGTTTTGCAGGCGCACTGAGCCAAATGCCGTCAAACGGAATTGACCGGCTTGTTGCCACCTGCTCAATCAGGGCCCGTTCTATCGGTTTCGCAAACACGGCATCACAGATCACCGTTTGACCGGCATCCAGTGCGAGGCCCGCGAGCCGCGCCATCTCAGCATATACCTTATCGCTGGCCTCCTGCGTGTAGGCATCAGATGCCAGACGATCTGCATTGGCCACACCAGCCAGTCTTTTACGGATAATGTCTGTCCTCAAGTGAACCGCGCCTGCCATTCCGCCCAACTCAGGCGCCAACAGTTTGGCAATTGTGGTCTTGCCGGTTCCTGACAAGCCGCCGATCGCATAGAGCCTTGCCTCTTTCGCCCGCAACAACTCCTCTGCAAACTCGGCATAGGCCAGCGCAAGACCCTCGAGCGCTGAAGCATTGTTATTTTCGGCGCCGGACATTCTTGCGCTGACATGGGACCGAACACTTGCTCTGATGCTCATAAAAAATGGAAGCCCCCGCAAACCACTCAAAGTTTCTAAAAGATCGTCGGGTGTTTGTGCCTGCAGATACGCATTGAGCGTGGCATTCGCCTGTGCAGCTAGCCGTAGATCCGCCTTCGCTCTGAAGGCCAGGTCCATGAGCAGAAAGGCAAGATCATAGAGTGTGTCGATGCGTGCGAATTCGTCGTTAAACTCGATGCAATCAAATGGCACCGGCTTCCCATTGAAGCACACAACATTGTTTAGATGGAGATCACCATGGCAGTGGCGCACCCAGCCCGCCGTGCGACGTTCTTCGATAAGCTCGGACAAAGCTTCGAGGGTTTCTGCATAGAGACAGCCCAATCGGTCAATGAGGTTCGGCGGATATACCCGTCCGACAAAGGGATCAAAATTCTTGCGATTGCTCTCAAGAATTTCCGCAAAGCGCTTCTGACCGCCATCCGTCCGGCTCACCTCAGCGTGTTTATGAAACTGTTCCAATTGCCGGGCCAGCTTCTCGACCATCGCGACAGTCAACTCGCCGCGACCTGCCATTTGCGACAGAAGGTCGGATTGATCAAAGCGGGCCATCTTCACAACCCAATCAACAATAGTGCCGCCAGCACTCTCGCCGAGCACCAGCCCGTCATCCGTCTCAGTTACAGGAACTATGTCGAGATAGAGCTGTGGTGCTGTGCGCCGATTAAGCTTCAGTTCTCGTTTGCAGGCATTGTAACGCGCATCAAGCGTTGTGAAGTCGAGATAGGCGAGATCAACCCGCTTCTTCAATTTATATGCATTCGGCCCCACTAAGAAGATAACCGAGATATGGGTATCAATGCGTTCGACAAATGTGTCCGCAGAAAGTCCATAGGCTGCGGGTGTCGCCAAAAACCTCTCGACGGCGACTGCGTTGATACCGACCATTAGGTCCGCTCGAAATCCGTAATGATCTCAACTCCGGCAGGGTCCTGATGCGACAGAACCTCGCTGCCAGGGAAAGCGTGTCGTACTGCCCCTTCAACCCGGTCCGCAACTTCATGCGCGTTGGTCAAGCTCATGTTCCCATCAAGCTCCAGGTGAAACTGAATAAAGAGCTTGTTGCCTGCCATTCGTGTGCGCAGATCATGCATGTTCTGCACATCCGCATCCTTCAGAACGATGTTCCTGATCTTGTCGCGTTCTTCCTCCGGCAATTCCTGATCCATGAGCTGCTGCACAGACTGATCGGCTATCTGCCAGGCGCTATAGGCGATGAAACATGCAATCAGGATTCCGAACAGAGGGTCCGCCCAAATGAGCCCCGGAAAGGCAGACAGGGCCAAGGCGGCGATCACAGCAAGGTTCATCAACAGATCACCCTTGTAGTGGATCGAGTCGGCAGCGATGGCCAGAGAATTAGTCGCTCGGACAACTTTTGTTTGGTAGGCAACGAGCACCAATGTCAGTGCGATTGCAATCACAGTCACGGCGATCCCGATCCCAGAGCTGGACACGGGTTCCGGCTCGATCAAACGCGATCCAGCCTCCCACAGGATGTAAATCGCCGACAAAACAATGATCGTCGCCTGGCCCAACCCTGCCATTGCTTCAGCTTTGCCATGACCAAAGCGATGATCATGATCTGCCGGTGTGAGTGCAGCACGAACCGCAAATAGATTGAGGACCGAGGCCGCCATGTCGAGCATTGAGTCGAACAAGGTTGCCAGCATCGCCACAGACCCTGTGACAAAAAATGCAGCTGCCTTCATCGCAATCAATGAGAGTGCAATACCAACTGCCGCATAGGTGGCGCGGCGCATCAGCCTGTCGTTCGTGGCACTGCTCATTGTTTGATCATTGGTCATCGGATCACGGGAAAAGTTTTGATGTTTGCCATGGTGCGTCAGCGGTCTCCCGGCGGAAGACCAAACGGTCATGCAGGCGAAAAGGCCTGTCCCGCCAAAATTCAATCTGGCTTGGTACCAGACGGAAACCAGACCAGTGGGGCGGACGATCTACTTTCTTGATGGCGTATTTGGCGCCATATCGCGCAACTTCTTTTTCCAGTTCAAATCGCCCTTCCATCGGACGGGATTGTCTCGACGCCCAAGCACCGATCTGACTGTCTTTAGCACGGCTGGCAAAATAGGCATCTGCTTCCGTATTGCTCACAGGCGAGATGGCCCCACGCACCCGAATTTGGCGGCGGAGTGATTTCCAGTGGAAGCACAGCGCAGCTTGGGGGTTCTCGGCCAGTTCCGTGCCCTTCGCGCTTCCCAGATTGGTGTAAAACACAAACCCTTCCGGGCTTGCGTCCTTCAGGAGAACCATCCGGACATCCGGCAAGCCCGAAGCGTCTGCCGTTGCCAGTGCCATGGCATTGGCGTCGTTTGGCTCAGATTTCTCAGCTTTCGCCATCCACTCTTCAAAGAGAGCGAACGGGTCCGTGCCGGTGATGCTTTCTACGTCTGTGTCCGCCATTGCGGTCCTCATACCTTGCTGCCGTTCCAACGAGCGTCTGGGGCCTTATTTTGGCCCTGCGGGTCCTCTTATATAGTCGACATTATATATAACCGTCATTGGGACCTGTCCCAGATTCGATACCACGTAAAGCGATAGCAGAACGCAGATGACTTTCACTCGCACATGCCAATTTGCGCTCACAGCCCTCACCCTTCTGGGACCCCTTGCCAATGATGGGCTTGCGACAGAAATCAACCAAGCAACCACTCCTGCTTCTCTGCAAGATTTGGCAGGGAACCAATTGGAGTTTGATAAGGGTGTCGCGGCTTACGATGTGGGCGACTACTCAACTGCCTATGCGATATGGCTCCCGCTTGCCAAATCCGGGGACATCGCTGCCCAACGCAATGTTGCGCACATGCTGCGCCGTGGTGAGGGCGTGCCCCAGGACCGTGAGCGCGCCTTATGGTTTTACGAGCGTGCCGCCAGTGTGGGACTTGCGAGCGCCGCCCTTAATGCTGGCATGATGCGCATTGAGCCAGACGCCCCATATCACGATCTTGAGAAAGGCGCGGAGTGGCTCAATCTAGCAGCAGCCGCTGGCAGCCCCGACGCCATGTGGGAGCTGGGATTGCTGATCGAAAACAGCGCCAAGAGTACGCCTTCAGACGTCAGTGCTGCACAGGCGCTCATTCAGCGTGCTGCTGAGCTTGGCCATGAAGAAGCCCAGCTTCGCATTGGCGAGGAAACGGAGGCGCCACTGTCCCCTCAACCACCCCCATCGCAAAGCAACACTCTGGCGCCGTCTACCGTACTCGTATCGCCTGAGCAGGGCGCGCGGTTCATGGCAGGCGTCCACCTGTTCGACGAGGGTGAATTCTTAGCCGCCGCCGAGCAATGGCGTCCACTCGCCGAAGAAGGCGTGGTCGAAGCGCAATATCGCCTGGGGCGTCTTTACCGATTTGGTCTGGGCGTCGGGCCAGATGTGGCCCTGGCTCGAAAATGGCTCACCGCCGCGGCAGCGCGTGGCCACGAAAAAGCGGCCAAAACACTCGAAATTCTGCCGGCTCCTTAACGATTTAGTATTCGTGCCGGGTTAGGTTTGATCATGCTTTTTTAACCATGATCGCAGAGTTTCTGAGCCAACACGAACTTCTCAGCAAACCCTGACTTCTCAGCGAACCCTTTCTGGCAGAGCTCTATGCGCAATCCCTACCATGTGCTTGGTATTTCACCGCAGGCCGGTCCTGATGAAATCAAATCAGCCTATCGGCGGCTGGCGAAGACCTATCACCCAGATTCTGGTTCGAGTGACCCTAAGCAAAATGAACGCTTTCACGAGGTGACCGCTGCGTATGACCTTCTGAGCCGAAAAGCCAAGGCATCTGACAGAAACGGCCCGACGAGGCGGCGCCATGCTGCGCGAGCTGCTGCAGATGGTCCGAATACAAAAAAAGCTCAGCCATCCCATCAAACACGACCAAAAACTGCGTCACAACCAAAACCGGCGAAAAAGGCTGAGGCCCGACCCGAGCCCTCAGCAGCAGATGAAGCGATCTCACCAAAATCCGAGAAATTCCCACCTTTCGCTGACATTCTGACCAACCTGAAGAGTGCTGGTCGACGCGCCTTTCGAACAACAGGCGCAGATCATACCTACAATCTCAGCATTCCTTTTCTGGATGCCGTTGAAGGCACCAAACGCCGCCTCACTCTGGACAATGGGAAGTCGCTGGATGTCCATATTCCAGCGGGCGTTGAAGATGGTCAGCAGATCCGGCTTCGGGGTCAGGGCGACCCAAGTCTAACCGGACGGGATGCAGGAGATGCTCTTGTCACCATATCTATTGCGCCCCATCCCACCTTTCGTCGAGAAGGGGCTGATGTTCATATCGACGTGCCGGTAAGCCTTCCTGAGGCAGTGCTTGGCGCAAAAATCACAGTTCCGACCGTGGAAGGCGATGTTTCAGTGAGCGTCCCTGAAGGTTCTAACAGCGGCAGCGTGCTTCGTCTGAAGGGCAAAGGCTTGGCCCACCCGCCAGGTAGGCGGAAATTCGGTAAGGGGGATCAATTTGTGCATCTGACCCTTGTTCTGCCACCCAAACACGACCCAGCCTTGAAAGACTTTTCAGCGACTTGGGCACCGGGCCTCCAACACACCCCTCGCAAGACCTGACCCATTTTGGATCACACCTCTGTAATGGTCTGTAATACAAGCGGTTTTTCGGTCCTTTTCGCTAGACCCCTAAGTCCATTTGTGTAGGATGCCGCGCTAATGGGGGCAGGAAATTCAACAAGATAGGGGGTCCCGTGACAGCATCTGGGACAGCATCCGGCGGCCTGATGAGCGGAAAAAAAGGGCTCATCATGGGAGTGGCAAACAACCGGTCGATCGCCTGGGGCATCGCGAAGGTTTGCGCTGACCATGGCGCCGACGTGGCATTCACCTACCAAGGGGAAGCCCTGGCCAAGCGTGTGAAGCCGCTGGCTGAATCTGTTGGCTCAGATCTCGTTCTTCCTTGCGATGTGACGGATGATGCCTCAATGGACGCTGTCTTCAAAACGCTTGAGGAAAAGTGGGGCAAACTAGACTTTCTTGTGCATGCCATTGCCTATGCCGACAAGAGCTCGCTTGATGGTCGCTATCTCGACACCACAGCTGACCAGTTTGCACAGGCCATGAACATTTCCTGTCATTCGCTTGCTGCAGTCGCCAAACGTGCGGAGCCCCTGATGGCTGATGGGGGTTCTATTGCAACCCTCACCTATTATGGCGCAGAGAAAGTTATCCCCCACTACAACGTCATGGGGGTCGCGAAAGCGGCACTTGAGGCAAGTGTGCGCTATCTCGCCGTTGATCTCGGCCGGAACAATATCCGCATCAACGCCATCTCGGCCGGTCCGATCAAGACGCTGGCCGCGGCAGGCATTGGCGATTTTCGCTACATCCTGAAGTGGAACGAGCTGAATGCACCAATGAAGCGGACAGTGACCATTGATGAAGTGGGCAAAACTGGTCTTTACCTGCTTTCTGACCTTGCATCGGGCGTCACAGGTGAAGTTCACCACGTAGATGCGGGCTATCATGTGGTCGGCATGAAGGCTGAAGATGCACCAGACATGAGTATTGTCTGATTTCGGCGTCGCGTTTCCGTTTTCCGTGATTATCAGCTAGAACCTGCTCAATCGGTTTAATGGGGTAGGACACATGTCACACAATACGTTTGGCCATTTATTTCGCGTGACCACCTGGGGCGAATCCCACGGGCCAGCGCTAGGCTGTGTGATTGACGGCATGCCTTCGCTTGTGCCTATCACGGCAAACGAAATTCAAACCTTCCTTGATAAGCGCCGGCCGGGTCAGTCACGATTCACCACTCAGCGCAAAGAACCCGACCAGGTAAAGATTCTCTCTGGCACGTTCCAGGACGAGAGTGGCCAGGAAGTCACGACTGGCACGCCCATTTCGCTGATGATCGAAAATGTCGATCAGCGGTCGAAAGACTATGGCGATATCAAAGACACATTCCGCCCTGGTCACGCGGACTTCACCTATGAAGCCAAATACGGCATTCGCGACTATCGTGGCGGTGGACGCCAATCTGCTCGCGAAACAGCGGCGCGTGTGGCGGCAGGTGCTCTTGCGCGCAAGGTCATGCCAGGTGTTGAAGTGCGCGGCGCACTGGTTCAGATGGGTCCGCACAAAATCGACCGTACACGGTGGGATTGGAACGAAATTGATCAGAACCCTTTCTGGTGCCCCGACCCTGTCGCGGCGAAGGAGTGGGAGACTTATCTTGATGGCATCCGCAAAGCCGGTTCCAGCTGCGGTGCGGTGATCGAACTCATTGCGAGTGGTGTGCCGGCGGGCCTTGGCGCCCCCATCTATGGCAAGCTTGATGCGGATCTCGCTGGAGCGCTCATGAGCATCAACGCTGTCAAAGGTGTTGAAATCGGCGATGGATTTGCAGCTGCGGCCCTCACCGGCGAAGAAAATGCCGACGAAATGGGCATTGATGGCAATAAAGTAAGCTTCGATGCCAATCATGCAGGCGGAATTCTTGGTGGTATATCCAGCGGACAGGACGTCGTCGCCCGTTTTGCTGTGAAACCTACCTCGTCTATCCTTACGCCCCGCAAGTCGGTTACCCGGTCGGGCGAAGAAACAGAGGTCATGACCAAGGGGCGGCACGATCCTTGCGTTGGTATTCGTGCGGTACCAGTTGGCGAGGCCATGATGGCCTGTGTTCTAGCCGACCATTTCCTCAGGCACCGTGGACAGAACGGCCAAGAAGAGAGCTAACATCATGACCGCACCAGCGCCCGTCTCCCCTCAGCCCTTGATGGCACGTTTCGATCAACGCAGCGGAGAGATGATGGTCTATGGCGGTGGCTTCTTTGGCTGCTTCGTGCTGAGCGTTGCGCTTGCCCGCGGTGACATCGCCCTCCTGATTGTCAGTTTGGCGCTTTTCGCTGTCGCCTATCACTTCTGGCCCTTTGTGCGGAGGAACACACCGGCAGTCGTCGCGAGTTCTGCGGGGCTCATGATAACAGGGCTCGGCACAGTCGGCTGGGATGCCATCGTCAACGCCACCACGGTGGATAAGGCAGTAAGGACCATCCGCAACACAGAACTGCACCTAACGCTCAGCAAGTCCCTCGACAAAGCATTGGTTGAGGAAGACATGGGCGGGCTTCAACGTCGTTTGATGGTGCAGATTTGGCGATACAATAAAGACACGCTGGTGATCCGGCTGGAACCGCTGGATGTTGCCCCGGAGCCGATCCTGGAAGCCGTTCAGGCTTTCCTCAATCAAAGACCGGTCTAGTCTGTTTTATGATCGCGTTTTCGCCCAACTCTCTTGGCGGATAACCGTGAACACTTATCCTGAAAACGCTTAGCTCTTCTCAAACATCGCCATCTTTGTCAGATAGCCGGTCTGTTGTCGGACCGCGTTTAGCCCAGCACGCTCAAACAGGGCCTCAAAATCCTCTTCCAAGTAGGTTGAGAAATAGGGCTCATGAAAAGCGACCGGGAAAAACTCCAGCAGGCTGTTAAAGGATGGATGATCATCTGTCTGCAAGGCGTCCACCAGGATGAACAGCCCGCCGGGCTTCAAAACACGGGCAATTTCGTCTGCTACCTGTCGCCGCACTTTAGGTGGCAATTCATGAAACAGGTAGGTCGCAGTGACAATGTCCTGGGAGGCCTTTTCCAGCGGCATGCGCTCAGCCGGGGCATTGACAAAGCGTGCCCGACCCCACTTTGACAAAGCACGCTTGGTTTTTGCGAGATAGTCCGGAGACAGATCAAGGGCTGTCACGCCCGCACGTGGCCAATTGCGCTTAACTTCCCGCAAGAAGCGTCCGGTGCCGCAGGCAATGTCCAGCAGACTCACGTCTCGCTGATCTTTGTCGCTCATATACTCAGAGATCGGGACCAGTGCCTGCCGCCGCATGGCGTCTGCAGTACCCGCAAAGAGCGTTTCCACCTGTGTGTCATAGAGATTGGCAGAGTCTTCTGAGAGCCAGCCATCTGTCTGGAAGTGAAAATTCTGAAGGTAGTAGCGGGGAAAGTGTTTGGCTTTCGCGCCGGTGTTTACTTCCGAGTGCCGACCGTCCATCCGACGCTCGTCCACTTTCTTTGCGTCCAATAAAAAACGGATCGCTTTATCGACAGGTTTCCTGGGATCGGTTCCAAGTTCTGGCGCTTTGTAGATGCCCGCTTCAATGTTTTGAAAGTCACGATCGAACAACTCGCGGATTGATTGCAGAATTTCGGGCAGTTTTGGGATTGGCGCTGTTGGCTTGAAGGGTGCCTCGCCTGGTCGGGTCACCGGCCCACGAAGGCGATTGACCGCGGCATAGTGCCCGGCATACCAAGCCACCCGGGCGCCCTGTTCTGCCGCATATCGCAATCTCGCTATAGGACGTGCTAAGGGCCGCAGCATGCGCCTCACTCCCTTTTAAAAATGCCTACCAGTTCAATATGGGGCGACCAGAGGAATTGGTCCAGAGGGGTGACAGATTCCAGCCGGTAGCCCCCAACAATCAAGGTGCGTGCATCCCTGGCAAAGGTCGCTGGATTGCAGGAAACCGACGCAATCACGGGTATCGACGATGTCGCCAATGCCTCGCACTGGGTGGCTGCGCCCGCACGTGGCGGGTCAATCACAGCGGCATTGTAGCTGTTCAGTTCATCATGCCGGAGGGGTCTGCGCGCCAAATCCCGGCGTTCAACCGCTAAAGGCTTCAAGCCCACGCGGGGACCTTGACGGCGAACGGCGAGTTCCAATGCCGCACATTGCGCCTTCGCTCCCTCAACTGCATGGACCTTATGGGTAGCTGCCAGTGCCAGGGAAAAAGTCCCGCATCCGGCAAACAGATCGACAATGGTTCCGCTCCCCTTGAGGGCCTCCACAACAAGGGAGACCATGGTTTCCTCGCCTGATTTTGTTGCCTGCAGGAATGCGCCCGGTGGCAAGGCCACCTCAATGCCCGCAAGGTCTAGCACCGGCGGCCTGCGTTCTGCGAGAATGTCTCCATCCCAGGTTAGACGCGCAATATCCGCTTTCGCTGCGCCGTCAGCGAGCGTCTGGCGCAAGCCCAGATCAGGATCAGCTTTCCCGCCGATGACCGACACATCAAGACCTGATGCAGTCGCCGTGACGCTCACGCTTGCTTTGCCTTTGCGGGTCAATCCAGGGCCCACCAATTCCCGCAAGGCGGGAATGGCCTCTTCGATCTCCGGCACCAGAATTGGGCAAGACGCGACATCAACAATCGTGTGGGTGGCACGTTCAAAAAAACCAAAACGGACCGTCTTACGGGTTCGCATCGCGGCAAAAGTGGCTCTGCGACGGGTGCCAGGTGCGCAGGGAATGATTTCAGCGACCGGCGCATCAATGCCCTTGCTCTCGAGGGCACGCACGAGCTGATCACGCTTCCAGCCAAGATAGCTTGGCTCACTTTGGTGCTGAAGCGCGCAGCCGCCGCAGGTTCCAAAATGGGAGCAGCGTGGATCGGTGCGGTCTTGCGACGGTGTGAGAACCTCCAGCAGTGAGCCACGGTCCTCTACAATGTCTGCCCGTACTGTTTCACCAGGAAGTGTCCGCGGGATGTAGATTGGTCCGGCATCCGTGCGGACTACACCATCACCCTGGGCACCGACATGATCGATTGTCAGGCTAGCTTCGCTCATGACTTCTCCGCATAAATCAAAAATTCTTTGTTGCCATCACTGCCTTCAATAGGACTGTCTATCAGACCTTTGACTACCCAGCCCATCTCATTTTGAAGCCAATCTTCTATGCGTTTGCAGACCTGTGCGTGGAGCCCGCTATCTTTCACGATACCGCCCTTCCCAACCTTGCCCGGCCCCACCTCAAACTGGGGCTTGATCAAGGCAATCAGCTCAGCACCAGCACGGGCAAAGCTCAGCGGGACGGGCAGTGCTTTTTCCAAACCGATGAAGCTCACATCACTGACAATGAGATTAATCGGATCCGGAATGAGTTCTGTGGTCAGCTCCTTGGCATTGGTCTTTTCCAAGGAGATCGCGCGGACATCCTCAGCGACTTCTGGTGCTAGCTGACCATGCCCCACATCAACCGCATAGACTTTTGCGGCTCCATTTGCGAGCAGGACTTGTGTAAACCCGCCAGTTGATGCGCCGACATCGAGCGCGACCATTCCTTCAGGGTTCACCGGAAAGACATCAAGGGCGCCCACAAGCTTCAGGGCGGCACGCGACACCCATTGCTGGTCCAATCCTTCAACGCTGAGTGATGCACCCTCGGCGACCGATTGAGATGCTTTCGACGCTGGCGCACCATCAACCCGCACGTGCCCCGCCTTGATAGCCGCTTGGGCTCGGGCACGGGTTGGCAGGATGCCGCGCTCGACCAGCGCGCGGTCCAGCCGTCCGGTCATGGGCTCAGGACTTTCCAGGAAGAGCGTTTGCGCGTTCAGCAGCCAACGAGATCAGTGCCTTTTCATGACCAAGTGCGGTCAGGGCCGTCCCTGCGATGTTCGGCGCTGTCAGACCAGCGGCAACGTACATCGCGTCGGGCTTGTCGTGATCCTGGAAAGTGTCCGGCAGGGTCAGCGTGCGCACTTTGAGACCACGGTCCATCAGACCGTTATTGCTCAGGAACTCAAGGACGTGGGCTCCAAAACCGCCTACAGATCCTTCTTCCACGGTGACCAGCACTTCATGTTCACGGGCCACACGGGCAAGTAGTTCTTCATCAAGGGGTTTGGCAAATCGCGCATCAACGACCGTGGTTGAAATGCCCTGCGCGGCAAGCTCATCAGCGGCCTTCATGGTCTCTTGAAGACGACAGCCAAGCGAGACGAGTGCCACTGTGGTGCCTTCGCGCATGATACGGCCTTTGCCGATTTCCAGCGGCGTGCCAATTTCGGGAAGCTCGATGCCAATGCCCTCGCCGCGGGGATAGCGGAACGCGCTCGGGCGGTCATCAATCTCAACAGAGGTTGCCACCATATGCATGAGTTCGGCTTCGTCCGCCGCCGCCATCACCACGAAATCTGGCAGGCAGGTGAGATAAGTAATGTCGAAGGAACCCGCATGGGTCGGGCCGTCGGCGCCGACAAGACCAGCGCGGTCGATCGCGAACCGGACAGGGAGCTTCTGGATCGCCACGTCATGCACGACCTGATCATAGGCGCGCTGCAGGAAGGTTGAGTAGATGGCCGCGTAGGGTTTCAAGCCCTCTGTTGCCATGCCAGCAGCGAAAGTAACTGCATGCTGCTCTGCAATCCCGACATCAAAGGTGCGGTCCGGGAAGGTTTTTGCAAATTGGCCAAGCCCCGTGCCGTCTGGCATTGCCGCCGTCACAGCAACAATCTTGTCGTCTTTCTCAGCGTGCGCCATCAGAGATTTCGCAAAGACGCTGGTATAGCTGGGCGCGTTAGCGGGTGGCTTCGACTGCGTACCCGTGATCACATCGAACTTGCTGACACCGTGATACTTGTCGGCAGATTCTTCTGCAGGTGCGTAGCCTTTGCCTTTCTGGGTCACCACATGAATGAGGATCGGTCCTTCATCGGCGTCGCGCACATTGCGCAACACCGGCAGGAGGTGATCCAGATTGTGGCCGTCAATAGGCCCGACATAGTAGAAACCCAGTTCTTCGAAGAGCGTTCCGCCGGTTGCCATGCCACGCGCATATTCTTCCGCGCGGCGCGCTTTTTCCTCAAGTGATTTGGGAAACATCTCCGCGATGTGTTTCGCGAAATGGCGGAACCCGCGATAGGTGCCTCCAGAAATCAGGCGTGCCAGATAGGCACTCATCGCGCCCACCGGCGGTGCGATGGACATGTCATTATCGTTCAGGATCACAATCAGGCGGCTGTCCATGGAGCCTGCATTGTTCATGGCTTCATAAGCCATGCCTGCGCTCATGGCGCCGTCGCCGATCACAGCGATGACGTTGTTCTTTTTGTCCTGCAGGTCGCGACCAACCGCCATGCCGAGGCCAGCGGAAATCGACGTTGACGAGTGTGCCGTCCCGAACGGGTCATAGTCGCTCTCTGCCCGTTTGGTGAAGCCGGACAGACCACCTCCCTGGCGAAGGGTGCGGATCCGGTCCCGACGCCCGGTCAGGATCTTATGCGGATAGGCTTGGTGGCCCACGTCCCAGATGATGCGATCATCGGGTGTGTTAAAGACGTAGTGCAGCGCGACTGTGAGTTCGACCACACCAAGGCCAGCGCCTAAGTGACCGCCGGTGATAGACACCGCTTCAATCAGCTCCTGACGCAGCTCATCTGTGATCTGAGGGAGGTCGTCGTCATCATGCGCGCGTAGGTCGGCCGGGATTTTGATCCGGTCCAGCAACGGCGTCTTACTCGTGGTGGTCACTCTGGTTCTTCTCTGACTCTGGCTTGTCGACTTTTAACCTGGGGCGATACTCGACCCGGGTTATCCGGTTCGCGATTGCAGTGCCTCATCTTCTCTTCAGCGTACGGCGAATTGAGGGCCGAGGTAAGGCCGCATTGCGCCGCACCTGCTTACGCGCTGCGGTTTATAACGAAGCTTGTTGCGCTGCGCAAAGAATCTGCTTTTTCATCAAACAAATCAAGGTGTTGAATGGCCTGATCTGCGAGCATTCCGGCCTGTTCGCGTGCCCTTTCAGGGCCCAGAATTGTGGCAAAAGTGGCTTTACCCTTGGCACGGTCTTTCCCGGCTGTCTTGCCAAGGGTCGCACTATCGCCTTCCTCGTCGAGCAAATCGTCGATGATCTGGTAAGCAAGGCCCAAATCATGGGCATAAGCATGCAGCGCATGGTGCGCATCTTTAGACGCTTTGCCCAAAATTGCGCCAGATTCGCAGGCAAATGCGATCAAAGCCCCGGTTTTGAGCTGCTGCAGGCGCGTGAGAGCTCCAATATCTAAAATGGTCCCTTCACTTGCCATGTCGATCATCTGGCCGCCCACCATGCCGTGAGTCCCGACGGCCTTCGCCAAACCCAGAACCAGATCGCAGCGCACGCGATAATCGTCATGGGTGTCCGCGTCGCCCAATATCTCAAACGCGAAGGTCAGGAGTGCGTCGCCCGCTAAAACCGCCGTCGCCTCGTCGAAGGCCTTGTGGGTCGACGGCCGGCCCCGCCTCAGATCATCATCATCCATACAAGGAAGGTCATCATGAACGAGCGAATAGGTGTGAACGCATTCGATCGCTGCTGCAGTGCGGAGCGCCCTGTCTTCACTCACGGTAAAGAGTTTGGCCGCTTCGCACGCCAGATAAGGACGAAAGCGTTTGCCACCGCCAAGCGTCGCGTAGCGCATGGCCTCTGCCACACGGCCCTCGGGGCCCTCAGGCATAGGGAGCAGACGGTCTAGGAGCAGCTCAACATCAGCTGCTGTGTCTTCCATTGCTTGGGTGAGGCTCAGATTGGCCATAGGTCACTCGATATTTGCAGGCTCAGCGCCCACATCACCATTTGCTGACAGGGTGATCTTTTCAACCTTAGCCTGAGCAGACTGCAGGCGGGCTTCGCAATGCGCTTTCAACAGGTTGCCGCGCTCATAAAGCTCAATGGATTTTTCCAGTTCGGCTTCACCAGACTCTAGTTGGCGAACAATTTCTTCCAACTCGGCCAGGGCCGCCTCGAAACTCATTTTCGCGATATCGGCTGGTGCCGTTGATTTACTGGCCGCCATGGCGTCCTCCGATTGGTCTTCAAGTCTTCGAGCCTACACGTCTGTGCCCATTAGGGTTGCCACATGAGCGCTGGTGCTTCGAGCAAGTGCGCCTAAGTCATAGCCTCCCTCAAGGGTCGAAACAATGCGACCATCACACGCATATTGAGCAACGCCCATCAACTCCTTGGTTACCCAGACATAATCTGGCTCTGTAAGATTGAGACCGGCCAAAGGATCCTCTTCATGGCCGTCAAATCCCGCCGAAATCAACAGAATGTCCGGGTCAAAAGCCCACAAGGCCGGGAGAATCACTTTCTCATAGGCCGCTCTGAATTCCTGGCCATCCGTCCCCTGTCCCAGAGGCACATTGACGATATTGCCGACACCGGTTTCGCTGGCGTCACCGGTGCCAGGATAGAGCGGTGATTGGTGGGTGGAGGTGTAGAACAGGTTTTCATCAGCTTCAAAAATGGCCTGAGTGCCATTGCCATGATGGACGTCGAAATCGACCACGGCTGCTTTCAACAAACCGTATTTTTCCCGCGCATAAAGAGCGCCGACGGCCACATTGTTGAAAAGGCAGAATCCCATGGGCGTTTCAGGTTCAGCGTGATGGCCCGGCGGACGCACGGCACAAAACGCGTTCTGCACTTGACCGGATGCGACAGCGTCGACGGCTCTGCAGACAGCACCGGCAGCTCTCAATGCTGCTTCGCCAGAGCCCGGCGACATGACGGTATCTGCATCGATGTGCACAACGCCCTTTGTCGGCATGCTCGCCATCAGGTCTTCGACATGGGCGCGCGGATGCACGCGCGCTATGTCTTCAACACTTGCTCTTGGTGCCTCTTCTCTCTGGAGCGCATCAAACTGGGGGTCGCTCAGTGCGTCCAACACAGCACGTAACCGGGCCGGGCTTTCCGGATGCCCCGCAGATGTCTGATGATCCAGGCACGCGTCATGGCTGAGCAGAAGTGTCGTCATGCCATAAGTGTCGCGTGACTTGAGGGTCGGTTCAAGCGCCGCTTCGCACGTACCAATCCACACCCTTGTCATCGCGGCTCACGGTTGCGTCTCCGCGCGCCACAAGACAGGACAGGTGTGCCAGACTTTCGCCGGTCGCCATGAAAAACACATCGGGCCCAATCTTCCGCTTAAAGAGAGCGGGAAACACATCAATGGCGCGCTTTGGTTCCGCGAGCATCTCCAGAAGTTTCGCAAGCCCGTCTTCGTGGCCATCCACCAGCGCGTCGAGGCGCCTATGGAGGCCATAAAAGGGCTCATTATGGGCGGGCAACACCAAGGCGTCTTCAGGCAGAGCGGCCTTCAGCTTCTTGCAGCTGTCGATCCATTCTTGCAGTGGATCTGCGTGGGCCTCTGTTGGGTGCAAGCTCACATTGGACGAGATGCGCGGCAGCACCTGATCACCTGAGATCAGAATGTTCAGCTCATCGCAGAAGAGACAAACATGTTCAGGGGCGTGGCCAGAGCCCACAATCACACGCCACTCGCGACCGCCCATTGTGAGTTTGTCGCCCTCCTTCAGGCGTTTGAAAACGTCGGGCATGCGCGATACACGCTCCCCAAAACCACCGAAGCGCTTGGCATAGCCTTCTACGCCTTTTTGAGAGAAACCAGCGGCACGGTAAAATTCCAAGGCGTCTTGAGGCGCTTCTTTGCCGGTATCCGCTACCAGCGTCCGGCACATCAGGTAATCCGTGCGAGACATTTCGAGGGTGACGTCGAACTTGCGCGTGATCCAGCCCGCAAGACCCACATGATCAGGATGCAGGTGTGTGACGATGACCCGTTTGACGGGTTTGCCGCCAAGTTTCTTGGTAAAAATCTCACGCCAGGAGGCTTTGGTCACATCGTCATTGACGCCTGTGTCGACGACGACCCAGCCGTCTTTGTCATCAATGAGCCAGAGGTTGATGTGATCAAGCGCAAAGGGGAGTGTCATCCGCACCCAATAGATGCCAGATGCAACTTCGCGAATTTCCCCTGCTTCGGGAATTCCCTCGATCGGGTAACTGAGACCCTTCTCATCAACTTCGGCTAAAGAGACATCACTCATAGGAATTTGTTCCCAAAATTACTGTTGGGCGGAGTGTGCCGAGTGTCAGAGCAGAGGTCAAACGGGGGAATGCCGGCTCAAGCACCCAATTGTTGCTCATCCAGCGTGAAAAGCGAGGCCGCCCCTGCCGTCGCCGGAGTCACAAGTCCTGCGCATGTGGGCAGGGTATTTTCTGCAAAGAAGCGTGCGGTCGCCTTTTTTGCAGCGAGATACGAATCGTCAGGGCTCTCGACAGCGGCGAGCGCCGCCTTTGTGAGATAGAGCCCCCCCGCTACATTCCCGAAGAGCTTGGCGTAAGGCGTCGCGCCAGCCAGGCAATCCTGCACGTTGCTTTTGCCGGTCTCCAACATCCAGTCTGTTGCTTCTTCCAATGCATCCAATGCATCCGCCAGAGCATGACCTGCAATGTTCAAATCAGCATCATTGTGCGCGGCAGCACTTTCTGCAGTCTCTCGGATTTCTCCAAGATAGGCTTTGACGACCTCTCCATCGCCAAGCGGCAGCTTGCGGGAGACAAGGTCAATCGCCTGGATCCCATTCGTGCCTTCATAGATCGGCGCGATGCGGGCATCACGATAGTGTTGAGCTGCGCCTGTCTCTTCGACAAAGCCCATGCCGCCATGGATCTGCAGACCGATGGAGGCGACCTCGACCCCTATGTCCGTGCTCCAAGCCTTGGCTATCGGTGTGAGCAGGTCAGCACGGGCCTGCCCCGCAGCTTTCGTCGCATCATCTGTACCAGCATGGGCGGTGTCGATTGCAACCGCGTTGGCATAACAGATGGCGCGCGATGCTTCGGTGAGTGATTTCATCGTCATAAGCATGCGCCGGACATCTGGGTGGCCAATGATGGCTCCCATCTCGCCCGCGGGAATATCCATGCCCTCAGGTCGTCCCTGCTTGCGGTCCAATGCATAGCCCAATGCCTGCTGATAGGCGCGCTCTGCCACGGCGACGCCTTGTATGCCAACAAAAAGACGGGCGTTGTTCATCATGGTGAACATGCAGGCGAGGCCCTTGTTCTCCTGACCAACCAGATAGCCGACAGCACCACCCTCTTCGCCGAACGACATGACGCATGTGGGGCTTCCATGAATGCCAAGCTTTTCTTCCAGCCCAATGCATTTGGCGTCATTGCGCGCGCCAAGCGATCCATCTTCATTGACAAGAACCTTTGGAACCAAGAAAAGCGAAATACCGCGGGTGCCTGCTGGCGCATCCGGCAGGCGGGCCAGGACCAGGTGAATGATATTGTCGGTAAAGTCGTGATCGCCGTAAGTGATAAAGATCTTGGTGCCTGAGATCAGATAGGTGCCGTCGCCCTGCGGTTCTGCCTTTGCTTTCAAGGCATTCAGATCAGACCCTGCCTGAGGCTCCGTCAGGTTCATCGTGCCTGTCCATTCACCAGAGATGAGTTTCGGCAAGTAGGTGGCCTTCTGTTCTTCCGTGCCGTGAGCCGTCAGCGCTTCAACGATGCCTTGCGAGAGAAGCGGACAGAGGCCAAAGCCCATGCTGCCCGCATTCCACATTTCCTGCAGGGCGGCTGCGAGCACAACCGGGAGACCCTGCCCACCATATTCCGGACTTCCCAGAATGGAGCCCCAGCCTGCCTCAACCCACTGCTTGTAGGCATCGGCGTAGCCTGGCGAGGTCTCCACGCCGTTGTCGGTCAGCACTGGATGGGTCTGATCACCGGCAGTATTAATGGGGGCAATCACATCAGCTGCGAGCTTCGACGCTTCTTCGAGCACCGCATCAATGAGATCATCACTCAGGTCGGGAAAGGCCCCTGACGCCTGCAACTTGTCCAGACCTGCGAGGGATTTAAGGGTAAATGCCATGTCCTGGACGGGGGGGCGATAGGTCATCTGTCTCTCCGGTAACTAGCTCGGGCGGCGTCTCAATTGAATTGCCACCTTTTACTGTATTCTCTCGTGAAGGCGAACTGCCTGAACCAGAAAATGGTGTAAAAGACGGGACAGTCCAGCTTTAAGCTCGCTTACTGACAATTTGCTCAATAAATCATGACCAAAAGTGTTTCCCCTGCCCGTGACAACTGAACTTCTGACCCCTGAAGCTGAAAATCTCGCCCGAGCTGCCGTTGCGCTGCAGGCTGGGCAGCTTGTCGCATTTCCGACAGAAACTGTTTATGGCCTTGGTGCGGATGCAACGAATGATGAGGCAGTGGCGGCGATCTTCGCCACCAAAAAACGTCCGACCTTTAATCCGCTGATTGTGCATGTGAAAAACCTCGCAGAAGCAGAGACGTATGCGCAGATTGGTGAAGTGGGACAATTGCTCGCGAAGCATTTCTGGCCGGGCGGGCTGACCCTCGTCGTGCCACGTTCCGCAGACTGCTCTTTGTCTCTCCTGGTTAGCGCGGGGCTCGATACAGTGGCGCTAAGGGTTCCAGCACATGATGTAGCGCAGCGCCTTCTGGAGGCGGTCGCGCGACCGCTCGCAGCCCCTTCTGCCAATCCGTCCGGTCGCTTGAGCCCAACCGAAGCACTCCATGTGATGGAGGGACTGGGGGGCGAAGAAGCTCTGTCCTTTGTCGTTGATGGAGGCTCGTGCAGTCTGGGGCTTGAGTCGACGGTGATTGGTCTCCCGAAAGATGGTCCGCCAACGTTGCTTCGGCCCGGCGCCATTCCACGTGCCGAGATTGAAGCGGTTCTGGGTAAACCCTTGTTAGATCCAGAAGCGCCGGGAGGCGCAGAAGGACGCTCATCTCCGGGCATGCTCGCGAGCCACTACGCGCCCAACGCATCATTGCGACTTAACGCAACAGAATGCGGTGAGGATGAAGTGCTCCTCGGATTCGGGGACGTGGAATGCGTGCTCAACCTCAGCCCCGCTGGCGACGCAAGCGAAGCTGCCGCCAATCTCTTTTCCATGCTGAGAAAACTCGATGCAGAAGCGGGCGGCATGAGTCTCGCTGTGAGCCCCATCCCTATGGAAGGCCTTGGCGAAGCGATCAATGACCGGCTGGCGCGGGCTGCCGCACCTCGGGATTAGATTGAGAACAACAAACAGATAAAAGCCACCATCGCTGTAATCCCTAGTGTCCACGTATCAAAAGCAAGCATTGGCCGTGTCTCAAAAGCCTTCTGAATAGAACCCGGTAGATAAACAAAGAAACCAGGAATAGGCGTGTTCTCTCGGCGTCCTTCCATTGCTCGAATTCGTATGCCGCACCAGCCCAACGCCAAACCAACCCCTGCAACGAACAGAGAGATTCCGGTTACAACACAAACTAGTAGAAATGCAATTGCTCCAAAGAAATGCGGCACTACAATCATTTGCAGCTTTTCTTCTGCAATATCTTGCTCTCGGATGGACACCCGGTACCTCCGAAAGAATGGCCAGTATCCATTGAATGCCTGTATCGAAGCCATCCAATAAGCTGCACCACAAAAAACAAATGCGATGGCGATGTCGAACAATCTATCGGCCTCTAAAATGCTGGGTCCTGACCAATCAGCAGTGTTGGAATGCCGTGGGTTTCAGGCTTCACGGTTGCTACCAATGTTCCCTTCTTCCGTCCAGTACGCACCCCTGACACATTCACACCTGCCTGCGTCAGCCGTTCCTGCATGAGGGCCAAGTCCGGTGCGCGGTAAGCGATGCCCCAAAGACTATCCTTCTCCGGCACTTCGTCCTTTGCCGTTGGTGTTACGACTTCGAGCGTTACATTGCCCACTCGGAAGAAGAGCTGCCGCACACCCCATTTTTCAATCGTGTGGTCGAGCGCAAGACGCAGTCCCAACTGTCCTTCGAAAAAAGCGATGAGGTCGTCCGGCCGCGGCGTATTGACCACAACATGATCCACGGCGTCGACTGCCGCGCGGCCATTTACTCCCTCAGCTGTCGGAGACAAGGGGATTGCCAGACGGTCTGCCTGCTCAATCACAAACATGAAAAGTCCCCCGGTCTCATCCGGGGAAAGCATCACATTACGCCAGGCGCGTTCATTGCCTGCCGCGTCTTTTGCCCCACCGGGAATCGGATCGGTGGGATTAAGCCCGGCATCCTTCAAATGACGGACGCAGGCATCCGCATTCACCGTGCCAAACACAAGCCCCATCAGCCCCTCGCCCTCATCTTCCAATTTTGTGCGGATCATGTCGGCGAATTGGCCCTCGCCGGTCGCGGCTACAAACTCAAGATAGGTGTTTCTGAGGCGATAGATGAGATTGGAGGAGCCGAGTCCTGGATGCTCCCCCTCCCAGGACGGTTCGCGCCCCAGAATGCGTGTATAGGTGGATTTGGCGGCGCCAAGGTCCCGCACGGCGATAACAATGTGGTCAATCGTGTCAATCATGGAGGCGAGCCTAGCGGGCCACTCAGCGGCGGCCAAGCTTGCATTTGCGCGACGAAGCTTGCGCTTGTGCTAAACTCGGGCAGCAAAACGGAGTGATCACACAAAATGTCTGTTGCCGAGACCCAAAATCCCCAATTTGAGCTGGATGACCTTCCAGAGCTTGTTGAACGCTTCCATGTTCCCGGTGCGTCGATCGCCGTCTGGCATGGTGGTGCGCTGTCTGAAGCGGCGGCTGGTGTGGTCAATCTGAACACTGGCGTTGAAGCCACGCAGGACACGCTCTTCCAGATCGGATCTATTACCAAGCTCTACACCACGGTGCTCGTGCTGCAATTGGTGGACGAAGGCTTGCTGAGCCTCGACGAGCCCATCCGGAAATGGTTACCAGACTTCAAGGTCGGCGATGCTGAGGCCACAGCGAAAGTCACGCTTCGGCACCTGCTCACACATACCAGCGGGATTGATGGGGACTATTTTGTCGATGCCGGACGCGGTGAAGACAGGGTCGAGAAATTCGTTTCAGCGTTGGGTGAGCTGCAAAACCTCTCACCCTTTGGTCATATGTTCGCCTATTGCAATGTCGGATTTGTAATAGCTGGCAGGGTGATCGAAAAGGTCACCGGCCTTCCCTGGGACAAGGCGATGCGCACCCGCATCGTGAAAAACATCGGGACGCCCTCCTTTTCGACTCTGCCCGAGCAGGCGATGCGTCACCGAACGGCAATTGGTCACCTGGGAACGCCCGGCAAAGGCTTGATGGTGTCGCCCATTGCCTACCTCGCGCAATCGAATGCCCCTGCCGGTTCTACCCCGATGGCAACAGCCAAAGACATCGTGACCTTCGGGCGGACACTGATGGATGGTGGCGTTGCGCCCAATGGCCATCAACTGATTTCTAAAGAAAACACAGCCCTCATCGCCCGTCCGCACTGCGCCTGCCCCCCCGGCGGCTCGCTCGACGGAATTGGGCTTGGTGCCTTTCTCTGGAACTGGGGCGGTAGGTTGGCTGAGCAGGAATATGATGTGTTTGGGCATGACGGCTCGACCATTGGACAAGCCGCCTTCCTGCGTATTCACCCGAAGAGCGGCACCGTTGTCGTTCTCCTTACCAATGGGGGCGATGGCAAAGGATTGGCGCAAGCTCTCCTGACCCGGATATTTACGGCGACATCAAACATTGCACCGCAGGAAATACCATCACCCGTAGGAACAGGCGAACAGCTCGGTCCCTATGTGGGCACCTACGCCAAGACAAGCGAAACGGCACATGTAACCCTAAAAGAGGGGACCCTCTACGTGACGATCCAGCCAAGCGCCAATTTTGGGGTCATTGGCAGTGGTGGGGAGGTCGAACTCAAATCCGTCGGGGAAGGCCGCTTTGTAGGCACCAATCCAGGCATGTCGCAGTCGGTCAATTTCAATTTTCTGGAACCGGACGATCGAGGTCGACCGCGATATCTTTATTCAGGTGCACGCGCGCTCACACGGGTGGATGACTGAAATGAGCGATGAGTTTCTTGCTCAGGTCTGCGCGATCGTTGGCGAGAGTGGCGTAACCACCAACGCAGACGACATGGCGCCCTATCTTGAAGAACGCCGAGGCCTCTATTTTGGCAAGGCAGCAGCCATTGTACGGCCAGGGTCTACAGAAGAAGTCGCCGCCGTCATGAAGCTTGCGCATGAGACGGACACTATTGTCGTACCGCAGGGCGGCAATACAGGCCTTGTGGGCGGGCAAACGCCTGATCAGAGCGGCATGGCCATTGTCCTCAACCTGAGCCGCATGAATGCTGTGCGCTCCCTCGACGTAGAGAACAACACGCTGAGCGTTGATGCCGGCGTGACACTTGCGGCAGCGCAGGACGCTGCAGCGTCTGCCTCTCGTCTTTTTCCTCTTAGCCTTGCGTCCGAGGGTACCTGCCAGATTGGCGGGAACCTCGCGACCAATGCAGGCGGGACAGCGGTTCTTCACTATGGCAATGCACGCGACCTGGTGTTGGGTCTGGAAATCGTGCTTGCCGATGGGCGCATCTGGGATGGTATGCGCGGTTTGCGCAAAGACAATACAGGCTACGACCTCAAACAAATCTTTTTGGGTTCAGAGGGCACGCTCGGCATCATTACCGGTGCTGTTCTGAAACTCTTTCCATCACCTAAATCACACGCAACAGCAATCGCTGCAGTCCCCACACCGGCAGCGGCTGTTTCTCTTCTCCGGCATGTCGAAGCTGAGAGCGGCGGTGCCATCACCGGTTTCGAACTCATGCCGCGCACCGGCATTGAGATGGTCTGCACCCACGTGCCAGGTGCCCGAGACCCGCTCAGCACTCCCTCGCCCTGGTATGTACTTGTGGAACTGTCATCCGGCAGCAATGGCGATGAGCTCAATACGTTGCTCGAAACGTCTCTCACCGGTGCGATTGAACGGGTATTGGTCTCAGACGCGGTTGTCGCGCAGTCAGACACTCAAAGGGCAGAGTTCTGGCAGGTTCGCGAAGCCATGTCAGATGCTCAGCGCCATGAAGGCGGCAGTATCAAGCATGATGTGTCTGTGCCGATTTCAAACATCACCCGCTTTCTAGAGCGTGCGATAGAGGCGGTACAATCCGAACTGCCTGGCATTCGGCCCGTGCCTTTCGGTCATCTTGGGGACGGGAACATCCACTTCAATCTGAGCCAACCCAAAGCCATGGCGACAGAAGCTTTCCTGGATCAATGGACCCATTTCAACCAAATCGTTCATGGGATCGCGCTTAACCTCGATGGGTCGATCAGTGCTGAGCACGGTATTGGTCAGCTCAAGCGGGATGAGATGGCGGCGCTCAAGTCAGATGTTGAGTTGGATCTGATGCGCACGCTCAAGCGCACGCTTGATCCAAAAGGCATTCTCAATCCAGGAAAAGTCTTGAGGGTCTAACGCGCTCACGCTTTGGCTGCGTCCGCTTCCTTCAAGAGCAAGGAACTGTCAGCAGATGGCGCACCATCTGCACCGCCGGAGAGAAAATCACCAATTGGCAGGTTTTGCGCCGGCACGATCAGAATCTTATCAACCCGCGGCCCATCCATATCAGCCACCTCAAAACGGTAGCCATTCCATGCGAAGTAATCACCCTCTGTCGGCAAGCGCTCAAACCAATGCAGCATAACGCCAGCAAGCGTGTTCACATCACCGGTATTGTCGCCCGGCAGACTTGTTAGCATCAGGAGACGTTTCACTTCGTCAACGGACACAACCCCATCCACAAGATAGGAGCCGTCTTCCCGCTGTACGATGGCGGTATTGTTGTCAGAGGCGTTGGCAGATGTATCGCCTACCATGGCAAAGAAAATTTCGGCCATGGTCAGCGTGCCAACAATGTCGCCATATTCATCGACAATGAAGCACATGAACTTGTTCTCAGCCTGAAGCAGGCTGAGTGCTTTCAAAACGGTAGAGGTGCGCGGCACGTAGAGAGGCGGCGTCATGCGTGCGAAGAGTGCTTCATTGGTCGCTTTCTCGATGTTCGAGAACAGATCCTCCATGCGCACCATGCCAACTGTCGGACCATCCGGACCTTTACGTACCGGGTAGCGCTGACTTTCGTTCGCACGAATCAGAGCCATGTTTTCTGCAAAACTCGCATCCGTATCAAGCCAGACCAGCTGCGTTCGAGGGCGCATTACCTCACCAACGCGGGTGTCGCCCAATCCGAGCACACGGTTCACAATGTCGCGCTCGACGCTCTCGACGGCGCCGGTGGCAACGCCCTCTTCCACCAGATGCTTGATTTCTTCTTCCGTCACCTCAACCACGTCCTGACCCGTTGCGCCATAGGCTTTCAGAACAGATTCGGTTGAGTAAGACAGCAGCGTCACAGCGGGCGAGAGCGCGCGGGTCACTGCCACCATCGGGCGGGCAATCTTGATCGCGATCCGCTCCGGGTTGGACAGGGCGACCCGTTTGGGCACCAACTCGCCAATGATCAGTGAGAAATAGGTGATGATGATAACAACAAGGGCGAACGCGATGGGCTCGCCATATTCGGCCAGCATTTCCCACCCGCCGATAACTTCGCCCAAGGGGGCCGCCAAAGTGGCGCCACCAAAGGCACCCGCAAAGACCCCAACCAGGGTGATGCCGATCTGGACGGCAGATAGGAAACGGCTTGGATCCTGGTTCAGGGAGATCGCGAGTTCGATACCGCCGGTGCTGCTTTTCCCGGCCTCTTGCTGCCTTGTCAAAAGGCCAAGCAGGCGCTGCCGCCTGGATGACACAATTGCCATCTCAGACAGGGAGAAAAAGCCATTCAAAAGGATGAGAACGGCGAGAATAACAATGTCGGCTGCCATGACGTCTCCAGAGTCGGATACATAGTATACAGCACTTGGTTTTCAAGCGGAATCGCCGGGACGGAGATTTCTTCCCCAGCGTCAATTAGACCTTTGCCCCCCCTGGAATAGCCATATTTTCCAAGCGGCTTTGCGTACTCAGAGGAGACTGAGTTGATCATCGTCAGGCGGGGCCTGTTTTGAGCTGTCTGGTATTGCCTGATCCGCATCGGGATCAACGATTTGTGTCAGTCCCGCATCATCCTGAGAAATCTTGTTCACCCGTGGGCTGACAGGAACTGCCTCCATCACATCGTCAGGCGCAGACCTTAGGAGCTCCGCAGCCTCCTTTGCGGACGTACCCTTGTTGTCCAGCCAGGCATCCCAATCTTTTGGGTCCAATATGACCGGCATGCGATGATGGACAGGTGCCAGTCGGTCATTTGCCGCCGTCGTTACCACCGCACAGGTTTCCAGCTCTGACCCGTCGGCGCTCATCCAATCGTCCCATATGCCTGCCATAGCGAAAGGCGCACCATTACTACGCTGAATAAGGTGGGGCTGCTTTGGACGCCCTTCGCGGGCCTGCCATTCATAGAAGCCGTCTGCAGGAATGAGGCACCGCCGGTGCCGGAAGCCGCCTCGGAAGGAAGGTTTCTCATCAATTGTTTCTGCCCGGGCATTTATCAGAACGGACTTTGGCATCTCCTTCATCCAGGAAGGTACCAACCCCCACCTGACCAGCTGGAAATGTCGCTTGCCTGCAACCAGCCGAACGATGGGCACGGGCTGTGTCGGCGCGATATTGTATCGCGGCGGAAAGTTCGGATGCTCTTCAAAGTCGAAGAAGGCCCGCAGCTCTTCCGGTGACCGTTCGATTTTGTAGCGACCGCACATGGACTTGCTATTTCTTCTCGACAGATTCAGCAGGGTATCCCGCTTCGGCCCAGGCGGTGAAACCACCACGCATATGCGCCACGTTTTTAAGCCCAACGTCATGGGCAGCCTTGCCTGCAAGAGCCGACCGCCAGCCTTTGTTGCAGTAGAAGATGAACTGCTGGTCCGCTGCCTTAAAAATGTCTTTGAAATAGGGACTTGTTTCGTCCACCCAGAATTCGGTCATGCCACGTGGCATGTGATAAGCGCCTGGGATGCGCCCCTCACGCCAGATTTCACGGATGTCCCGGGCATCAATCACGGTGACATGCGGTTCCGCATACAAGGCTTTGACGTCGTCCACACTCAAACAGTCAATTTGTGTTTCCGCCGCATCGACGAGCTCTAGTATGGTGGGCATGAGCGAGATCCTCTTCAACTAGGCAATTGTTAGTGATTCATTGTATCACGTGTCGAGCAACCACCGCGAGATTGATGCTGCTGGCCCCTGCTATCTTGATGAGATAGGGTGCGCCGTTTTCCATGAACGTGCTGGAACCCATGAGCAGACCCACCTTGATTGAACTTAGCGATGTTTCGGTCCGCCTTGGCGGCCGGGAAGTCCTTACGGATGTGGACCTTCAGGTGAACCGGGGCGAAATTCTCACCCTCATTGGGCCGAATGGGGCGGGAAAGACCACCCTTGCGCGCACCCTTCTTGGGATTTTGAAACCCTCATCAGGCCTCGTCAGCACCGATGAAGGCGCACGGATTGGCTACGTCCCTCAACGCATGCAGATTGAAGCAGCTCTTCCACTCACTGTGCGCCGTCTTCTTTCACTGACGCGCACCTACAGCGAAGACGAGATGAAGCGGAGTCTCACAGAGGTAGATGCAGCACATCTGCTCGACCGGCAAGCTGCTGAGCTTTCCGGCGGCGAATATCAGCGTGTTCTTCTTGCGCGCGCCCTTCTTGGATCGCCTGACCTCCTGATCCTTGATGAGCCCACCAGCGGAATTGATTTTGCTGGTCAGAGCGCACTCTATGACCTGCTTGCGACCATCAGGCAGGAAAGAGGGTGCGCAATCCTGCTCATTTCTCACGATCTGCATGTGGTGATGGCTGCCTCCGACCGCGTTATTTGCGTGAATGGTCATGTCTGCTGCGAAGGCGCGCCAGAAGCGGTGACGAGCGACCCTGCTTATGTCGCCCTATTTGGTCCGGGCCACGCAGAATCACTAGCCGTCTTCAAGCACCATCACGATCATGTCCATGATGTTTCCGGTCATGTGCATGGGGAGGACGAACCCCATGTTTGAAGAGTTTTTTGTTCGTGCTCTCTTGGGTGGGATTGGTGTTGCGCTGATTGCTGGTCCGCTTGGGTGCTTTGTCGTCTGGAGACGCATGGCCTATTTCGGAGACGCCCTTGCCCATTCGGCACTGCTTGGCGTCGCACTTGGCTTCCTTCTTTCCATTGAACCGGCCCTTGGTGTGTTGGTTGCAAGCGCAGTCCTCGCTGTCGCCTTTACGTTTCTTCAGAAACAGCAACGTTTTGCAGCAGATACAGTGCTCGGACTACTCGCCCACTCTGCACTCGCACTCGGCCTCGTTGCTCTCGGCTTTTTAGATCATTTACGGATCGACCTTATGGGCTACCTCTTTGGGGATGTTCTGGCTCTTTCCTGGAACGATGTCGCCCAAATATATGTAGGTGCCGGTGTGGTCCTTGCTGGACTGCTCGCCATCTGGCGGAAGCTCCTGGCTGTCACAGTGGACCCGGAGCTCGCACAAGCCGACGGCATTCATCCGCTTACTATTCGTCTCCTCTTCAGTCTCTTGCTTGCGGTCGTCGTCGCGCTTGCCATGCAGGTTGTTGGGGTTCTTCTTATCACCGCGCTACTGATCATCCCGGCTGCCGCGGCCCGACGTTTCTCCTCAACACCGGAACAGATGGCGGTCCTGGCCGCCCTTGCTGGAGCATTCTCAGTGGCACTTGGGCTTGGGGGGTCCTTCTCCTTTGACACAGCCTCCGGTCCATCGATCGTCATTGCTGCATTGCTGCTTTTTCTCGGTGCAAACGGCCTGGCCGCGCTGCTCCAGAGAGCCCGAAGCAAATAAAAGTCACCCACAACGCCATTTTTGGCAGTTTTGTGCTGTTTTCAAGACAACCAAATATCAAGATCTAATCCCTACTTTAGGTCGTTGGGGTTGGCGATTTTCGGCTGCATTGCTGCAGGTCGGAGGTATGCAGAGGCAAGATGGCGACGGATGTAGAAACATTCCGGGATGATATGGAGCGTCCAGCGGGTGGCATTGGCTTTCCGCGCACGCTGCGTCTGCTCGTCCAGGGCAAAAATATCAATGAAGATACGCTGCTGGCTACCGACTATCTCAACCATTTCAACGAGATCGTCATGCTGCTGGAATTGGTTGCCGACATGCCCGATTGCCTTGAAGACGCGCTTGAATGGAAGCCAAAGAGCTACGAGGACCATTTCGAGGATTCCAGCTTTCAGAACAAGGCGCTCGCCATATTCGCTTATGAAAACGCTCCGCGACGCTACCGGGAACCTTTCGATCAGTTGGTGCAGCAAATGGATGCCACGGTCATTGCCGCATTGAAGGGCCTGAGTGCGTCATCGGAGCTGGGTGACGCAGAAAAAACGCATCTGCTTGTCTCACGGGTGACGACAAAGCTGCAACGCTTTGTCGACGTCGCAAGCGCGGTGATCCACGGTCGCGTCGAGACCTCCGGCCAGGATGAAATCGATACGCTGCTCTCAGAAATCGATGATGAAGAAGCAACGCCAGAAACCGACTCGCCCGAAACCGAAGCTCCCGCGCCGCTCGGCGAACAGGATGACGCAGCGTCTCAAGCCCAAATTGACGCCCTTTTTGACTAGCCTTGCGTCGCCGTGTTCAGCCTCCAAAGGACACTCGTTCTGGCGCGCGTCAGTGCTATAGTCTCCCTAACAAATATCACTAAGAAGAGAGACTCTGGGGAGACGATCATGACTTACAAACCTTTTGACCTGACTGGCAAAGTTGCCCTGGTAACAGGCGGCAATGGCGGCATTGGCCTTGGTATGGCAGAAGCCATGGCGGCAAGCGGTGCTGACGTGGCTATCTGGGGCACGAATGAAGAGAAGAACGCCAAGGCAGCTGAAGCACTCAAAGCGCATGGAACGAAAGTCGCTGTTCGCCGTGTGGATGTTTCCAACGAACAGGAAGTGATTGACGGCGTTGAGGCGACTGTCGCCGAGCTCGGCCGTATCGACACGGTTGTCGCCAATGCCGGGATTGGATTTGGGTCGCCCTCTTTCGTCGACATGACGACTGAGGTCTACAGGAAGGTCCTTGCAGTCAATTTGGATGGTGTTTTTTGGACCCTGCGTGAATCCGCACGGCACATGGTCGAGCGGTCAAAAGACGGTGACAAGGGCGGGTCCCTTGTGGGCATCGCAAGCCTTGCAGCGATTGAAGGGGCGGCCCGCAATCAGGCCTATGCCGCAACGAAGGGCGGGGTTATCTCCATGATCAAAGCCTGTGCGTCGGAATATGGCCGATACAACATTCGCGCGAATGCCATCCTCCCGGGCTGGATTGCCACAGACATGACATCTCAGGCTCAGGCCGCGCCCGCGTTCGCTGAAAAAGTGATCCCGCGCGTGCCGATCCGCCGCTGGGGTGAGCCGGAAGATTTTGGTGGAATGGCTGTCTATCTTGCGAGCGACGCCTCAACTTACACAACAGGCACGACCATGATCATTGATGGTGGCTACTCAATGTTCTGATGTCACTCTGTTCTGGACAGGCGTCTGTTGATTTGAATAAGGCCTGGGCGGCAACGTTCAGGCCTTTTTCAGGCCTCCGGTTTCGGCGCGTTTCCTGCAGTTCCTCGTCCATGATGTTGGATTATGTACGAAATCGACAGCAACGCCTGGTTGACCTGTCCCAGATTGGGACAAAACAGCTGATGCGTCCTGCTATGGGGCTGGCGGCCCTTTTGATGGTGTCCCTCGCCTTTGCAGGAAGTGCCAATGGGGAAACCCGAAGCGGCGCCAGCGAAGGAGAAATGGTCCGCTTGGCTGAGATCCTGGGCGCCGTGCATCATCTCCGTGAGGTCTGCAATGCCAATGAAGGACAGCTCTGGCGCTCTAAAATGCAGGACCTGTTACGCCATGAGATGCCCTCAACAGACATGAAAGAACTGATGGTGGCTCGCTTCAACCGGGCTTATCACCAACACCGGCTGGCCTATCCAAGGTGCACGGGACAGGCACGAACAGATGCCGCCCGCTTTCTCGATGAAGGCTCTGGCCTGGCACAACGGTTGGCCGCCAGAACCCGCGGCTGACCGCCATCTACCTAAGAATTTCTCGGGTTTTTCAGTCTGATATTAACCTTTGGCCCAACTTGTGACGGGACAAAGCGGCGATATGTGTTAAAAGGAACCCACGCCCTGTTCCAATTCGGGACAGGACACAACATGTTCCTAAAGGCGGCACCAAAAGCTGCCTGTTTCAAGAAAGGCCGCCACCGCTCATGGCCGACTCTCGCGACACCGCTGCCGACGATCTCCTTCACGAAGATGAAGAATTCGAGTTCCCGCTTCCAGATGACGACGAGCAGCGCCGTATTGCTCTTCAGATATTTCTGGATGCCTGGGACGATGCGCTTGCCGAAGGCGTAAACCCGGATGTTCTCGCCAGCACCGCCATCTTCGCAGCGTTCAGTGACATGGTAGAGACCTATGGCGAAGAAGCGGTGAGCGAAATGGCTGAGGGTATGAAGGCCCGCGTCCAGCAGGGCGAGTTCACTCTCAACCAGACCCGCCACTAAGATTATCGACCCAACAAAAACGGCGCTTCGCTGGTCAGCGGAGCGCCGTTTTGTGTGTCTAAGATCTGTTGTTAGTTAGATCACCGCTTCGATCAGATGCGGGCCTTTTTCTCTCATACAAGCCGCAAATTGTTCAGCAAATTCCTCAGCGGTTTCCGCGCGCGTGGAGTTAACCCCCATGCCCTGGCCCAACTGCACCCAATCCAACTCAGGATTGTGCAGGTCGAGCATGGACAGCGCCTTTGGCCCTGGATTCTCAGCACCCACCCGCATCAGCTCTACATTGAGGATCGCATAGGACCGGTTCGCAAAAATCACCGTTGTGACGTCAAGCTTCTCGCGTGCTTGTGTCCAGAGCGATTGCAGCGTGTACATGGCGCCACCATCTCCGTGCAGACACACAACCTTGCGGTCGGGACAGGCAACTGCCGCGCCGGTTGCAACCGGCAGCCCTTGCCCAATCGCCCCACCTGTTAGCGAGAGATGGTCATGGGGCGCTGCGGTCGCTGTGTAGATCGCTGGCCCGATGCCGCTGGTCGCTGCTTCGTCGGAGACAATGGCGCCTTCCGGCAGGTAATGCGCGACCACCTGTCCGGCGGTGAAGCTGTCGAGTTTCCCGGTGGGCAGATCCGGCAGTTCGAGCTTGGCAACATTCATCGGTCCGGTTGGTGCACCAACGGCTTCCGCCAACGCTTCCAAGGCCCCCGTCCCGTCTTCGTGAGGATGCGCCAATATATTGATCTCACACCCTTCCGGCGTCATCCAACTGGCTTTACCGGGATAAGCAAAGAAGGAAACAGGCGGCTTGGCTCCCACAAGA
This sequence comes from Effrenium voratum, assembly GCA_963377175.1. Classification (NCBI taxonomy): domain Eukaryota; class Dinophyceae; order Suessiales; family Symbiodiniaceae; genus Effrenium; species Effrenium voratum. The sequence continues at coordinate 33,193 of CAUJNA010001191.1, forward strand.
ACGAGCTGCTCGGTTCCGGCCAGATCTTCTTCAATCTGTTCGGAGAAGTACGGCAGACGGTCCACCATGACCCGCCCTGCGCCGCGTTGTATGCGTGCGGTAAAGGTATCGCACATGATCCGCGCGCCGGTTTTGGCAGCGATCCGCCCTGCCGCTAACAGTCCATCTTCTTTGAGCGCAGCGCCCCGGATCAGGATCGCCGTCTTCTTCCCGTTTTTTAGCAGTGCGGCAATGCGATCAACTGCGGCGCCTTCAACAGCGGCGGGCCCCACAATGTCGAGCGCCGGTGAGGATCCTTCCGCCTCAAGCCAGGCGGTATCTGCGGGCAAAACCAACGTGGCGATCTGGCCGGGCGCAGACATGGCGGCCTGCACCGCCCGCGCGCCATCTGCTGCAGCCGTCTTTGGCGACGGCGATGAGTGATACCAACCTGACACTGGCGAGGCGAACCCCTTCAGGTCAGACGCGAGTGGTGCATCATACTGGGCGTGATAGGTGGCGTGATCGCCGACAATATTCACTATAGGCGTGTCAGCTCGGCGGGCATTGTGAAGATTCGCCAGGCCGTTTGCGAGGCCAGGGCCCAGATGGAGTAATGTTGCCGCTGGTTTTTCTGCCATACGGCCATATCCGTCAGCAGCCCCCGTTACCACGCCTTCAAAGAGCGCCAAAATTGCCCGCATGCCCTCAACTTTGTCGAGTGCCGCCACAAAGTGCATTTCCGATGTGCCTGGATTTGTGAAGCAGACGTCGACGCCACTATCAACAAGCGTACGAACAAGGCTTTCCGCACCATTCATGGATTTTCTCCCTGAGAATTTCTATGCCGGTTGTCGCCATATGCGCCCGGACGTTTCTTCAATGATACACAGATCACGCACACGTGCGCTAGAGAGACAACCAAAGTCTCAGCAGGTGCCGTCGCTCCGCAGGATCCTCATGGTCTTCATAGTCTGTGCGAGCGTGCAGATTGGTATGGTTCGACAAGAGTTGAATGTCGCCGGGCTGCAAATCCATATCCAGGTAGATGCCAGATTCTGCCGCGATCTGCTCATAAGTGTCGAGCAGTGCCCGCTCGTCTTGTGTAAAAGGCGGTACTTCCGCGTGACGCACAGCAGAGCGAAAATAATCCGAATGATAGAAAGTTCTCAACTTGCCACCGGCATGGCAGCAGGGTGTGATGGGAATGCTGCCCGGCGCATCGTCCTTGGACTCGCCCCGCGAATCCAGTTGGAACGGCTCGAACAGGCGCGCCACCAGGTCTGGCCGTCGTTTCACAAGTTCATTGAAGACGGTGACGGAACTGACAATCCGGCTCTGACCGCCTGACTTCGCTTTCTTAAGGCAAAGAAGGCCCACAACATCAGCCGCATCACAATGGTAATCGATGTTCGCTGATGTCTGATAGAGCCGGACCATGGGATCAGTCTTTGAGGCATTTGTATCTGTCACATGCCCCAGGAGATCGCCCTGCGGATTTTGCCCGCCAGGTCGTCCAAGATGCAGGCCAAGGCACCAAAAGAAAAGCTCAGCATCATCCCGCGACCAACGCTCAACCGGCACGCCTCTGATCACCTGAAACCCAATACCCCCGCCTACTGCATCGCGCCATTGACGAATACGAGCCGACAAGGTCGGCAGCGGGAAGTCGTCTGCAAGAAGATCGCGATCGGCCTTGCCGCTAGCTTTCGCTCTCGCCAGCCCTGCATCCATTTCCGCTTTGTCGTCTTCAGTCAGCACATAAGCTAAGTCTTCCAGCAACGGGAGATCACGACCGATCCAGGCTGCTGGGCTGGTGATCTCAGACGTGGTGACGGCCTCGTGGGGGCGATCAAAATAGTGAAGTGCCTGCTCTCCAAAGGAACGAAAGCCCTGTTGCTTGTCTAACATTCTGTCCTCCCCACACCGAATGTGCGCACCCTAATCGCAGGCAATCATTTAGATCACGATAGTAGAAGGCGCCCAAGAATACCCGCACCAAACAAGACGATGATCACCGCTGAGACTTTATTCAGAAGAGCCAGCCCGGTGTCGGTCATGCGGTCGCGAAACAGGGAGACAAAGCCGGTGATTGCCGCCCACCACAAGACTGACCCCCCAATCACAGAAGCGACGAGAATGCTTGCGCGCATATAGTCTTCAGTACCGATCGTGAAGTCTGCAACACCGCCAAAAATCGCGATAAAGCCCAGCATGGTCGCCGGATTGGTGATGGTGAGAAAAAACGTGACTGAAATCACGGGTAGCAGATCACCAAGACTTCCGTCCGGGAGTTTGTCGTCGAGGTGTGGGTGGTCAAACCAGGTTCGAACGCCAAGTCCCAGCAGAAAGACGCCACCCACCAGCTGCAACCAGCCGGAATAGGCCGCCACAAAGCTGATCACTGCCGTCACGCTAAATGCAGCGACAATCGCAAACACACCGTCGCCCACTGCCGCGCCTGCGCCAGACACGAAGCCGTTCAGCATGCCGTATTTCAATGTCCGGCGGATGCAGATCAGATTGACCGGGCCGATGGGCGCTGCCACGGCAACACCGATCAAAAGCCCGCTCAATATGAGGACCAATATATCCATGAGGCCTTACGCCAGTCCGTTGCGCCTAGAGCACAACCACATCATTGCCGGGTGTTTCCACATAGAGTTTTTTCACCAGATCATCTCTGCGCGCCAAGGCGGTTGATTGGTTGATATAGCCCTTGTCGGTGAGTTCACCCTTGTCGACGCTCGGCGGTTCCACCATCAGAAGCGCACGTTTGATGCGCGTGCTGGAGCCAGGGTTTTCCTGATTATGCGAGCGCAGCCCCTCCGCCAAGGTTTCCAGAACCTTTGGATGACGGACCAACTCTTCGACCGGCAAATCGCCTTCGCCTGCGCAGGCCTGACACGCAGCCAGATTGGGAAAGCCCAAGATGCCGATATAGGCTTTGTCCAGGCCGGCAACCAGCGCGTCCTGCAGGATACCGTTTGAACTGCCGACGGCTTGCACCCGCAAACGCCCTGCGCTCACCCATGTGCCCGTTGACAGCTTAAAGTCCTCGACCACACGACCATCAAATACCAGACCTTCTGCAGGGTTCTCGGGATCAACAAATTTTGCCGCATCGCCAAGCTTGTAAAAGCCCTCTTCATCAAAGGCATCTGCTGTCTTTTCTGGATTTTTATAGTAACCCGTGGTGATGCAGTCGCCCTTCACACGCACTTCGCTCTTGGAGCCAGTGGGTACCAGCTTGATTTCGATACCTGGGAGCGGCAGACCCAGAAGGCCCATGCGTTCCGTCGCCCAATGGACATTCATGATTGTCGGAGCGGTCTCTGTTGCGCCATAGCCGGATGACAAGATCATGCGTTCGCCAATGGTGGCGATAGAGACCTTTTGAAGACGATCATAGAGATCCTGCGCCAGCGCTGCACCGCCATAGGATAGAAACTTCACTCGCGAGAAGAAGTTTTTCGCGAGAACTTCATCCTCTTCCAACGCAGAAATCAAGAGGCCGTAGGCCGCTGGAACGTTGGAGTATGTCGTTGGCGCAATTTCCCGCAGGTTCTGAAGTGTTTCTTCAAATCCACCAGGCACGGGCCGGCCACCATCAATATAGAGCGTGCCACCTGACGTGAGAAGATTGTTCAAAACCGCATTACCACCAAAGCAATGGTTCCAGGGCAACCAGTTCAGAAGCACAGGCGGTTCTTCGTCTTCATCCTTGATGATGAGATTTTCGCCCATCACGGAATTCATGCACATCATGCGATGAGTGGTGATGACCGCCTTGGGCATGCCGGTGGAGCCCGACGTGAAGAGATATTTGGACACCATATCCCAGTGGAGCCCGGCATAGCTTTCTTCGACGGCCGCTGTTGGCGCCGTGGCGACCAGCTCTGCATAGGCGATGTCGCACGGGCCGTCGCAAGCCACGACAGGAATGCCGGTGAGATCAAGCGCGGCAAGCGCGCCCTCAAATGGCCTTGAGTCCTGCACAAAGATCATCTTGGGCTGAATAAGGTCGACGACATATTTCAGCTTCTCGTGATCTGAACTCATGAGCGAGTAGGACGGCGACACAGGTACGGCGGGGGCGCCTGCCAAAATCGCACCATAGGTCATGAGCGCATGCTCAATGGAATTGCCAGAGAGGATCATGAGTGGCGCGTCTTGGGACAGCCCCCGAGCCAACATGCCCGCCGCCAGCGCGTTCACGCGGGCGTTGGCCTGTGAATAGGTCACCGTTTCCCAATCACCAAATTGTTGTCCCTTACTCGGCGCAAGACGTTTGCCGAGCCACACATGGTCGGGGCGTTCAACCGCCCACTTACGGAGGGGTTCAAGCAGATTGAGGGCGGGTTCCCCGACAGGATGGGGATTGCGCAACACAATGCTGCCGTCAGGACGCTCGTCAATTTCGACGCGACGCTCGGCATAGTTCACGTGCCGGTATGGGGGCAGAGTCTCTGCTGGCATATCCATTAGGCTTCCTCCTCAAAGCAATTTGAATGCAGTTTGGCTTAGGCGTTGACGTCGACGACGACGCGTCCGCGCACCTGGCCTGCGAGGATTTTTGGCGCGATCTCGGCCACGTCGCTCAAGCCCACTGTCTCGGTCATGGCATCAAGCTTCGCCATATCGAGATCTGTTGCGAGGCGGTTCCACGCATCCTGCCGTTTTTCAATGGGCGCCATAACGGAGTCGATCCCAATCAGCTGCACCCCGCGCAGGATGAAGGGCATCACAGATGACGGCAGATCTGGACCTTGTGCCAATCCACATGCTGTCACTGCGCCACCATATTTTGTCTGCGCAATCACATTTGCCAGTGTCTTGCTGCCTACAGCGTCAACCGCGCCCGCCCAGCGTTCTTTGCCCAAAGGACGTCCTTCGCCTGAGAGTTCGTCCCGGTCGATGATTTCTGCAGCGCCCAGACCTTTGAGGTAGTTAGCTTCAGATGCACGGCCTGTTGAGGCGATCACGCGGTAGCCAAGCTTTGCAAGAAGTGCAATGGCCACAGAGCCCACGCCACCAGCAGCGCCGGTTACCACGATATCGCCTGAATCGGGCATGATGCCCTGACGTTCCAAACCACGCACACAGAGCATGGAGGTGTAGCCTGCTGTGCCAATGGCCATGGCGCGTTCAGGAGAAATACCGTCCGGCAGAGCGACCAGCCAGTCGCCCTTCACACGGGCGCACTGGGAATAGCCGCCGAAATGTGTCTCGCCAACGCCCCAGCCGTTGAGGATGACCTTGTCGCCCTCTTTCCAGCTGCCATGCTCTGACTTTGTGACGGTGCCGACAAAATCGATCCCTGGAATGATTGGCCAGGTGCGCACCACAGGTGCGGCCCCCGTCAGGGCCAGGCCGTCTTTATAGTTGATCGTGGAATGGGTGACCTCGACCGTCACATCACCGTCCATCAGATCATTTTCGGTCAACTCAACAATGTTGGCCGCTTGTCCGTCGTCGGTTTTGGAGAGCTGAAGGGCGCGAAAGGTGTCACTCATGAGATTTCCCTATGTCATGTGGTGCGCGGCTTTTTGGCTCAATGAGCCGCCGCGCTGCCATTTGTTGATTTTGTTGGGCACAACCCACCTGAAAACAGCCGCTTGGTCAAGCAATCCTCCTCAAAGCAGCTCGAAAACCAAGAAATGTGGGATAAACTCCTCCCATGCGTCCCGCTTTCACCCACATCGCCCTCCATGTGGCAAATCTCGACCGGTCCATCCGGTTTTATGAGGATTATTGCGGCCTTGAGACCGTGCATCTGCGCGATGAACCGGAAGGCGGCAATGTGGCGTGGCTCGCCGAACCCGGCAAAGGGGACCAGTTCGTGGTGGTCCTTATCGACAAGGGCAGTCCCCTGCCGCAATCGGACGGGGATTTCAGCCATCTGGGCTTTGCCTTGGAGAGCAAACAGGCCGTTGATGATGTGGCCGCGCGCGGCGGAGACCTGCTTGCCTGGCCGCCCCGCCAGGCGCCCTATCCGGTTGGCTATTATTGTGCTCTGAAAGACCCGGACGGGCGCTTTATCGAATTTTCCTACGGTCAGCCGCTAGGTCCTGGCGCGGAGCTCGCAGAATCGACGGGCGTTTAGCCGCGCGGCAGCACTTCTGTGAAAGTCACCGGCTCCCCGCCAGCTTTCCCGAGAATCTCATCATCCCACATCACCCGGCGCCCGCGGATCACCGTGCCAATGGGCCAACCGGTCATGGTGCGGCCGCTGAAGGCACTCCATTTGGACACGGACGCGATCCAGTCATCTTCGATGGTGCGGCTCTTTTTCATGTCCACAATGGTGAGGTCCGCGTCATAGCCAACGGCGATACGGCCTTTACGGGCCGTTCCGAACACACGGTTTGGACCGTGTGATGTCAGGTCCACAAAACGCTCAAGGCTGAGCTTGCCCTCGTTCACATAGTTCAACATGACGGGAACGAACGTCTGCACGCCGGGCATGCCGGACGGTGCCTTCGGATAGGCTTGTGCCTTTTCCTCAAGTGTATGCGGTGAGTGGTCTGTCGCCACGATGTCCACGATGCCCGCCGCAATACCCGCCCACAGACCTGCACGATGCTCGGCTGTGCGGATAGGTGGGTTCATAAGCGCGCGCGTTCCAATCTCCTGGTAGCAATCCGGTGCCGCGAAGGTCAGATGCTGAGGTGTTACCTCAACCGTGGCGATGTCCTTGTTTGCAGCCAGGATCGGCATCTCATCCGCAGTTGTGATGTGAAGCACGTGAATACGGGCCCCTTCCTCGCGCGCAAGCCTTAGCAGCCGCTCGGTACATTGAACCGCTGTTTGAACATCACGCCAGACCGGATGTGTTTCGGGCTTGTCCAATTCTGCCAGTTCACGGCGTTCCCGCAGACGGTACTCATCTTCTGAATGGACCGCACAGCGGCGGTTGATCGCACGGAGTACAGCGCGCACATGATCATCGTCCGGCACAAGTAGATTGCCCGTTGAGGATCCCATGAAAATTTTGACACCACAGCAGCCAGTCTCGCGCTCAAGGTCCGCAAGGATATCCGCATTCTCGGTGGTCGCCCCGACATAGAACGCATAGTCACATTGCATACGGTGATGAGCGCGCTTCACCTTGTCCGCCAAGGCTTCGGAGTTCGTGGTCGGCGGTTTGGTGTTCGGCATTTCAAAGACGGCTGTCACGCCACCTAAAACGGCGGCATTGCCACCAGCTTCCAGATCTTCTTTGTGCTCATTGCCAGGCTCACGCATGTGAACCTGGGTGTCGATCACGCCTGGCAGTACATGAAGCCCTGTCACATCAATGCGTTCACCCGCATCCGCTTTTGACAGGTCGCCAATGGCAGCGATGCGCCCGTCCCGAATACCGACATCGGTTATTCCCGTCCCGTCCTGATTGACGACAGTCCCGCCGGAATAGATGACGTCGAAGGTCTTGGGAATGATGTCGGACACAGAGGTCTCCTTGCCTGAATGTCGGGCCTGTCTAATGGCCCTGTCTGTTGGTGGCCTTGTCGAAAAGGTCGCTTGCCGCTTTCACAACCAGATCAACGGTCAAGTCGGTCATGGCACTGTCTGGGCTATCAAAATCGTATGTCGGGTCTGAGGTGATCTCATCACATGTTCGCCCTCCCCGTATAGAGGCGCAATTGTCGCCCCATGGCGCATAGAGATCATCGCGTGTGGGCCCGAAAAGGCCGAGTGTGGGGATACCAGCAGCAGCCGCCAAATGCATGAGGCCGGAATCATTGCCGACGAACAGGGCTGCCCGCTCAAATTGCGCATAGGTATCAATGAGATCGGCGCCTATCTGGTCGATCAGTCGGTCTTGAGGCACGGCATCATAGAGTGCTTTCACCTGGGCCTGCTCACCTGGACCACCGGTCAGGAGAAGGTGTCCACCCTCCAACCGGCCTCCAGGACCGGTCATTGCCTGCACAAGCTCTGCAAAACGCTCCTGCGGCCACATTTTCTTTGGCCAGTTGGCGGTTGGCCCTATTGCGAGAATGGGCACTCCCTCCGGCAGCAGGGCCTTCGCCCGCGCCCGCGTGATCTCACTTGGCCATAATCTCGGCGATGGGGGCGGATTGAGCCCCATCACCCCGCCAATATGCTCAACACGGGGCTTTACATGGTCCGGTTTCAGGACAAACCGTTTCCCTGCGCGAAGAACATATGCTGTTGCCGACCCGCGAATATCAACAACTACATCCCACCGGGTTCCAAACGTTGCGCGCAGCAAACGCCACCAATGCAGAGAGTATTTCTCCTTACGCATCACATGGACTTTTGACACGCCAGGTGCCCCTGCAAACAAAGGCGCGGCGACAGGACCACAGGCAACTGTGATGTCTGGCCCGCCTTCTGGACCCGCCAGGGTCTCCATCAAATGCCCCAGCACACCGGTGGACATGATCGCGTCCCCGATCCGATTTGAGGTGATGAAGAGAAGGCGCATGAGACGGTTATCCTTTGAGGTCTGCAATCCTTAGGGCTTGCTCCCGGTTATAGGTGGGCCAACCCGCCCTGCCAAGGCATGTTGCGCCCCAGCTTCCGCTTGCGGGGCAGCGACGAGCGACTTACATCTAAGGCTCCCCATTTCGATGGAAAAACACAAGGTGGTCCTGTGACTAAAGTGAGCCTCTTGCCCGACCGGGTGGTTTGTAAGATTGGTGGCGGAGACGCCCATGATTTCCTGCAGAATCTGTTGACGAACAACCTAGAGCGGGTCTCTCCAACTCAAGGCATCTACACGCTTTTGCAAACACCGCAGGGCAAATATCTATTCGACTTTTTTGTCATCGAACAGGATGGACACTACCTAATTGATTGTGATCGAGACGCCGCACCGGAGCTTTTGAAACGGCTGATGTTCTACAAGCTGCGCGCTGACGTGACGCTCGCAAGCACGGGCGAAGACTGGGTCGTGGGAGCCATTTGGGACACCGAAACGTCTGGTGAAGCTGGCCAAGGGGGTGAGTTTCACAGCGGCCTGCTGTTTAACGACCCGCGGCTTAGCGCATTAGGGCAGCGCTTCATGGTGCCTGCCGCAGCTGCTGACGCGGCTTTGGCAACAGGCGAGGTCAGCTCACCTGAAGATTATGATGCCCATCGTATCACCTTGGCTGTACCCGGTGCGCAAGACCTGCTCGCCGACAAAACCTTTCCCATGGAAGCCAACCTTGATTTGCTGGGCGCATTTGATTTCCAGAAAGGGTGCTTCGTCGGGCAAGAAGTGACCTCGCGCACCTATCGCAAGGGTCAGGTCCGAAAACGCATTGTGACGGTGCGTGCAAACACTGACCTGCCGGCGCCTCGCACGGCGGTGATGGCAGGTGAGCGCCAGGCGGGTGAACTGCTTTCCTCAGCCGGTGCCCAAGGACTTGCGCTGCTGCGTCTAGATCGTCTGGAAGACCCCCTGACCGCTGATGAGATTTCTGTCGAGCCTTCCCTTCCCGACTGGTTGTCTGATGCGGCAATGGGAACCATGAAAGAATGAGCAAGACGCGCTGTACATGGCCTGCGGCTGATGATCCGGTTTATGTCGCCTATCATGACGACGAATGGGGCGTGCCTGAATGGGATGACCGTGCGCTCTTTGAAAAGCTTCAGCTTGATGGGTTTCAAGCCGGGCTTTCCTGGATCACGATCCTGAAAAAGCGAGACAATTTCCGAAAAGCCTTTGACGGCTTCGTGCCTGAGAAGATCGCGCGTTATACCCCTAAGAAAGTTGACCGGTTGCTGCAGGATGCAGGCATTATCCGCCACCGCGGGAAAATTGAAGCAACCATCGGCAATGCAAAAGCCTATCTGGAGATCATGGAAAAAGAGGGAAGCTTTGCCGACTTCCTTTGGGACTTCGTCGACGGTGCGCCCGCTCAGAACAGCTTCAAAACCATGAAGTCAGTGCCTGCCGAGACGGCGATGAGCCGCAAGCTCTCAAAAGAACTGAAATCCCGCGGCTTCAAATTTTGTGGGCCCACCATTGTCTATGCCTTCGCTCAAGCCGTCGGCATGGTGAATGACCATACGACCGATTGCTTCCGTCACAAGGAATGTGCAGCGCTGGCAAAAAAGTAGTGTGCGTTACCAGTTTTCGCCGAACGGACGGATGACAACGTCGGATGACCAGGCTGACCGTGGTTGGTGTGCTACCCGAAAACACTCATCAGCAATATCAACCGGTTTGCAGAAAAACTCGTCGGGCTGATCCGGCAACATTTCCCGCATTCTAGGGACATCAATCACTGCATCAATAGCGACGTAGGCGGCATGCACACCTTGCGGTCCGGCATGACGTGCAATGCTCTCTAGCAATATGCGCTGGGCGGCCTTGGTCGGCGCGAAGGCCGCGAAGTTCGCCTTTCCACGATAGGCCGATGTGTTTCCCGTCCCCAGAATGACGCCATGACCACTTTCAATCATCGCTGGTACCGTCAATTGGGCCAGGTGGAGCAATGCCATCGTGTTGATTTTGAAGTTGAGCTCCAGGGTTTTTGGGGCGACGTCGAGGAAACTCCCAAACGCCCCTCCAACCGCATTGTGGATGACGATTTCTGGTGCGCCCAGATCCGACTGTATCTTGCTCACACAGTCTTTCAACGCATCCGCATCAGACACATCGCAGGGAAAAGCGTGCGTATTGGCGAAATTACTCGCGAGGTCATCGAGGCGCTCTTCATTGCGAGCAATCATCGCAATCGTGTAACCCGCATCCGCAAACCGCCTTACAAGGGCTGTGCCCGTGCCGGGCCCTACACCTGTAATCAGACAAATTTTCTTTTGTTTTGTCATCGCGCTACTGCCTCCTCCAAGAATTCCAACCGATCATTGCCAAAGTAGAGCTCATCTCCCGCGATCATGCTAGGAACACCAAAAACACCGGCGGTCTCAGCTGCATCCATGTTCGACATATGGCCCTCTGCGTTCCGCTCACTGCGGTCGAGAATTGCCGGGATGTTAGAGACGCTGGCCTCGCCCAACAAAGTCGCCAGATCTTGGTCATCGGCGAACGCTGCGCTCTTGACCCAGACTCCGTCGAACACGGCACGGACATATTCTTCTGCCTGCCCAACCTGCTCTGCAGCTACCGCGCCGACCAAGAGACGTTGGCTGTCGATCGTTTGAAAATGCGGATTGAGTGCGAATGGGACATCGTATTTTTTTGCCCACCGCGCGAGGTCCGCCATGGCATAGCGGCCCCTTGCCGGACACTCAACCGTGGTCGGGCGGTTGCCCACCCTCTCCATCAGGGTCAATACATGAATCGGTTTGTATTCAATGCACGCTCCAGTCCGCGCACATAGACCCGGAAGCTGCGTCATTGCTAAATAGGAAAACGGACTGAGAAAGTCGAAGAAGAATTGGATGGCCTTGCTCATGGCGTGCCTCCCTCAATCTCACGATAAGGTACAAGCGCACGGCCGGCGGCACCTTCTGGAAACTCGTTTCTGTCAAACAAACGCTGTTTCGCATCAAAATACGCCCGCGAAAAATCCAGGAGCGGAGATTCCTCCGGCAAGCCGGCAATGCGGACAATACCAAAAAGGCTCGCGGTATTGCCGCTGGTGCCCATATGCCCTTCTGGCCATTCAAATATTTGCACCCAAATTGACCGCGCTGCGCCTTTAATGCCCACTGACCCGGTCGCCTTCAGAATTGCGTCCGCAATCACCCTTTTCGCCAGGGACTTGCGTTCCTGGTTCATCGAGCCTTCGGGCACATTAAGCTCAATCAGAAATTTCCCAGCCTCAGCGACATGGGTGTCATCGGACTTGCCTCCAATAAACCAATCTTCTTTTTCGATTTCTTTGAACCTTACCCAAGCAATAGACCGGCCTCCGGGCGTGTCCTGCCCCCCTTCGATCTCCAACAATACGTGGGTCAACTCTTCCGCAAGCTGGTCTTTCTGATCCCTAGAGAGCGCACCTTTGGGATGATCGACTGTGAGCATTGGCATGATCTGTTCTCCATGTTGTTTATTTTGTAGCTTTAGGATACCAAATAAATTGGTCCTGTAAAGATACCTTATTAATCCTTTTTCGACTCACTTGATATTTTTTAACCATCGTGTAGGTTTCTTAAGGATACTTAAGGAAGACCGATTCAATGACTCGCACCTCGCTTAAAGATTTCAACTGCAGCCTCGCGCAAGCCGCCGAAGTCATCGGCGATAAGTGGACATTGCTGATCCTCCGCGAAGCTTTTTTCGGGACGTCATCATTTTCTGAGTTCAGGAAAAATCTGGGGGTGGCGAAAACCGTGCTGTCAGACCGCCTGCAGTCCCTGGTGGATCATGGTGTTTTGGAACGGGCACCGACTCGGCCGGGTGTCGACCGCCACACTTATCGGCTGACGGCCGCCGGCAAGGATTTTTTTCCAGCCTTGGTCACACTGATGCAGTGGAGCGACAAGTGGGTATTTGGGCCCGGGAATGAACCACTCTGCATTATGGACAAGGAAACTAGGAGTGCGGTTCAGCAAGTTGGTGTTCAAGCGCGGGACGGGCATTTTCTGACACCCCGAGAGACAACATTTGGTCCAGGTCCCGGAGCCAATGAAGAAACTTTGCAAGCCTTTGCGTCACTGAAGCGCGGCAATCGCAGCCCTTAAGGCGCCAACCAGGTGCCGGCCCAGACATCGGCGTCCCATGTAAACCGCGCACGTCGGTTGCCGTTTGGCGACAAAAATAGCCAATCGACTTGTTCAAAAACCATCCGTACCGCCGCAAAATTCGACCGGCCTGTTTCAAGCCTTTCTTCCGAAGGGATCTTGCCTTCAACGTCAGCTGGCAGACCGGAGGCCGGGCCCGACAAAGGCGTCCCTGGCTCAAGCTCCGCGAGATAGGCCCGTCGGCTGGGAGGTGGTGCGCCCGTCCAGGCCGGGTCGGCATATGCATCTGCTTTATGGACTGTGGCCTTGCCACTGACCTGAATCTGAATCTCATGCGCCGGGTCATAAAAAGCCAGCATGACGTTGGGGTTTCTGCCAATTTCAGAAACTTTGGCAGATCGCGCATCTGTGTGAAGCCGGATTGTGCGTTCCTCAAGATCAAGATCCCGCAGGATAATGATCCGCGCTTTCGGCTCTCCTTGACGGCCGATTGTCGTCAAAACCGGCTTCTTGAAAGGATGGGTTCGCTCAGAAACTGCGTTTAGCAGCATCTCCCTCCAGGTGGTCTGGACTGAGCTTAGGTCTGCGTAGTGGGCAGGCATTTCTGGTTGTTCAGCCATTGACCGGAACCACTCCCTCTTCCTCTGACGCATTTCCGTTCGGAACATCGCTGCGCACTTTTCCCGGAAATGCTCTAAGCCGCCCACCGAAATCTATAGCCAGCCTGCCCTCGCTGCACTATTTTTGGGGCAATAAAGCAATTTAAATATGCAGGTGGGTTTGAGACCAACGCCCTGGCGTTCTTGGCATCATTCTCCGCAGCGAAACTCTTCGGGTGGGAAGCGTGGCAAAAGTCGTCATCAGTGGCACTGGGGTATTTACACCCCCTAACTCAATCAGCAACGAGGAACTCGTTGCGTCATTCAATGCATATGTCGAGAAATTCAATAACGAAAACAAAGATGCAATTGAAAGCGGCAATGTCGAAGCCCTCAACCCCTCCAGCGCCGAGTTCATTTACAAAGCGTCCGGCATTGAGAACCGCTATGTGATGAACAAGGATGGCATTCTGGATGTAGACACAATGTGTCCCCGCCTGCCGGAGCGCTCTAACAATGAGCCATCAGTCCTTGCTGAGATGTCTGTCATCGCTGCTAAAGAAGCGATGGCGCGTGCCAATAAAAAGCCGGAGGACATCGACGCCGTTCTTGTGGCCTGTTCAAATCTGCAGCGCGCCTACCCTGCGATCTCCATTGAGGTACAAAACCTCCTTGGCATTGACGGCTTCGGTTTTGACATGAACGTCGCTTGTTCGTCGGCCACCTTCGGCTTGAAGACAGCACACGACATGGTTATCAGCGGCGGCGCCGACTGCGTCATGGTAGTTGATCCAGAAATCTGCACCGGCCACCTGAACTTCCGCGATCGCGACAGTCACTTCATCTTCGGCGATGTGTGCACAGCCATTATCGTTGAACGCGATGAGACGTGCACCGCAGACGGTGCCTGGGAGGTGTTGGGGACACGATTGATGACCCAGTTTTCCAACAATATCCGAAACAATTTTGGTTTCTTGAATCGCACAGCACCGCAGACCGCGCAGGACGCGGATAAGCTCTTCGTTCAAGAAGGCCGCAAAGTGTTCAAAGAAGTGGTGCCGATGGTTTCAAAGCTCATTATTGAGCATGCGACCGATGAAGGCCTTGAGCCAACTGCGCTTAAACGGTTGTGGTTGCACCAGGCCAACAAGGGCATGAACGACTTTATCGGAAAGAAAGTGCTCGGACGCGAGCCAACAGTCGAAGAGTCGCCGAACATTCTGAAAGATTACGCGAACACCAGCTCCGCTGGATCCATCGTCGCTTTCAATAAGTATAGCGACGACCTCAAAGAGGGCGATACCGGCGTCATCTGCAGCTTTGGTGCGGGGTATTCGGCTGGCAGCGTGATCGTGCGCAAACGCGCATAAGGATCACACCGCCAATCCGATTATTCTTTGCGCTTAATTTTTTGAGCGCGCACTCGGACGGAAAACCGCAGCACACTTTTCCTGAGTGCGCTTACTTTTTCAGAAAAGGCTGCACTGCCACAATGTGAAAGGTGCGCATCTCTCCGTCGTCTTCCAACACAGAGAGATATTCCCCGACGCTGATCAAGTGTTTATCAAGCTTAAAGAAGGGCTCATCACCTTCTGGCGTATTTGGATCATAGTCAATTGTCCAGCCCCGACCGATATGTCGAAGGAGCCCACGCTCATCCGGCTCGCCATTGCTGAAGCGTCTGACCACACAATCTTGTTTGTGTGCCTTCCACGCATCTGGATCCAGATGACCATCAGCGTCCAAGGGTGCCACAAAATCGTAGCCATGCTTGTCGCTGCCTTCAGGAAACTCGTCGCTGCGAGCAGCATTCATATGAATACGGTACAGGGTCATAGATGCCCTCCTTCTATCAAAAAGTGGAATCTTAAAGCCTTAGTGCGCCATCAGCACGGGAACACTGGTGTGCGCTCGTACATGTTGCGTGGCGCCGCCAAAAAGAAACTCGCGAAGACGACTGTGACCATAACCACCCATTACGAGCAGATCGGCACCCGCACTCGCAGCTTCTTCAAGAAGGATCTCACCAACTGCGCGTCCGTCTGCTTTCACAAAGCGGAAGTTTGCTGTAGCGCCGTGAAGAGCGAGATAGTTTTCCAAGACTGAATTTGGCACACCATCATCATCACCTTCATCAATGCAGAGAATGGTGACTTTGGTGGCTTTCTCGATAAACGGAACTGCTGCCGTTACTGCGGCAGAGGCCTGAAGACTGCCGTCCCAGCCAACCAGAATATTGTCGCCGATTGAGGTTGCCGCCGACTTGGGCGCGATCAAAACCGGACGGTCTGCGCTCATCAGCGCGCCTTCCAGGGCGTCCCCGCCTGCAATACCATCTTCGATTTCTGAGCCCGAAAACATGACCAGATCTGAAAGACGGCTTTCTTCTGCGACGACGAGGTCGCGCCGACCTGTCGCTTCGCCGAACCGTGCCGAGGGAAGTGTGCCTGTGTCGGTCACTACGGGGAGGCCTGCGGCAGTGGCCTCAGACTCCATGCTGCCCTTCGCTGCTGTGACCGCTGCGTCCGACCCTTCTTTGGCGGCCTGAAGCAGGTCTTCAATCACCTGTCCCGATACACCATCACCTAAGTAGGGCAGAGCCTCGCTTGGATCAGGGCGCACAAACAGAACCTTGGCCTGCGCCCCGAACTTTTTCGCCACCAACAGGGCTGCGTTCAATACTGGTTTATCTGAATCGGTTCCATGAACAGGAACAAGTACTTTGCGAATAGGCATTGCCGACCTCCTTTATGCCATCTGATGAACACACATTAATCCCAGATCCTCGATGACCCTATGACCCAGATCAACCCGTTAAATTATTCGGTTTTCTGTAAGTCACGCTCTGATCCTAGCAGCAAAACAGGACAGCCAACCGCCATCGAAAAGGCCGTTGCGTCCCCGTCTTTCTCAAAAAACTTTGAACGCGCGTTTGCCACCACGAGACTTGGACCCATCTGCCGCACAATCTCAGCCAAATCCGCCAAGTCTGTGTCCGCTCCACGAACGGGGAGACATGCCATACCCGCGCGTGTTGCCAGCACCTCTGCAGCGTGGGCACAAAACTCCCCCTGGCTGGTCATGTCATCCAGCACGACGAGGGGCGCATCGCCTGCACCCATTCCCCGTCTGGCACTGGTGAGCAAGACGTCTGCGTGCACGTCAGTCGTTGCTGTGTGCAATGCACGCCGAATGTCATTTAGAGAAGTCAGATGATTGCCGGTGTTCATCACCAGCACGTCTTCCTTGCTTGCGTTTTCAAGCACCGCGAAGAGCGGCCGACCGCGCTTCACATCGAACGACCATTCAAGCCCTATCTCCGAAGCGGCAGCTGCAAAAGCGGCTTTTGCCTGCCCCGCCTGCGCATCCCACTCGCGTGCCAGGCGCTCTGTCTCCAATGGTTTTACAATGCCGCTGAACGAGACCTCTGAGGCGAAAGGCAGCTCGGCTAAATCCATCAGCGCCTGATTTTCCACAAAACACCCCACCAGCTTGGCACCAATCGGATCGCCCATGCGTTTGGCAAAGGAGATGGCTTCAGCTTGCGGCACTGCCGAGTCGATTTCAATAAGGATCTTGTGGCCGTCAGCTTCTGCGTCTTCTTCGGGCTTTGTATTCATGATGCAGTCACCCCGCTATCATCCTTTCCAAAGGCAACCTGTGCTTCAGCAAATTCCAGCAATCTCTGGTCGACCCGTTCAAACAAACTGCCGGGTGGAAAATCATCATTCTCATCCCGCTGCCCGGCATGAACGCCCGTCATGATTGTCACGGCATCTTCAATTGTTTCAGCCGCAAAGACGGAGAACATGCCGCGTTCCACCGCGTCGACCACATCACGGCGCAACATGAGATGTTTCACATTGGCGGCAGGAATGATCACACCTTGATCCCCCGTCAGTCCTCGACGCATGCAAATGTCAAAAAAACCTTCGATCTTCTCATTCACACCGCCTATGGGCTGGATTTGCCCCAACTGATTGAGCGACCCGGTCACAGCGAGGCCCTGATTAACCGGGACCTCCGCCAGGGAGGAAAGCAGGGCCACCAGCTCTGCAACCGATGCGCTATCTCCGTCCACCCCGCCATAACTCTGCTCAAACACAAGCGTGGCAGTGAGCGACAGAGGTATATTGATGGCGAAGTGTGCACTCAGAAAGCCTGTCAGGATGAGCACGCCTTTAGAGTGAAGCGCTCCCCCCAGATCAACCTCCCGCTCAATGTCGACCACGTTGCCCTTTCCCATGCGTGTGCGCGCGGTAATGCGGGTTGGGCGGCCAAAGCTTGCCTGGCCCAGACTCAAAACCGACAGTCCATTGACCTGGCCGGCGACAAAGCCTTCTGTGTCAATCATCACAACGTCGCGGGTTATCGCTTCGAGGCTACGCTCGCGCAGCCGGTCTGCCCGATGGACCCGTTCATCTATCGCCTGCTGAACATGGAGAAAATCGATTGCGTCTGCCGCATCGTCCCGCGCATAGAGATCTGCTTCCTGCATCAGGTCGGTGATGCTACCCACTTCAAGTGAGAGTTTCTCCGCGTCTTCCGCAAAGCGAGAACTCTCTTCAATGACGCGCCCCACTGCTGCGGCGGTCAGCGGCAACAGATCGTTTTCGCGACAGAGCGTGGCGATCATCTCGGCATAAAGCAGATCTGTGTCCCCATCTCTGTCGATCTGGTCATCAAAATCAGCGGAGACTTTGAACAGGTCGCTGAATTCTGGGTCATTCTCAGCCAACATGTAGTAGAGCAGGCGATCTCCGAACAAGATGACCTTTGTATCAAGAGGTATCGGGTCTGGTTCCAGAGCCACGGTGCTCACGAGGCTCAAATAGTCTCCTGGTGCCTCCAGCACGATGCGCTGGGTTCTAAGGGCCCGTTTCAATCCATCCCAAGCCAGCGGTTCGCGCAACAGCCGCAACGCATCGATAAGCAAGTACCCACCATTGGCGCGATGGAGGGAGCCTGCCTTTATGAGACTGAAGTCTGTCACCAACGCGCCCATATTGGACATGTGCTCAACCCTGCCGATCAGGTTCGCGAAGGCAGGATGTTCCTCTGTAATGATAGGCGCACCGCCGCCAATGAAGCCCCCATTGCTGTTTCCCGCTGTGGGCTCAGGTGCGGCATCCGGGCCATTATTGACGATGACATTGACTGTGTAGCGCCGAAAAACATCCCCTCCTATTGGCCCCATGGGTGCTGCGAGTTGTTCGCGCTCCTCTGCTGTGAAGAGGCCGATATTTTCGACAAGGTCCGCCTCGAGTTCCCGAAGCCAGGCCGCCACCTTTTCATTCCCCTCAAACATGGAGGTGAGATCGTGGATGGAGCGGCCCACCGCGTTTGTTGCCACCTCGCGGTTCAACTCATGCACTTGAGCGCGGCGTTCCTTCTCCCAGCCAGGAACATGTTGGAAGATTGAGGCCAGCTCCTGTTCGAGCTCGCCTATGGTGCCCTTGATTTTCTCCCGCTCCTCCTCCGGCAATTCGTTGAAGGTCTCGGGCTTCATCACCTCTCCTTCGCGCTGAGGCGCAAAGGCAAAACCGGAAGGTGTTGATAGCAGGGTAACATTCTTGGCTTCAGCTTTGATGCGAAGGGCTTCAAATGCCTGGCCTTGGTGCTGAGTATAATTCGCATCAATGGCCGCCAGCCGTTTCTTGTATTCCTCGCTCTCAAGGATCGCCGGAATGGACCCCCGCAAATCCTGGATCAGGTCTGCAACACCCGATCGCAGCGCTTCCGCGCGACCGGCCGTTGTGCGAAGGGCGACAGGTTTGTTGGGGTCGGTGAAATTATTTACATAGACCCAATCGCCTGGCACCGGTCTTTTGCCCACGATGGATTGCAAGTGGCGGATCACACCGTCCCGCATACCGGCTCCGTGCGGCCCCAATGCGAAAATGTTGTACCCGCTCTTGTCCATGCGGGTGCCAAAGCGGATCGCTTCCAAGGCACGGTCCTGGCCAACCAGGCCCATGGCGTCGGACAATTCAGCTGTCGTCGAAAACTCAAACTGCGACACATCGCAGTCACGATAGAGAAGATCAGCACTCAAGGGTTCTAAGGGCACGGCTGCAGCTTTGTTTTTGTTATTCAGGGCGTTCTATCGAGAGACTCTAGGCGCTCCCGGTGACAACAACAATGCTCAGGTGCATCGACAAGATAGGTCGGAAAGATTAGGGTCTGGCGCCCGCAATATCCTGGACGCCCCATGGCCCCGCCAAAGAAGTCTTCCCACAAGAAAACAAAAACACCGCGCGCCTGGCAACGCATGCTGAGCGGGCGACGGCTTGATCTACTGGACCCCTCGCCTTTCGATGTAGAAATAGAAGACATTGCCCATGGCCTCGCCAGAGTGGCGCGCTGGAACGGTCAAACGATCGGCGATGAACCCTTTTCTGTCGCTGAACATAGTGTTCTTGTGGAAGAGCTCTGCCATCGCCTGCGCCCTGGATGGCCTGCCAAATGGCGCCTAGCGGCTCTGCTTCATGACGCCCCGGAATATGTCATCGGCGACATGATCAGCCCGTTTAAGGCGGCGCTCGGGTACGATTATAAGAGCTTCGAGCACCGACTGGAGAGCGCAATCCACCTGCGCTTTGGATTGCCGGCCGATTTGCCCAAGACGGTTGAATCTCTCATCAAGCGCGCCGACCGTGTCTCTGCCTTTCTAGAGGCCACTCAGTTAGCCGGATTTTCCGATGCAGAAGCAGCCGCCATCTTCGGACGACCTCGTGGCCTCGCCCCGATTAAGCTGAAGCCCCTAAATCCGACGGCGGCACAGGCCCTTTTTCTGAAGCGTTTTAAATCTCTTTTGAAATCCACCGAACAGGACAGCACATCGTCCAATCTTGGTTAGAATCGCGTAGACTTACCTCAGAGTTCAAAATCCGGAGACATCTGACGATGGCGCCAGCGTCGCCAAAGAACCCATCCAATCCCGTTGTGATCGATCTCAACGCGGCGATTGTTCAGGTTGCTGACTCCCTCCCTCAGATTGTTGTGGTGCGCCCCCAGGAAAAGGACGAAAAAAACGATCAGGATGTTTGGGACGCACTGCCCTTTGGCCCATTCGATCCCTTCACCCATCGGACCATGGACATTGGGCTGCGGGCCTGGGTGCAGGAACAGACGCAGATTGGACTAGGCTATGTAGAGCAGCTCTACACGTTTGGAGACCGCGGTCGTCATGCACTCGAAGTAGAAGAAGGCACAGATCACATTGTATCTGTCGGCTATCTCGCCCTCACCCGCGGTGGCGAAGAACGCGAAGGTGTGAGCTGGCGCAGCTGGTATCAATATTTCCCGTGGGAAGACTGGCGCGACGGACGCCCCGCTATCTTGGACAAGATCATCCTGCCTCTTTTGCAGGATTGGGCGTCTGAAAGCGGAGGCGCAGAAAGCGATGAGCTGGCGCGCGGCAGACGGCGGGACCGGGCGCGGCTCACATTCGGCCTTGATGGGGGCGCTTGGGATGAAGAAAACGTGTTGGAACGCTACGAGCTCCTTTACGAAGCGGGACTGGTGCGAGAAGCCCTGCGAGACGGACGCCCCAATGCAGCCGGTCTAGAAGAAGCCAATACGCCGCAACTCGGCGTCCCGATGCAGTTCGACCATCGACGCATCCTCGCGACAGCCATCAGCCGCCTGCGTGCAAAACTGAAATACCGTCCGGTGGTATTTGAGCTTATGCCTGACACGTTCACGCTCTACGAATTGCAGCGCACAAGTGAGGCACTGCTGGGTCTTCATGTGCATAAACAGAACTTCCGTCGGCTTGTGGAAAAAGCAGGACTTGTGGAACGCACCGGGCGCATGAGCACCCATACCGGTGGGCGCCCGGCGGAGCTGTTCCGGTTCCGTCGTGAGGTCTTCAACGAACGTCCCGCACCTGGTCTTCGCCTCGCCCCTTCCCGCACTCGAGCAAATACGTAAGATGGCTTTTCTTATTCTGGGGTAACGCCCACTCTCAGCTGAGTTGGAGCATGGCTTATGGAACTCTGGGTTCTTCTGCTAACGGTTGGCTTTATCGCCGGGTATCTCATTTTGGCAGGACGCATCACCGCGCTCAAAAGGGAGATCGCGGTCCTCACGTCATCGCAACAAATATCCGCCAACGCCGCGCTTGAACGATCTGAACGGGAGAGCCAAGCGCCAGAACCAGCACCGGAAGCCACAGAAAACACCCCCATTGAAGAGGAAGCGCCACCTGCTCGAGGAGCGCAATCCTGGGGTCAGCCGGCCGATGAAGAGCCCGCTGACACCGCACCGCAGGACGCTATTGCTGCCCAGGTGGCACATCAGGGGCCCTCTGTCTCGCTAGAACAGAAGATCGGCACAAGGTGGATTGTCTGGCTGGGCGGGTTGATGTTCGCACTTGGCGGAATTTTCCTGGTGCGTTACGCAGTCAATGAAGGGTATTTCGGCCCCGGGGCGCGCATCTTTATGGCCTCTCTTCTCTCCGTCGGCCTGTTGGTGCTGGGAGAAAAACTTCGCCGAGCGCCGTCGTTGCAGGCCATCGCCAATCTGCCAGGTGTTGCCATTCCACCCATCATCACTGCTGTGGGGATCGTCATCGCGTTTGCTACGGCCTATGCGTCCTATGCGCTCTACGACATGCTGGGACCTGAAGCCGTCTTCCTTCTGCTCGCAGTCATCTCAGTGGGCTCTGTGTTACTCGCCGCGGTTCATGGCCCCATCCTCGGTGGCCTTGGGCTGATCGGAAGCTACGCAACACCTGCCCTCGTTTCGTCCGACGAACCATCGGTCATCATCCTCTTCACCTACCTTACCTTCGTCACACTTGCGGTTCTGGCGCTCGTACGTCTGCGGGCCTGGTGGTATATCGGTCTGATGGCCGTCGCAGGGTCGGCGATCTGGTCCCTCGTCGCGATTTTCTTCGTAGGACATCCTGACAATCTGGTGATGCTCTCGCTCTACCTGCCTCTGATGACGGCAGCATTCATGTTCACGCCGCTCACACCCGATATTGAGGATGCAGATGACCTGCATTGGCGACGCGTCCTGATCGGTACAGCAGTTGCGACGTTCGGGGTTTTGAGCCTTCTCTTTGTCCATAGTGAAGACAACGCAACGCTCGCCCTTCTCTCTCTTGCTGCTTATGGGGCCATCGGTGCCGTCGCGGCATTCCGGGTTCAACTGCTTGATCGGGAGCTTCTGATATCCGTCGGCCTCGTCGTCCTAACCCTTTTGCTCTGGGTGCCTATCGGCGCCATTCCCTTCGAGTTGAGTGACGCAGCAAGCAGAGGAGCGCTCTCGCCTCCCGGGGTACCTTCGGAGCTTCAATTCTATACCTGGGTCTTGGCTCTCTTTGCCCTTGCCTATTCAGGCGGCGGCTATTGGGCGCTGTCCAAGGTCAGCAATAGAGGTCTCTGGGCGTCTGTTTCCGGGACGGTTCCCATTGTTCTCTTAGCTGTTGTCTATTGGCGCTCAACCGCAATGGAGACCAGCATGGCCTGGGGACTGGTTGCGGGGCTTGTTGCCGGCCTGCTCGCCTATGCCGCCAGCACCTGCCGGAGCGACGAGCGAGGATCGGACGGCGCAGTCGGCGCCTATGCGACCGCCGCATTGGCTGCGCTCTCCTTGGGCGTTGCCATGGTCCTCCGCGATGCCTGGCTCACCGCGTCTCTGTCTCTCCTGCTTGTTGGCATTGCCTGGATCAACGCCTCACTGGCACTGACTCTTTTGCGCTGGGTGGCACTGCTGATCGCTGGAATCGTGATGCTTAGGCTTACCTTCAATCCAGCTCTCATGTCTTACGACATCTCAACCACTCCAATTTTCAACTTCCTGATTTACGCATATGCGCTACCTGCTGCCGCCATGGCGGTGACGGCGACGTGGATGCGACGACATAAAGATGATCTGGTGGTGCAATGTCTGGAAGCGGGTGCCGCCCTTCTCTTTACGCTCTTTGTTTCATTGGAAATCCATCACTGGATAAGTGGCGGTGACCTGTTCTCTGAGAAGTATGAATTTGGCGAACGTGCCATTCAGACACTGACTTGGCTCGCGCTCTCCTTCTTCTATTATCGCTTGGGCCAGCGCTACGGCCGAACCATTCTCACCTATGCCGGAGAGATATTGCGATGGTTGGGCCTTGCGCATCTTTTGCTTGCGCAACTCCTTTTCGGAAACCCGCTGTTCGTCCCAACCTTTGTTGGGGACCTGTTCTTCTTTAATCTGCTGACGCTTGCCTATCTCGCACCAGCCCTTTTTACCGGCCTCTACAGTATCACCGCCAAAGAGCGCGGTGATCGCCAAACAACCTTGTGGTTCGGCGGCGCGACCCTCGGCCTGCTGTTGACCTTCGCGACGCTGCAGATCCGCCAGATCTTTCAGGGCGGTATGCTGCCCGGTGGGACCACGAGCGACATGGAATGGTACGTCTATTCCATCGTCTGGCTCTTGATCGGGCTTGGTATCTTCGCGCTCAGTTTCTATCGAGGTGGGCGGGACCTCAGGCTTGCCGGCATGGTGGTGATCACACTGGCAACCACCAAAGGGTTCCTCTTCGACATGGCAGCCCTTACCGGTTTCCTTCGGGCGATTTCCTTTATCGGATTTGGTGGGGCGCTCATCGGCATTGGATTGCTCTATCAGAAGTTTGTTTTTCCGCCAAAAAGTTCAACTACGCCTGAAGAAGCCCCGTAAACAGACGTTTTCTGGGAAATATTGTGCCTCTGGTTTGCTTGACAGGTCTAATACTCAATTGTAGTATAAGGGTACATTGTTATTGTGTCGCGTTTCCGCCAAGGCTTTTGGCGATGAAGTCTGCAACTTCATCTGGAAACGCTTCAGCCGGTTCTGCCGGTGTCTTTTTAGCCCCTACTTATACTCATTTTGAGTAAATGTAGATGATCAAGGGAGGCGAGTATGACCGCCGATCTTCAGTCCCATGAAGCTGCGCCCAAGAATGCAGCTGTGGTACAGCCTAAGTTTAAACCGCTTGAGATGCCGGAGCTGGAATATACGCCCGGACTCGCGAAAGAGATGGCGCCCATCTATGAGCGCGTCAAAAACGTTATCCCCTCTGTCGAGTGGCCTTTCTTTGCGCCTTATGTGAAGGCGATCAATGATCTGAAGAAAGAGCGCGACGCCGTTATCCTTGCGCACAATTACATGACACCGGAAATCTTCCACTGTGTGGGCGACATTGTCGGCGACAGCCTTCAGTTGGCTCGCGAAGCAGCAAAAGCGGATGCCGACGTCATCGTCCAGTGCGGCGTGCACTTCATGGCTGAGACGGCAAAACTGTTGAGCCCGGAGAAGACAGTTCTTATTCCCGATGAAAAAGCCGGTTGTTCGCTGGCGGAGTCCATCACGGGCGCTGATATTCGCCGTCTGCGGGAACAATATCCCGGTGTACCTGTAGTCACCTACGTAAACACATCAGCAGATGTGAAAGCAGAGACCGACATTTGCTGTACCTCGTCTAACGCAGTGCAGGTCGTAGAAAGTCTTGGCGTGCCGGAAGTACTCTGCTTGCCAGACGAGTATCTCGCGCAGAACATTGCGCGCCAGACCAACGTGAAGATCATCACCTATGCAGGTCATTGCGAAGTGCATGAGCGCTTTACACCGGAAGAGCTGCGGGAATATCGCGAAGCTCACCCAGGCCTATCGATCATCGCGCATCCAGAATGCCCGCCTGAGGTCGTAGACGAAGCCGACTTCTCTGGCTCAACATCAGGCATGATCAAATGGGTGAAGGACAATCATCCCGACAAGGTCATGATGGTGACGGAATGTTCCATGAGCGACAATGTGGCTGCCGAAGTGCCGGGCACGGATTTCATTCGTCCCTGCAACCTTTGCCCGCATATGAAGCGGATCACCCTGCCCAAGATCCTCGAAAGCCTTCTCTATATGAAAGATGAAGTTGTCGTGGATCCAGCTATCGCACCGCGCGCACGCGCTGCAGTTGAGCGCATGATCAACCTGCCGCTCTGATCTTTTTCACCGCGTTTTCGAACCATAAAAGTCTGCAACTTTTATTGAAAACGCTCCAGGCAATTACTCGGGAGCTGGGCACATGAGCACACATACGCTTACCGGCGGACATATTGTCAATGCGGGCGACGTGCTGATTGTTGGCGCAGGCCTTGCCGGTCTTTTCACTGCTCTAAAACTCAGCCCACGCCCAGTAACAGTACTCGCAGCGGCACCGATCGGCGACGGGGCATCATCTGCCTGGGCACAAGGCGGCATTGCCGCCGCCATCTCCGAAGGCGACACACCGGAAGAGCACGCAGCCGACACAATTGCTGCAGGCGCCGGTATTGTTGATCCAGAGATTGCGCAGCTCATCGCTTCGGAAGCGAGCGAGCGCATTCAGGATCTGCTGTCACTCGGTGTTCCCTTTGATCGGGACCTGGAAGGCAAGCTGACTGTTGGGCTCGAAGCTGCCCACAGCAGAAGCCGGATTGTTCATGTGCAGGGCGACCGAGCTGGACATGCCATCATGGAGGCGCTCATTGCAGCTGTGCGCAAGACACCTTCCATTCGCATCCTTGAAGGCTTCTCGGCTTACGAGCTCGCCATGGAAGAAGGAAAAGTGGCCGGTGTTTTTGTCCAACCAACTGGCGATCTGGAACCTTCACCTCTTCTCCTGCGCGCTCGTTCGGTGGTTCTGGCAAGCGGCGGCGCAGGCGGGCTCTATAAGGTCACAACCAACCCGCTGAGCTCTCGCGGCGACGGCTTTGCTATGGCTGCCCGTGCTGGAGCTGTCATCGCCGACCCTGAATTTGTTCAGTTTCATCCAACCGCCATTGCCGGTCCACAGGACCCTGCTCCTTTGGCAACAGAAGCATTGCGGGGCGCAGGCGCGACGCTCATTGACGAAAATGGCACGCGCTTCATGAAGGCCATTCACAAAGACGCAGAACTCGGACCCCGCGACGTGGTTGCGCGCTCCATTGCACGGGTCATTGCCGAAGGTGGTAACGCCTATCTTGATGCGCGCGATGCTGTTGGAGCGGATTTCGAACAAGCTTTCCCAACCGTCTTCAAAAACTGCCAGCGGATGGGAATTGATCCGGTACGCGAGCCGATCCCGGTTGCCCCTGCCATGCATTACCACATGGGCGGTATCGCCGTGGACAGAGATGGACGCTCCTCGCTGCCGGGTCTCTGGGCCTGCGGTGAAGTCGCCTCGACGGGGGCCCATGGCGCCAACCGTCTTGCCAGCAATTCCTTGCTCGAAGCCGTTGTCTATGGGGCACGTATCGCTGAGGATATTCTCGGGTCTGTTGAAGCTGGTCCAGCTGCGACCGCTGCGATCCCCGCGCTTCGTGCCCGCCGGACCCATCCAGTCTCTATTGTGCAGGAATTGCGCGACGTGATGACACGCCACGTCGGCGTTGTGCGGAATGCCAAAGGTCTCACAGAGGCATTGCAGCAGATCGTTCGCATCGAACGTGCAGCCGGATCGTCACCTGCGCTTGTGAATATGGTGACAGCTGCAAAACTAATTACGGCGGCGGCTCTTCAGCGAGAAGAAAGTCGAGGCGGCCACTTCCGGATTGACCATCCGCAAACTGATGCGGCATGGAAACATCGCACTTTGATCACCCTTGATGAGGCTGATGCACTCGCCCGC
>CAUJNA010001191.1:65000-87500 GCA_963377175.1 Effrenium voratum
ACACACACACACGCCGACGCACAAACAAACACACACACACACACAAAGAGGAGACACACACAAAGACAAGCACAAGCGCACAGATAGACACAGACACACACACGCACACAAAGGCCCAAAGACGCGCAGGCACATAGAGGCACCGAGATGGACGGGCATGCGCACACACACACAGAGAATTACAGGCACGCTCACATGCAGAGACGAGCACATACACACGCGCATGCAGTGACAGACAGGCAGAGACAGAGACAGAGACAGACACAGAGACACAGGCAGAGACACAGACAGAGACAGAGACAGACAAAAACTCATGCACACACCTGCAGTAGAACGCCCATTAATAGTCATGACGTGGCCAGCCTGATGGGATTTTGCTTAAAACATGTGTTGAATGTTCGCATTTGCATGAACGAGCATCATTTTTTGTTGATTCGTCAACTGAGAAATGAAGGATCGAGTTAGCAAGTCAGTGAGAGACGCTTCGCGGGCACACATGTTCTGCAAAAGGATGTTATATCACAGATCGAGCTCTTGATCTTTTGATCCTTTTGTGTCCCAAGCTTGATCAGTTTTGAGCTCGGGTGTTTGAAGATTCTCGTTGATTCTCCTGTTGACTAGGATCATTTTGAGCACGGGTCCCACCATGTCTCCTCTGTCAAATTAACTTGGATGATCCGCTTGTTCGAAGAGTTTCCTTTTTGGGATTGGAGCCCCTTTTCGGGCAACCAATGTTAGTCTGTGGGGGAGAAGTTCTCCCTTGTGCTGGGCTCCTGTCGCCGCTGCTTCGTTTCTGCCCAGGTGAGCTGAGCAAAAAGGATGGCGAGCAGGCTGCTTGACTGCAAGACTCGAGGAAGTTTCCGTTTTTGGAATACCCTTCCTCCAACTAACATGGCACCTGTGGGGAGGTACCTGGAAGAGGAGTTCCTTTTGAAGGGACCCCCTGTCAGTTGCCATGTTAGTGGGAAGGAGGGTAATGAATGGATTAGTCCAGCGATCGAAGGCTGCTTTCCTCTTGACAATGGCGCCGGTGCATGTCCATGTCTGTTGGTGGAAGGGTAAATGAAAAGAAAGCAAACTGGAAACTATATGAAATCCATCTGATTTAAATCGCACTGAAAACAGAAAGGGCATGAGACCGTTGCTTGGCCCGGTCACGTTTGGGTCGAGGCTCTGGGATTTACCATAGTTCTTGGTTGCCTCGTTGGTATGTGGGGCCATTCATTTTTCCAGCGCCAATTTGTTGTTCGGCCGGTCCGCCCAAAGGTGAGAAGTGGGGGGGGGGTCAAATCAGATCAAGGTCGCAGGCCCTCCAGGACTCCAGACCTGCTGGATGGTTTGTCCCCACACGCCGTATTGCTTCCAGGAGCATAGTTCGTGAACGGTCAGTTTGGTTGGAAGCAGCTAGAGCCAAGTTGGTTTCAGTCCGGCTCGATGTGTATTTACCTATTCACCAGCGGGCTAACTCTGTTTTCCGAAAAGACACCTAGGGGGAGCCCTCAACAGTAGGTTGGAGGTACCCCATTTGTTGATGACAACGGACGGCACCTTCGATTCATCTCCCGTCAGATCATTGGTTGCAAGACAATGAAATCCAAGGTTGCATGTGTTGTTGTTGGAGAGACCAAATACCAGCAGGCCAAACCAACACTTCTGAGATGCGTTGCTTAGAGTAGCCAGTTGGTTTCCTGCTCACAGAGAATGGTGCCAATATCCAGGTGTCTTTTCTCAAGGCCCCGTCCTGGTGGGGTTCCTTAGTTACCATTTAGGAAATGCCCATGTGACATGGGCCAGCCCCCTTGCCCCTTGTTCAAACATGTTGAAACTTCTTCTTTTTTGCACCCTACTTAGGTGCGTTTTTTTTTCAGAAGGGGACTATGGGGGTGTCGGACCCCCAAACATGTCGGTGTTCCTTTGACCAGGGTGAAAAGAGTACCCTCCCCCATTTGGGGACTCCACCCGTGCAACTGGCCTCGATCCAGTTGCTGCGCCTCTGAGCTGCTCGCCGAAGCGAGCTCAGTGCCATCAACATCGCGCGGAACTGAGGCGAAGCGATGGCGCTTCAGCGGAAATGCCGGTGGAAGCAGGATGTTCTAGTGCAATTTTGAGGGTTCTGCGTTCGGAGTTTCATTTTAAGGGTTCCATGTTGTAAGCAGGTTTGTTTTGTATGCTTCTACTTTTAGGGCGGTGAGTTTTGAAAGAAAATCAAAGCTCCACCGGGATGCTGTCAAGTGGAGGGAACCGGTAGGCTCCTGAAGATATGCTGGACGTACCCTCAAAACGCCGGCAAAAGCGTCCTGGGATGTTAGATCCTTTGCATCCCGTGCTGCCCTGCGTAATCGCTCGCCTTTGCAGAGCCCATCCTTTCCCATGATAATGATATCTCCATCAAAGGGTCCATGCTCCAATTCTTCACGACACACCTGAGTCAGAAGAATACTCAATCCAAGGAGGTGTCCTCTATTTCCAAACCAGTACAGGTAGTGGCTTGCGGGTAAATCCCAGAACCAGATTGCACGGCAATATCCAATTGTTCAGATTCACCCTCCCCGATTGAAATCTTCGGGGCTTTCCTTTTTAAAAGGTGCCCTCAAAATTAGGCACCTTTGGACTGGTGTTCCGCTTCTCATGAGAACCCTCCAAAAGGGGCCTTGTTCCGAGAAGGTAAGGGTTCCACCCACCCACCCACCCACCCACCCACCCACCCACCCACCCACCCACCCACCCACCCACCCACCCACCCACCCACCCACCCACCCACCCACCCACCCCACCCACCCCACCCACCCCACCCACCCACCCACCCACCCACCCACCCACCCACCCACCCGCACCCCACCCACCCACCCACCCACCCATTTACCCACCCACCCATTTACCCACCCACCCACCCACCCACCCACCTCGTGCCCAAAGCTTCCGCTCTGAGTCTACAGCCCTCCACCGCCTGGCGGCGGACGGAGCTTTTGTGGAAGGCGCAACGAGACAGAGCCAGCCAGACAGACAGACAGACAGACAGACAAACGAGCTGCACCAGGGGGGTGGCTTAGACTGTTCGGGGCAATGTGACGATCATGTCGGGCGCGGGGCGCGCGGTCCAACACACGGAGGGCGGGGGGACATCGTGGATGCTAAGGTATGGTGAATCACTGTTGTTGGCATGTGTTTAGGTTTTAGGTTGTTTGTGTATTTGTTGGTTCTGTTCATGATTGGCCGGGGGGGTCTGCAAAAATAAAGTTTTTTGCTACCATACCAAAGGTTGGAAAGAGTAAATCAGACAAGCAACAAGCAGGGATTCGGCAGAAGCCGGGATGTGGGCAGTTTTTGTTGGGTAACATTTAGACATGGTCGGGAATCCTCGGAAATGCCCGCTTCCTTCGCATTCGCATCAGTTGTAAGGGAAGTACAGATCCATTAAGGCTGACTTTGCACATGGTTCCCTGTAGACCCCTTTACCAGCTGTTAATCGGTTTTGATTGTGACTCACTTGCCAGTTTGCCCCTACCTCCCAGAAAGGTTCAGCATTCTTCTACAAGAATCCCTCTTAAGAAGTTAAGCTTTCCTGGGAGTCTGAAGCACCTTTGGTTCCTTCCTCAAAAGGATGATGAACCATACCATTTGGGGTCAACGCAAGACGGATCACATTTGCAAAGTTTGAAACACTCCCTTGCAAATTAACGAACCCGAACGGGGGGCTGTTTCCCAAAAGAAGTAAGGATAGTGGCTGGGGTGCCATGCTAACCTGCGGGGCAGTTTTGCCGGAGGTGAGCGAGTGGAGGAGTTGGTCCTGGATGCGCTGGGGGGTCCAAGGGCGACCTACCAGACCGGTCTTTGCGAGCGATGGGTGGCCCTGTGTTGGTTGGGTTGGATGGGATGAAGCGAGGTTCCCTCAAATGAAACCAACTTTAGGGGTCGCCAATTTTTTGAAGCGACTCATTTGTTGAAGTTTTGCTTCAGGGCATTTTCCGGATTTGGCTGCGGCCTCGCATTGTCCTCGCCATGGACACACTGCTGCGTATGCACGTGTGGTTGTGTGCGTGGAAGACATGACAGCCTCAGGCAGCAGCTGAGCCATGAGTTCGACGCTCGGCAACTCAGCAACATCGCAGGGCGCTCAGCGCAAAATTGGATGTGTCCTTTTAGGGAACCCTCCATTCAACCAAAAGGAGGGTCAAAATTCAACAGGTAAACCCTGACAGTGCGGTCCTTTCTGGCACCTTCTTACAACCCCTTAGCCACTCGCAGTTGACCTGTGCTGTTTGCGAGGGAGACGAAGTGGGCCACTTGAAACATCACCTTTGCCAGCTGATTCGAGGATCCTGTTCCTTCAACTGAAGGTGGTTTTTGGATGTTTTTGGATGTATCTTTCTTCTGGAGCCCTATCTTAAAAGTGGTTACACTTGTGTCAAAGTGGGGCATAGGTCCACGATGTTGGCTCAGTAATTTGCTTTTCAAACCGCGCGTGCGGTTTGGTCAAAATTACGAGTACACTTGTGGCTAGAGACCTTCCAGCACAGCGGCAGGCATGATGGACCACACCTGGATCTGCGGGAAATGCAACGTCGTGGTCATTTTGCGATGGCGGTAGGTTTGCGTGAACACGGTGTTGTGAAGTGTGAGCACAGTCGAACCGGAGCCCCAGCTGGCTGGCAGCTATGGCGTCCGTGACTCATAGACTGTCACAGGTGCCAGCCCGCTGGGCCTCCTGTTCAGTGGACTTGTGTTTGTCACTGTCACTGGTGCTTCTTCAGAAAAACCTCGCCAACGTTTCTTTTGGGCAATTGTAGGCGCTAAACGATGCACGAAGAAGGGCCACGCTCGGGACATTTGCCCAGGCTATTTTTACGCTGTGCCACACGTGCCTGGTGAAGAGCGGGCGTGATTTACAGGAAAGGCATTGTGCTGAATGGTACGAAGTTTTTTTTGGTGGACTAGGTGTTTGGGGACGAGCTATCCATAGCACTTGTGCATGGTTGAAGATGCGGCTGCAGCATTGCCAATTCACACTTGCGTGTTGTCGATCATTGAGTCGGGTGATGCAGAGTCTGCAGTGACAGTTTTTGTGTGATTTCTGGCGGTGGATGTTCTAGCCTTTGCCATTTGGCGGCAGTCATTGGCACGGCTATGAGGTTGTAAGCTTTCCCGCATCACGTAGCGGAATACTGACATTTTGCGGGGGCACATGCTCAATCTCCCACAACAAGCCGGGCACTCACTGAGTTTCCCGTGTCATTTAACAGATGGCTGAGGCTTACAAGATATGTACGACATACGGCATATACTTTCACCCTGCAAATTTGGTTCCTCATGCTCCGCGTGCCTTGTCTCAGGTCTGGGCAGCTGCCAAGCTGCAGGCTGGGGCGATGGCTGCGACGCATGGGCGATTGCGCGACCTGCGGGCTGCGCCTTGTTTCCTGTTTCTTTTGTTGTGTGTGTGTGTGTGTGTTTACCGTTTTATCTTTGAAGTCAGCTACCAACAGATGCCCTATCTTATATGACTGGAGGTCGGTCTGCCGCAAGATTTTCGAGAGACTTGGGGCTTGCAGTTTACCTCAAAGTTGTTCGAGGAAGCACGGAAGGCGCTGGAGGTCAAAGGGATTTTTAGCAGCCAAGAAGACCGATGACTTGGCATGGCGAGAATCTGCCAGATCCCATCCGCGCACTTAGCCAGTCCCCTCTTGTTTGCTCAAGCCCACCCGCGCTACTGAATTTAACTCGGGCAGCTTTGGCTGACAGTTGAAATTTGGGTCCTTGAACTTTGAAGATGCTGTGATGTGGAAGGCCAGATGAAGGGCGATTGCCGTTTTCCTTATTGCGTATTGCTCCGAGCTGTTGATCTCAATGTCAGCCATGTTCAAAATAATTAAATATGTGGATGCCAACATGGACAGGGGAACATGCCCCTTTGGTTTCCCACGCACGCGAAGTCCTGGGTGCTCTCAAATGGTTTGCCCAGCGGCTCCTTTCGGCCATTGCGGCCATTTTGCAGCCCGAAGCTTTGACATGCTGAGGTGAAGGGGTCTTTGGATTGCTTCGCGGCCGCGTTGACCCACCTCGTGCCTGGCGCGCTCCTTGGAACGTGGCTGCGGCGCAAGCCACTGTCTCAAGTTGCGAGTTGATGTATCCCATTTTCCCTTGACTGGTTTGGAGATAGGCCCATCAAACGTGGTTGCTCAAGTCAGGGTGTTTGTCAACAGAATGGGAACCGGGAAGGCACACCTTTTTTCTGAGTGGACCCCAAAATGGCACCGGAAAACCCAAGCGAAAAGGGAAGACACACCCAATTTGAGCGGAGGGGAAGCTTTAGGGTGACGTCAACACTTCCCCAAAGCGCGACCGCGATTTTTTCCGAGCCTGCCATGTTGTAAGCAAACATGAGATGTTCGATGACAAACACGCTTGTGTGGGGGTTCCTGTGAGCGATTCAAAGCAAGACTGGTGTAAAATACAAAGTAGTTACAGACATATGGGTGTGGGTCAATATTAAACCACCAGGAAATGGGGACCGCAGGTTTTAGTCCATGTTTCCATTTACTAGGGCAAGCCATTATGGGTATCTATGTTTGACCCACAGCCAAATCCCCAAACCACCAATCCAAACCACCTGCGGGTTGCCCGACTTTTTAAGGCAAGCCCCCCAATTTGACCCACATATTCTACCACTGGCAGTGGCCAGTTTCGGGTGTTGTCCAGTTTCGACTCGAGGCTTGGGCCCTCAGGGCACCTCCAACGCTCTGCGGGCCTCGGCCATGGCCCCGCTCTCGGGTCGAAGAACACGCCCGGAGCGGCTCATGGGCTGTGACGGTGGGTGGTTTCACCGGCAAGTTGCGACGTTTTGGTGGAGCAACGGTGACCTCTGTTGGTGTTGTTTGTTTCTTTATGGTTCTTGCTCAACTAGCAGGCATAGATTTAAAACTGCCAACAACAACAACAACAACAACAACAACAACAACAACAACAACAACAACAACAACAACAGCAACAGCAACAGCAACAGCAACAGCAACAGCAACAGCAACCGCAACCGCAACCGCAACTTCAACCGCAACCGCAATCGCAATCGCAACGGCAACGGCAACGGCAACGGCAACGGCAACGGCAACGGCAACGGCAACGGCAACGGCAACGGCAACGGCAACGGCAACGGCAACGGCAACGGCAACGGCAACGCCAGCGGCAGCGGCAGCAGCAGCAGCAGCAGCAGCAGCAGCAGCAGCAGCAGCAGCAGCAGCAGCAGCAAGCAACAAGCAACAAGCAACAAGCAACAATCAACAGACCAAAAACCACAAACAACAAACAACAAACAACACACAACAAGCAACAAGCAACAAGCAACAGGCAACAAGCAACAAGCAACAAGCAACAAGCAACAAGACAACAAACAGCAGACAACAAACAACAGACAACAAACAACAAACAACAAACAACAATCAACAAACAACAAGCAACAGGCAACAAGCAACAAGCAACAAGCAACACGCAACAAGCAACAAGCAACAAGACAACAAACAGCAGACAACAAACAACAGACAACAAACAAAAAACAACAACCACACCCACAGCTACCAGGCATCGGGGCACGCGCCGGTGCAATCAGCTCCACACGCAGACACAATTGCTTGAACCTGGCACTTTTGAGTTTGGACGCTTGCCCAGGTCGTGATGCCGCACCAGCCATTGATGGAATTGCCAGCAGCGTCGCTTGGCATGACTTTTGGGCGGTTTGGTGCCCAAAAATGGTGGTTCCCTTCCTCAATGCATGCAAGGGAAACCTGGAGCAAAGCAGCCAGTTGCAGCAGTCTCATTGCGTGTTGGGACACGTCCGCTATGGGTCCTCTTTTTGGAGGATAGCTTCTTGGCGGGTGAGTTGAAGGGAAGTTGAAGGGAGCCCCCTTTGTTTGAAGGTTTCCATACTTGGAGACAACACCATGGAGTTCTTGAAAACGTGACTGAGCCTTCCAACTTTGGCTCACGTGCCACTTTTATAGGGGCAATAACCCTGGTCTAGGGCTCGGGCCCCTTCACTCAAATAGAACCGAGCACACGTTGGCGTACGCTTCTTTTTGTTTTGCCAGTTGGATTGATCCCGACTGAGGAGATTGGGGAAGGCCATTTTCCTCGAAAAAGGAATCTCTTGCGTAGTCTGCGGGAGCGGTGCCAATTGAGCATTACGTGCACCTCCAATAATTTTGGAATTAAGTTCACGAGCCATCTTTGGGTGTGCCAACCATTCAAACTCAGAGCCAAGTGAGGGTTACTTCCCGGAGGAGATCCCTGCCATGCCAAGTACTTGTGGCATTTTTTTGTTTCTAGACGCACCCCCGGGAGTTGGACGAGCATAGAGCAAAGGTTGTTTGACTTTCCGGCCAATACACTTGGACAGTCAGTAAAACTGGGGTGTCCTCCAATAAATGTGTAAATATAGCATATTTTAATGTCGACTAAATATGACACATAAACAGAAACAGGTATTTTGGGTGTACCCAAAAGCTGGGTCAAGAAAGCAGGACTTTCCAACCTGAGTTCCACATTGGCTTGAGACCTCCTTGTATCTCCTCGTACCTTTCCGCGCGAATCCGCGGTATCGAGGCAAGCGCGGTGACGCGCGAGCCATTTCGAAGCGCAGAATGCAGGGGGCCCAACTCTGGGGTGGGTTGCATTCGTTGAAACAACCAACTGGCTCCCTTCAAAGTTGTTTCCACCATGTGCGCTTAGACATGCTCGAACATGGTTGAGCACGTTTAAACAGGGGTTTGGCACGAGCACATATATATATATATATACAGGGTCCCCCCAAAACATCTACTATTTCAGGGTAGATTAACTATAAAACCAAAACAAGACGTATTATATAAATATATATTTTGTGTGTACCCCAGATGTGGGCCAAGACACAGCCATGTGATCGGTACGGATGGCCTAAGCGAAGTGTTCTAAGTCCCAAGGCGAAAAGGCCCTTCCCCTGCCAGATCTGCCAGGCCGCCAATGCCGTGCGAACCTTGGCCGCGCTGCGCTGGCGAGGCGCCTGCGGGAGTGGAGGATGCAGAGCGGCCAAGACAAAAGGAAACGGAACTAAGGAACTGATTCCTTCACTGCGTTCTGCATGTTTTTGTTCTGCTTGTGTGGTGCTGTTCTTCTTTTTGTGGGGCGGCTGTACAAAAAGAGAGCTGTTTGCTAACACACCCAGGTTTGGAAAGGGTGCCAAAGGGGAAACATGTGTATCTGTCCAAATTGAGATTTGGACCGAACATGGTGATTGTCCTGTCAGTTTCCCTCTGAGTTTATGTTGTTGCTTGGTTGAGTTCTTTGTGCGAGGTGAGGTTCAAAGGCAAAGCTGAATAGTCCATCTTGGGTTGGAAAACCGGGCCCATGAATTTCTGGCAAGAATCCAAACCAGAAACGGGTTTGTTTCCCGTTGTCCTACCTTTTAGGGACTTTCAGAGTTGTAAAACAATGGGGCCTGCAAAAGAGAAACCAAAGGATCGGACGGGAAGTTCGCAATGCAGACCCATTTGGGTGTAAAAAGTTTGTTGCGCATCATATAGAGGGGTTTTCATGTCCTCCAACCGTTTTTGAGGTTATTTCTCATTGAAAGTCATAGCCGCTAAATTTACGAAACACCAGAGGTTCGGTCAGAGCCAGAAGATTCATTCAGAACCTTTCATCGGGGAAGGGGCTTTGCTTTACAAGGGGACCCCCTCACCGGGGCGGTCCCTTGGCTTCCATTTCTTCCAACATGACAGCTTAAGTGAATTCAGTGTTGAAGAAGTGAGACGATTGGAAAGGAAACAGTTCCAAATGACGAGGAGGGAAACCCAACAGCAAGCCCCACCAGATTAGGGGGTCCCACTTTTTGAGGATTGTATTTTGTGTAAACCGCTCTAGTTTGGGATCCTCTCCCTGTGGTTGTTGCCCCAAGCGGACGAGTCCAGGAAATTCGGCCCATGGCCAAGTGTCGAGTCTGTTTGTATGGGGCCCTACAATCGCTTCAGCACTCTCCTTTGTTCAAGTGATTTTCTGAAGGACACCCGGAGAAAGACACAAAGCGTTTGATTTTCTGAATTCGGCACCAACTTGGCAAGCCTCTTCCGTTTGAAGGCTGAGGGAGCTGTAAAGTCGGGGTTTGCTGCAAAAGGTGATGGCTTCCAGGGGTCAGGTCCCATGAAATTTGGGTCAGCCCGCTCCTCTGCAGGTGTGGCATTGCTGGAAGCAGCAGGGCCCCTAGTCCCATGTCCCTTCTAGTTTGCAGCAGGGTCCTTTGTGTTGCTCGGACCTTTTGAGCCTTCGGACATGTTTTGGAGGGCTCTTTTAGAAGGACGTGCGGGGAGAGGCGGGCACGAGTGTCAGCGCTTCTTTTTGTGTTTAGTGCTCTGTTGTTGTTTTTGTTTGTGTGTGTTTTTGTGCGCATGTGCGCATCTTTGTTCATGCGTTTTTTTGCGTTTGTCTGTGTGTGGTTGTGGAGGGAGGGCGGGGAAGGGGCGTGTCTGTGTGTTTGTTGGTTTGTTTGCTTGCTTGCTTGCTTACTTGTGATTTAACACACCTGGCTTTGATTTGTGCCTGTGGATTTTCTACACGTGGAATGAAGTCCGTGCTCCATTGCGTTCCCTGCAGCTGTCAGGGAACTCAGTACAATGGGCATGGAGCCTAGGATCTTGGCTGATACGTTTTGGTCCAAGCCCCACGTGTTTGTTTAACATTCCCTACCCATATATATATATATATATATGTATACATATATATATATATATATATATATATATATATATTATACTTATTTTGAGAGTCCGCATGCGTGTTTGTTGCGACGGTTTGTTCAGTGGTCAAAGCACCCTTTCACTCGGGTTCAGTAGGCATAAACGGCATCGTCATCAACCTCTTCTTAGGGATTGCGATTCTTACTCATGAAACCGTTTTGACAATGCACATGTGGATCAGCTTGGAAACACATCGCCTCACATCGACCACAGGTGGCGGCGCGAGCGGCAAGGCCCGAGCTGTTGCCCCCTGAAAGCCATAGACACCGGCTCACTGCGAACCAAAAAGGGGGGGAGGGCGGGGAGACACGAGATTTGTAAATGAGCGGTTTTTGGTCGGGTTGGGCTCCGTGCCAATCTGGAGAGTACGGTTGCAGATCATTATGTCTATGCTTTGGTAATTTAATGGCCTAGACAATTACTAACATGTTGCTCCCGTGATCATGACTTTTGTTTTGAAGTATCCCATAACCTCATTCTACATCTCTAAGCTCTTGCCCTAGCCCCTTTCACGCGGCAAGGGTGTTTCGATTGCATATACATAAGTTTATTCTTATGCGCATGTGCACTCCTTGCGTAAACCTACACCAATTCTGTTCAACCATCGTTCTTTTCAACAACTAGTTGTTTGGTGTTTATTTTGTTTTTGGTGGTTTGCTGGATTTATCTGGATCCCTGGGCTGAGAATAGTTGGAAGCTACCAGAGTTGGGTGCCCGCCAGGGTGCGACATTGGGGCCCGCAAGAATGCCCCGCCCTCGTCTGGGAACGCGAGATGCGGCGCTGCGGTCTGGCGCAACCCGCGCCCTCTGGATCTGCGGGCTCTAAATCGTCACGAGAGAGACCCCCAAATGCCAAATCTGCAAAAGATGGGGTGTGGTATGGGCCCCATGGTGTCAAGACCAACCCTGTGCTCCTTGCGCATGGCAGCTTTACCGGCTCGTGAACACCTGCATTTTTTTGCTTGAAATGGGAGTGGCCTCAGCCAATCACATTGAAGTGAAGTCCACTTCTGACGTGGGCTGAAGGTCAGACACGCTTCTCGATTTGGGTGTTTCTCCAAATGGGGTTCCCTAAATGGTATCCTGTTGATTGCCTTTTTTGTATCCAACCACCAGAGGAGTTCCTCCATTGGAGAAACGAAGATTGATTTTGTTTTGAAATGGACAGGGCATGGGAAGCCAGCCCGCAAGGAAAACCCAGGCGAAGGGGCCCAGAAGGGCGTCACTCACAACATCCTCCAGATGTTTTCATCAAAATCCAGAAGTCCAGGAGAAAACTACTGGGCTGTGCGCCACATGCTGGAATCATTGAGCACAGGTTTCCATCACGTGCCCGGCGCAGTTAGTTGCCAGCTCGGTGTCCTTCAACGGGGGACCCACTTGTTGGATGCTGGCTGAAGAGTTTGTTTTATAAGGACATTTGCTTCTCACAGGAGCTTCATTGTTGTATTGAATAATGTTGCTCGGGAGGAGATAAATTTGTTTTGGGGGGCTGCATAATTATTTTTGTCTGGGACGTATTCGATATTGGTATCAGTATCCATAATTGGTTGTATCCATACTGTGAATGGACTAAATCCTGCACCACCTAAAGAAACCTCTCATTGATTCTTCCCCTGTAAATACCAACGAACAATGGTTTGTCACGGTTTCTTAGGTGGTGCAGGATGTTGTCCATCCACAGTATGGCTGCCGTGTTGGTCGAGGTAGCAACACCTCCTGGGCGCTTGGCAAGCTGGCGGTTCTGCAGGCGACTGATCGAGTCGCGCGAATCGTTTGCCGGTTTCGGGAGAGTCGTTGGGTGCGATCCCTGGAGTCTAACAGGGTTTCCACTACCCCCCGGCCACTACGCCCGCGCGGGATATCACCACTATTTATATGCATATTTTACACAAGCATTATGCGCTCGAAACCTCATGTTTTTGTTTTGTTTAAGGGTAGTAGTTTGGGGGTAGTGCAGCCCTCTCAGATCGAAAGGTGGTTGGCTTCCCACACACACACCTGTCCTCAAAAGCGTACTCTCCAACAAAAGACGCCCTCCAGTCCGATTGTGAACATCGCGTTTTGAGGCAACTTGAGATTCCTCACAGGGAACACTGCTTTTGGGTTCCAAATTGTTACAGCAGCTCTGGGCAACTTACAGCGGTTTGCACTCGAACGCCCGTGGTGAGAGTGACTTTTGGAGGTGTTGCCCTGGAATACTTTTTCCAGGCAGCTCGAATAGAAGTTGACCTATCTAGAGGGGTTCATTTAAGATGGTTTCCACTACCCCCAAACCAGGAAAACGAGGTAATATATTATATACATATACATATGGTACCCCCCCAATGTCTACCTTTCTTGTTTGTCTTCATCTGTGATGCCCACTACATCTGTCTCTGCAAAAGGAAAAAGACTCTCCAACTCAACCGTTTGCGAGATAATCTAAATAAGTTTCCTTTTCAAATTTGAAGTTGAATTTAAATTGTGTTCCAGTTGTATTGTTTGATCAGACATGAAATGAAATCAAGTTTAATAAACCCATATTTCTGGTAGAGAGTCTAGTTTTAACGAGGATTCGAGTAGGTTGTTGTTACAATATTATTATTGGAAGTATTATGTCAATTCCGACTTTGAATCGGGTCTCTTTTTCTATGATTGAGTTTTCCAAGGTTCTAATTGGAATTTAGATAGAAATTAACAGTGAAACATCCTAACATAATTTCTATGTTTCAAGATGATGTAAATAGGATGTCCAAATAGAATCTAAATATTTTAAGAAGGCACCTTTTTTGCTTCTTTCCCCAAAGCGCACAACAATTCATAAAGCACTGCAAGTACCATTAAAACCAACAAATGCGGACATTTGGAGGGGGGGTAGCATGTATACATATATATATATATATCCAGAAAGCGTAGCTATGGGGAGGGGGGGAGTGGTTTGGGATTAGTGGAACATCTTAAAATTCATGATATGACCGATATATCCTTTATGAATGCATCACCTCTGCAAATGAAGCATGCGTGGAGCCAGTCGCATGTTTGACACAGGTTCGGAGTGTGGCAGCACAACAGCTTTGCTGTCAGCGTTCCCCTACACTACCTTATGGACGAAATGGGCCAGCAGATATTTCTTGGAATCGGCAATGATGCTAGCAAAAGGAACCAAATTCCGTTTGCCCGCCTTGAAACCTGAGGTTGATTCCTCTTGGTATACTTTGGCAGAAGGATGGCTTCGTATTTTGTGGTCGGGACAAGTCCTGTCGTGTGGGCGGAACCTTCCTTACCGCCAAGCCGCCAAACTGTGTGATTTCCCTCTGAGTCATCTTCTATTTCCCCGAAACCTGGCAAATCTGATATAGCTGGCAAATAGAAGGACAGTATCCAACGGGAGATGCCAATGCGGTATCACGGTGATGGAAACTCCTAGAAGGCCACCGTAGATTTTCCACAGGGGTCCTTAGCACAAGGAGACAGCTCGAGCAACTGAACAGCTCAACGAGTCAGCCAGCCGCAAACAGGCATGCCCACACAACTCCCGCCCCTAGCAAACACCATCCAACATGTGCCACCAGACTTTCCTTGACAAAAAGTGGCATGGTCACAACCAAACTTGAAACCCATCCAAATGGACCTGTGAGGGGCCGGAGCAAGAGGCCGGTTTTTCCTTGAAGCACGCATCTGCACAGCAAGGGTTTTCTCCATCCTTCTGCCACCGGTTGCGAACAAGTTGTCGACTGAGCACGGTTTGTCGTCACTAAAAAGGCGACTTTGTTGAAGCAGCAGGTGCCATTGCTGGAAGCCATGGGCGAGAAGCTGATGGCGAGGAGCAAGAGTATTCTTCTGCATTTGCTTCACATCCAGTTTCACACGCAGTCAGTTGACGTATGCAAATATTGACCATCATCGGCATGACATTTGGCATACCTACCAAATTGTCACTAGGAAAGGGAGTTTCTCAACAAAATCCAATGTCATTTGTGCGCACGACAGACATTGACCGTGGCTCACATGGAACCCCAAGTTTCGCCCACTCATTTTCTGGGGGAATCTTCAAATGTGTGTTAACTGTACCCATTGCTTGGATATGCCAACTGAGTGTGCTCACTATACCCTTTGCATGGTTGTGGAAATAGGGTTTTGGGTTGCCACTTTCTGTGAGCAGCCAAGGGAATTCCGTCAAAGTGCTACAGTAGTGGGAATTGACCCACCTTGTCACAGAAAGGGTCGTTCTCATACCCATGCTGGCTTTTACTTGGAAGATTAACAGTCCCGAGGTCTGCTAGAATAGGGATGGGGGGGAGCGAGCTCAAGCAACAGAAGTGAAGGCTGCTTTTACTGCGCGTCTTTTTGGGAGGGTAGCAATTCAATCCGCATGAGGTTTGGGGTGGCCGTTAAGCCATTGTTTTGTGTTTTTGGATCTTGACATTTCTTCAAGCTTGCTCTTTTCCAACTACCTTATTGTCAAAGTCAATCTCCCGTGATAGGACGTTTGCCAGGAGCCTTGGGCAAAGAAAGGACTCGCCTGCCCTGTGGTTTCAATCCTAAACAATCCCAGAAAGGGTGCTCAACATTAGGCTAAAATGGATGGATTGTGACGAGGAAACCAAAAGGGTCCTCCCCCCTCTACACAATCTCCGAGCCTCTCAACTATCAAACCACTAGTCTGACCATCAAATCGGCAAACGGCTGATTTTCCACAAACAGATGCCCAGTTAGTAGGAGAAGAAGCCAATCCCCCCACCGCTTCTTGGAGGGGTTTGGATGTATTGGCTCTATTTAAGACACTTTCCGGGGGTAGGTAGTAGGCGGGCCCTGAGAACATAATAGGTTTCCCCCCAAAAGGAATCAACCCCAGCACCATCAACTCCTAAGGGAAGCCCTGCCAATGGCAACCAAAGGCGCTGGCCGCCTCTGTTCGGTTGCAACGCATAGGTGTCCTTTTTGGTTGGTTTGTTAAACAATAGAGGGCTCTGGTTTACCTGGTGGTTCAATCATCTACCAGGGCCAAAAGGACACCTATATGC
Source organism: Effrenium voratum (assembly GCA_963377175.1). Lineage (NCBI taxonomy): Eukaryota > Dinophyceae > Suessiales > Symbiodiniaceae > Effrenium > Effrenium voratum. The sequence continues at coordinate 80,761 of CAUJNA010001191.1, forward strand.
AGGAAGCCTCATTTCGGATATTTTTGTAAACCCCATTTCTCGCCGACCCGTCCGGCGTAGTGGGCGGGGCCCCGATTTGGTCACGCAGATGTCACAGGATTGCGGAGGCTTCGCCTCAGGATCTGGCGATCACCAGGCCGGCGCCTTGGTCGTGGGACCGGTTTCGACCCCGCCCAAGAAAAGCTCGCCCGAATTGTTTCTGGAGACTTAGGCTAAGGATACATTTTGCATACCAGGGGACTCAAAGTGAAGCAACCAATAAGACATATATAATATATACCCTAGGCTTCCAAAGGCCATTAAAAGAATGGTCGAGGTTGCTAGACTGTTTTTTGCCGAAAGACCGTTTTTTGCGCCTGGCCCTGAATACCCAAAAAATAATTGTTTTTGTTGCCCAAGAATTGCTTAGGGTCAGGTCACTGAAAGTCACGCCGCCCTCATCCTCCCAGCTGCAAATGACTGCACCCAAGCCACTCATTCCCCGGCTTGCCAAATGTATGGTCGCATCACTTTTCAAAATCGCCAGGTGTCCCGCCTACTGTAGAGGCGTGCATAGATTTTTCGCATGTTGGTACTGAAGTCCGGCTTTTTTGAAAAATGCTGCAATCTTAGTGGCTTCGGGGCATCGCTGCCGATCAAACATGCGTTGTTGGCTCCTGGGGGTATGGTTGTCCACGCTTTTAAATGTACTTTCCACGCTAAAAAACGTACTTTCCACGCTAAAAAACGTACTTTCCACGGTTTGTCCATGGTTTGTCCACGCCTCATTTTTCGAAAACGATTAAACAATCAACAAACAACACGCGATCAGACTCTGTGGAGCTGTGGACAAGAAGTGGAAAAACACGCACGGGCATGTGAGGGACAAGCCATATTGACACAGCATGGTGACGGCGTGTGATTACAACGGGATGAAGCGACTGTAAAACATACTGAGCTAATTTCATAAAAGGCGGCAATAAAGTTCTTCAGCCTCTCACTGCACAGAAGCGCGTGGGGATGTCAGGAGCCAGCCGTCTCAAGTTGGACAAGTTTGTCTAGACCTACTTTTAATGGTCGAGGGACATTACTTTTATAGCCTTTCGTTTTTTAAATGGTCGAGGCTATTTAAAGAATAGTCGAGGAAGCACAGGGTATATATATATATATCTATATTTATATACATATATATATATATATATTATAAAACTGGGCCCAACTCTAATCATGGTTTGTTTGTCTGTCTGTGCTGCCCGTCTGTCCTGTCCTGTCACGTCAAATATCAAATTAATCCTTGCTGTGTTGCCAAACCAAGAGGACAAATGTCGCAGGGTGCAACCATTAGACTGCCTGTTTCATGGCCAGCTCGCTCGAAGTGTTGCAACGAGCTCACTATGATGTAAGTCCTTTTCTTGGATCCATTATTTCAGGGTTTGCAAACATATTACGAGTATTGCAGATTAGACATGAGGCACGTATCTCTTTCTTGTTTCGGGACGGAGAAAGGTTCGATGTGCCTCCGCTGCAGTTGAAGCTGGGCTGCCTTGACTTGGAGCGACGAGAAGAGGCGAGGAGACGTGAGGCAGAAGCAAGTGTCTTGTACTGGGATCCCAGTTGATTTCAGAAACCCCTGGTTGATTTTGATTCGGGGGTGTCCGATTTCGCAGGGAAGCCTTCACTTTAGGAGGAAACACCCGCCTATGAATCCAGCATCTGGTCGGTTTATCCAGTGTCGACATCAAAGCGTGTTGGTGGGTGTGAATGTCGATTGGTTGGACCCTTTGGTGGACCGTAGCAGACCAGGTGTTTGGGCGCAGCCCATGTTTGTTTTTGTGGAGGGGTGCCCTTTTCGACGCTGGCTTAGTGGAAACCAGAAAGAAAGCAGCCATTCTTGAAGCACCCGAATGTACAATTGGCGATTCCCAAGCATGAGTCAGTCAGAATGGCAAGCACATAGTGGAAACAGCAGAAAGACGCAGACAGAAGAAGCTATAGTAGACGAAGCAATCACAAGGACTCACACCAAGCAGGAGAGGGAAAGAGATGGAATGTCGATGCGGCGAGACGACGATCTTCAAGAGATGACATGACATGGAGATGGAGAAAGCAAGAGGGAAATGGAGAGGTGGCCAGAGGAAACAGCTGGAGAGCCGAGCTCTTCTTGAATCCTTCCGCTTTGTGCTTTGTTGCAACATGTTTCCTCCGGGTTTGATTTCTGTGGGCCTGCTCATACTCCAGCTCAGCTTTCCCCTCATCGACTTGGTGTTTTGATTTGGACAATAGGGGGTAGCTTCCGATTTTGTTTAAAGAGGGATCTGCGGCTTCAACTCAACTAATCCATATGGATGTGGCTGAGTAGTGGACGCCATAGGGAGCCCTGGTTCCGGCATGTTGTCCAAGAATTGAGCTGCACCTGGCCTCGGCACACTGCTGTGGTCAAGCTGGTTAAGGGCAGCTGTGAAACGAGTGTTGTTTCTACTTGGCTTCCATGGAATGCCCTCAACTGCAAAGGTGTTGTTGTGTGGGTCTCCCTATTTAAACCAATCCGAACAAGGCTAGCCTCAAAAAACAAGCCACAACAACTTGGGGGACCCGCTAAACATGAAGCTGACACCTGCACCATGCATGGCAAATGGATACCCATATATACCTTCCAGTATTGTTAGGCAACCCTTAGCTGGTGGTTTGGATTGGTGGTTTGAAGATTTGCGCCCCTGGTTCTTGTAGAGGGTGAATAGGAAACCCGCAACCAGAGGCCGTTTCCACTTACCAGGTTCCATTTTGGTACCCGTTTTTTTGACCCACAGCCAAACAGACACGCACAAAGACCTACCTATTTTCACCTGCAGACTGGCAGCTATCTCCAGCCAGCTTCAACTCCGCCTGTCGGCAGCCAAGTTGAAGCGCTGTCACGTCGCTGGAGTTCTGTTTCATCTTTGGACCGATGGTGTTCCCTCTGATGGCATGGTCAGTCGTGTGTAGTACAACTTGTGCTTTAGATGTCCAATGGGTTCGCGGAAGGGCGGAACGCAGTATACAGCAGAAGTCATTTTCTGCAACCCCCAAAGATAGAAATCCTTTTTGAGAGCACTCGTGCAACAAGTCAAGAAACAGGCAGTTTGTCTTGTGCAATTTCTCTGTTATTGAAAGCTCTTAGGCAAATCCCCGTGTCATTTCAACGGCAACCCCCTTCACAGTGCTGGAATCAGCTTGACCTGGCATTATGTCCAAACCGAACTTAATTTCCAGACTAGCATCCCTGCGGATTAGTTTTTAGGTTATTTTGTGGTGGCGGGTTTTGAACGGATCTTACGTCATGTGACATCAATGTGTCATTTGCTGTTCATTGCCGATTCGTCCGCAGCTGCTCAATACCTAACGAAGGAGCTTAGCAGCTTTCTTTTAGTATGGCCCGGAGTGCCTTGCTGTTGATATGGTGCCTTCAATCCGCGTTCGCAGATTGGGGCGATACCATCAACAGGGCTGGATTGCAGCGAACCCTCTCCCAGACGATGACCAAGGACTGAGCCAGAGCACCCGTTGTCCTTTTCGGAGCCCGCTTTGGGCCGTACTACTAAATTGGGGTGGTTCCCAATTTAGTGAATAACACATCTTCCTTTTTGTTTGGGGGGGTGGACTTAACATTACGCTGTGTTTGGTTCGTTTGGTTTTTGGTTCTGGAATTATTGGGTGTGGTTTGGTTGACCGGCCAACCAGAGCGGCCAATATTTTCTAGAATATGCCTTTGCTTCGCCTGCTTGTGTTTGCTTCGCCGGCCTTTGCATTTGCATTGGTCGCAAAATAGGGGCACCTGAAGCATGGATGCGTGCTTGAATTTGGATGAATGTCCCTTTAAGCAAACCTTACTAGAGTGCTACAAGGTCCCTTGATTCTCAGAACGCGTCTGCGCGGTATTTCTTAATCGCAAATTTAGTCATGGTTCTACATATAATTTAGGTGTACACTATGTGTAATTATGTTGCACCTTATTTGGAAGTATTAGCAAGCTAGAATTATAGCCGTAAGCCATTGATTGACTCATAGGGAGGGGGGGTTCTCAAAAATCGGGTTTTAGTTTTACCAGCCGAAAGGGGATCCATCCACCATGTGAGTGTTGAGAAAGTTTCTTGTGTATCTCAAGGAGTTCCTGCTGGTGGCTCGAGGGGACGAGGTGCCCAAGAACAAGGCGAAGTTGGTGCAGGGCATCGAGTCCTTCAACTTCACCTTGAACGCGTTGCTGGGCGGCGGCGCGACGGAAAGTTAGCGAAACACTCGACGATTCGGATGCGGTTCGAATCAGCGGCATGTCCTCAGTGATACAGTAGCGATTGGCGCAGTGAATCCATGCTGGTGTGGCGATTTTCCACAACCAGGCTTCAGTAGGCATGGACATGATCCCTGGTTTCGGCTTCCCACAAGGCGCAGATTTAAGGGTTCCATTGTTATGTATCTAAGATGATTTCCACTGCCCACAAACCACTCCCCCATGTGTTTGGTGGGGTATAAAACCACTACAAAGCCACTAACAGAAAGGGTTTACAGCCTGGCCCATATCCCTTGGCAGAGGTTTGGGTAGTGGCGACATCCGTTCGGACCTAACAGACACAGGTCGGTGACTAATTGCAAGTGATTCAGGTATGGCTTAAGACATGTGATATGAGGGATTCCGGTCTTCCGCACCTGCTATCTACCCAGAGCTGGATTTGTCGCCAGGCCCTGAGCATGGTGAAGTTGATGACATAGATGTCAAGGAAAAACTGGATGTGTGCCTTTCCCCATACAGTTGTTCATTTATGCCCATGTCCCCCTGGTTTGGGGTAGTGCTATTATTTGTTCAGTTTGCTGAGTTATTCTGGATGCACACTAGCCCATACATGTCGAGTTGTCCCAGCAGGCAGGCAAAAACCATAAATAGATAAGTATTCTAAATATCTGTACAACAAATGCTAAGACTTGGTGCTCAATATCGGCTCTGGGAAAAACAACAATGCTCCATCTCATTGTGGGGTTACTCAGAAGCCCAGTGGATCAACAGACAGTTGAATGTTTTGCACGGGGCAATAGACAACTCATCGCGCGTGGATCCCGATTTTCGCGTGGCAATTCCAGGTGGAGACGTGGGTCAAGGAATTCTGGGCTCGCCCACCGAGAAGGTGACACTTCTTTTGCAGGAGGTGGTGGTGCTGTGGAAGCCATTCGCAGAGTGCCTTGGAAAAGGAAGCACACCCGGACCGTGAACATACTATGGACAAAACCCTACACCGGTTGGCAGGTGGCTATTCCCATCTTCACGGTTCCTATGCATCTGGAACAAGGACCCCGTCCTCTCAGCCCACATTAAAGATAAAGAAAACCAATAACCCCCAGCAATACTATATCAAATAGAAACTCGACTCCACCAGCACTAAAACATGGAAGCCCAAATCCAAGCTGCAAAACCAAATCCAAATTGCAAAAGGAAGCTCCGGCAATACTATAACAGTTGTACTGGAGCTCAATATATTTATATTTGCTCCTTTGTTGATGCCGGTGGGGGGGCCTTTAGTTCGCCATGTCCCAGTTGATATGGGGCTTCAAAAGTTTCATCCATCTCAATTGCATAATTTGGTCCATCCACCGTTGAACAGAATGTGTTTTGTTTGATTTTGTTCTGTTTTCTTCGTTTCTCAGGGGTGACACTCAAACTTGTTTGAATCCTATCATGACACCCCTAAACCCTATTCTAGCTACTTTCTAGGTCCTCATAAATTTGTGTTTTGGTGTTTCTCAAAATTAGGGGCCCCTTCAGGAGCTTGGTTTCCTTTTGGTTCTTTAAACCCTATCACAAAAAGGACCACCTTCGCGACACACCCATTCAAATTGGTTTGATTGGGTTTGCTCAAGCACCCCAAAACCATATTCGCCAACTACTTAGGCAGTTATAATAGTTATGATCCCCATTTGATCAAAGCCACCACTCATGCAAATTCAAAGGGAACAAATGCCACCCCTCATGTGTTTGATTAGAATATTTTGCCACCTATTTAGGCCCTTATAGTTCCCATTGGATTCAACGAAAGCGAACTGCCGGAGGCTTCTCATCACCAACATGGACTCGGTGCGCCGCGGCGACGGCTCCGTGGACACCGCGGTGCTGGGGTCGCTGTCCACGCGGAATGGGCCGCTGCTCGACGCCTCCAACGCGGTGGTCTCCGCCTTGGTGGACGCCGCCAAGGCAAGGTGGCGCCCCCGATTCCACCCAAAAACAATATAAACCACCAGATATAGATATGTGTTATACAACAATACAATACCCAACAACATACCATATAGATCGATACATTGATGTATATATATATATATATACAATCATTTTTCTATATACGGGTGTATTGTTTAAACCCCACCTCGCCCACAACAGTTGTGCTTTAACGTGAAAAAACTGTGTTGTTGTCTTGTTGCGCAGCCTCACCCCACTTTTTCCTTCCACTGAGGTGGCTGGGCATGTTCTGGTTTGTGGCGAGGAAGGCCCACATGTAGTTTGACCGGTTGATTTGTTCCTAAGGTAGTGAACTCCGCTTGGGTTGTTTAGCAAGAGACAACCGAAACGAAGCTCCCTTCTTGACGCAAGGTTTTTTTTGAAACACACACCAGGCCACCTTCCAACCCAAACCACGTCATTAGGAGAAAAGGGGGGGAGGCTGCACCACAAGAGCATGGCCATTTTCCTCGTAACCTAACACTCATGGAGGTGGACGGAGCTTCCGCAAAAGCAATTCTGA
>CAUJNA010001191.1:95000-115000 GCA_963377175.1 Effrenium voratum
ACCCCTTAAGGGACAAGGTCAGTGATCTGCAGTCAGTGGGCCCTTCCCCTTCCCAAACACGCATCTCAGTTGCACAGTCAGACCATCTAGTATTTTGTGTTTGACTTTTCCTTTCAACAAACAGGACACCCACCTGTGAATGGAACCGGTGCCGGGTTAGTGATTCCATCGGTTTGTGGCACAGGGGCTCTGCACCCGCTTCGTCAGATGGGTTGTGAATGTTGGAGTTGGTACCCCGTGTTTTGTTTGTTCCAAGGCGTCTTTGGGTTTTGGGCCCTGTATTTTGACACTTACCCAATATTCTGCTTTGTCTAATTATGGTCATTTTGGGAGAGGCATGGGGGTCATGGGGGCATGAATTCCAACCGCAAAACCAAGGGACACTAGATAGTTTATTCTGAAGAATAGCGGCTCTTCCTGGTGGTTTGTTTGCTTCTGGTTTGTCCTTTCAGCGTAGGGTGGTCATGAAATGATAAGTCAAATAATGATAATTTCAGGATCATAAGTCCATTTCCCCATGGCCCTTCGCATCCAACATGTTGTTCCTTTCCTAATTTGAGTGCGGTTGGGATGATTCTAACTACCCAGTGATCATGACAACAGTCACATGGCGTAGCTCAACTGTACCCTTTGCAATGCAAAACCACGATGCGGATTTCTCAAGCTAGGCTTCCCCCTAAATGGTGGGCTTCCTTTGTATGATCATACACTTCTGTAGTCTTTGTATGAATTTCTTTGTATTTTGCTGCAGTATCTCAAGTATTATTCAATAGTGGTGATGATGATCCATTATTTGAATTTGAAGGAGTACAAGCCTTTAGATTTGGATCAAAAGTCCGAACATGGAAGTCGCGAGCCACAAGGGGGTTCATTTTGAGAGAGTCCCCAGTCAATGACCACCCTTTCCGGAGATCATCATAATCTTCTGCTCTTGCCAGCCAAAGAAAGCGGGTTCTTCTGGTTGCCGCCTTCTGCAAATGGCCAAGGGAGCCCTTTTTACAGTGACGCAGTGGCGATAGATTTGAATCCTACTTCAAATCCCAGACAAAGATATTGGCCACCACCATGTCCCTTCAGGCTGGTGAACTAAGTTCGTTTTAGTGCCAATTACCCAGATGTGAATCAACCCTTTGCGTTGGTGAATTACTATGATTTGCCCTCACGTTTAGTTTCTTGCTGTTCTATTAAGACAGGTTGGCATATATGCTGTCAAAGTGACATAGAAAACCTGGAAGCGAGCTATTTTGTCACAAGGCTGATTTGGGTTTGTCCTAAATTAGAGAACACCAAAACTGGATTTGGGTGTTCCTCTTGGTTTCCCTTTAAAACCAACCATTAAGGGTCTCCAACAAAGGACACCCCTCCCCATTTTGAATTTCCGGAGGACGCCATCAACGACATCGTGACCTTGACAGACCCTTTGTTCGAGGCGATGGTGGAGGCAGTGCGGCTCTACGGGCATCCAGGCGCCATCGAAGGATCTCTGCCAACCCTTCGACTGGTTTCCTTGCACAAAATTCCCAGATTCGTTCCTAAATGTCCTATTGATTCACCATCCTTTGTGATTTCCTTAGAGGGAATCGCCAGGTTCATGTTCAAAGCCCTGGTCGGTTACCTGCTGAGAAGCACCAAGATTGGTGTGCATGGCCTTTTTGGAGGTTCAAGGGTTTGGGGTTTGAATTGTTGTGTAATTAAAGCTTCAACGGGCATGTGGCCTGAGGTTCTGGAGACATTTCCAAGAAGCCTCGAAGGTTGTGGTGTTCAAGGTCCCCAACAAGCTCTTTGTGCCATGACGAGCCAGCAACAGCTAGCATACAGGGCCAACTACTCATATTGTTGGCAGCTCCAACAATCTCACAACATTCAGCAAATCTCAGCAATTATGTCCTTTTTGCCGAGATGTCATATGTGCTCCAGCTTGTTCAAATGAAAAGGTATGATCGGCTAAATGCAGTTTCAACCCATGGCTGACACCGCCTCACCAATGTTCCGAGCTTGGTGGATACTTCGTTCCCCCTAGCAATAAATGCGCCCTAACAATAAATGCGGACCCCCCCCAATAGTGAGTATTGTTTGGGGGACAAAACATATGTATGAATAGGGTGCTTTGGGGTCGACTTGATTTCCCCTTCGGTCCTCCCCCCTTCCCGGACGGAACACGTCAAAACCGCAATTGTCCGAATAACGAAGTTAAATCAAACCGTTCAAGGGTGTTTGCTGTTTTTGCGGTTCAATTGTAACTTAATTTAAACAGCGCAGTTTAAATCTAGAATTGCAATTTAAATAATACATGTAAATTAGTAACAGGTAAGTATGCATTCATAATTTTCGTTGGGTTGCTGCAAAGAGCTTGGGTCTTGGACTAAGTACCCCCTAATAAGACTGGGTCTGGTCTGGGCAGAGACATCGGGCAGTTTAGTATTGGTGTTGAATTGGCCTATTCTGATAGTAGTATTGGGGACCCGGCTGTTTCAGCCAATCTGGAAAAATGTATTTATCAATAGGGTGCGTTTATTAAAAGGGGGAGCGGATTATGGAATTTGTTCGGAATGACCCAATACGCCTGGGCTACTGACAAGCACACCTCTTGATATCCTTGGGTTATGTCCGCTTTTGGTGAGCCGCCTGTCCAAATGAGTGGGCCAAGAAGCGAGGCCAACCATGGCCTAGTGCTGTTGCAATATTTGTTTTTCGGACTCGCTTGGCTCACTTGCAATTTTGTGGCAGAAGTTTTTTTTGTCCTCCCCGGCTGGGGGAGAGATAGCGAGAGAGATGAGGTTCTGCATCCTGTGCCTATAGAGATTGCGAAGAGTTGCGATTGAACCCTCTACCAGCAAGCTCAAGCCCAAATCGCCCTATGCAATGCTCGATCTCTAGCCGCTGCGCTTTACTCAGTTGCCCATTGGCTCCAGCTACGTGTTTCCTTTTTGGGGAGGGGGCTTGTTGTCTAAAATCGAGGGTACCCTTTTGTCCCATGATGACTGGGCTTCTGTGCTTAGAACGAGAGGCACCTGCAACCCCATGGCCAACATGACCCACACCGACTGGCACAGCCACTCTGCTGGGACTGGGGCAACAGCGCCATTGACTCGTCCCCAAACCCAGACCTTAAGGGGTCTGGATAAGTCTGTCCCTTTCAGTGTACACCTCACTTGTTCGCCAAGGTCAGATGAGTTTCCTGAGTGATGTTTACGGGGGGAACATAGGGAGCTTTGCGATTTTTCCGGGGGGAGTGGACGTTCAAACGATGCTGCATCCCAGCTCACCTGAGAATTCCTGAAACAATTGGGATTCATACATATTTGACTGTTATATACGCAACCACAATTGTTTTCCTAAGGAGTCTCATAGTCTGATTGAGGCAACAAAAAGGTATATGGGGGTTGAAGCATGCAGCATAGGTGTTACATCAGACAGCGGCCCTCAACCTTGTTGGACCCAAGCAAGATGCTATGTATGTATGGGATGGCTTTGACTTTGAACCGTTGATGTGTTGGTGCTGCTTGGGTTGTGGGGGTAGATCCCATAGGTGATCCAGGTGTAGAAAGTGCGCACCAACGAGACTTCGAATGACATCCCGGCACGAGTACATGAACCGGGGAAAGCACTGAATCATTGACGCGAGGCTTGAGACGTGTTACAAAAAACACACCTCCAACTTCCTTCGCCGAACCGGTCGCAACCTATTGGCAGGACGGTGTCAAGCCATCTGTCTCCGCGTCTGGGAATTTCTCTCCTGCACTACCCATTGAAACACACACAGACACATACATGTTTGCTCGAGCTTTCGTGGCAAACAAGTGCGCGAGTATCGGTACATGCAAAAGCATCCAACCACACGGATTGCGGGGCAGAGCTGTGTTCATGTTCGAACGTACATGGGAGAGTGACTCTCATAAAGTAGCGAGACCAGTGGCGCACGAGCTTCTCGCAAACAAGCTCTACTTTTCCTGAAGGTTCACAGAGCGCCTTTCAATAGGGGAAGCCAGCCTCAAGGCGTCTAATGTAACAGGTGAATCCAATGTGTGCAAAAAGGAAAAAGTGCCCTGCGGCGTATGCTAAAAACGCTCCGTAGAGCCAACAGCACAATTCCCCAGCCCAAAACACAAAAAAACGGGCCCAACGTCGCGCAACAAGTGCAATCTCCCTGAAAAAATAAAGCATCCTGCTGAGGAGACTCCGTGAAGAAGGTGTTTGTTGATTCTCAGGAGCCTGAAACCGGACCCCTGAAATGATTGCAACTCATTTTCCTTGAATTTGGAAGGCTGATGGTTCACTGCGCTCTCCCAAATGTCGCACGGATGTCAGACAAAACGAAAGCCGACCTTGCGCTGAGATTTCTTCCTCAGCTTGGAGAAGCAGCGGCTTTGGACTCAGGAGCAGGGTTCGCTGAAACATTTGTTTGGACAACCAACACGTGGTTCCCTCAAGGAAGCCCAAAGTAGACTTAAACAGCTTCGTGGCAACAACTACCTTCTGGTCCCCTTGGGGACCAATAGGAGGTCGTTAAAGCAAATCAGCCTGGAACCAAAAAACCAACATCATTTCTACAAGAACCTTCTTTTGGGGAGCTTTTTTTGAGAATCCATGCGGGGGAGTAAACCCATGTGTTGAATGGTTTTCATCTCCCGAGCCCGAGGAGGCATCTCAGCACTTCGCACAGCTGGCGCTAAAGGTGGACGTCAAGACCCTGCAGGCCAAAGCCGCCACGGATGCCAAACGAAGGTCTTGGGTGCCTGTAGTGGACATGAGGGTTGTCAGACTTTGGGGCCCGTTTTGAATGTCTTCCCCTGAAAAAGGCGAACAGCCCCCCTTAAATGGTGGAGTTGTGCCATGTACTTTCATCCGACTACACCCAATATCGGAACACAGACCTCCACCCATCTTTCTGCGTGGGTGGTTTTCCTTTTTCCCTTTCACACCAACCCCAAACCGGGCCCCAAGCAGGTTTGCACCCTCGACCAACCCTCCCCCCCCACGGTGAGCCACTTGCGTGGTTCTGGGTAGACCCCAACCCCAACATGGGCCCAAAACGGGCGGCCGCCGTCCTCGACCAAACCCCCCCCCCTCTCCGCCAGGCGAGCCACAATCAAAACAAGGGTAGACGAAGGTAAGTAAGGGCCAATCCCAACCATAAATAGCTGCGGCCGCCTTCTTGATTCTTTACATGGTTCTGGGTTCACCATTTTTCTGCCGTTTTTTTTTGATTTGGACCCACAATGGGCACCAAATCGGGCCCAGCCGCCGTCCCCGACCACCCACCCCCCCCCCCGCCAGGTGGAGATCACCGTCTTCCTGGCGGAGGCCTCCGAGAACCTGCGGAACCTCGTGGAGGGCAGCCGCGCCGAGGGCGTCGTGCCGCCCCCCTCCGCCCAGGATCCGCTCGCCTCGCTCGGGTATTCGGAGCGTTCCGGAACGGGGCAAGCCTTTGGGAGTTCCCAACAAAAGCGACCTGCAAAGGGCTAGCCGGCTAGCCTCACAAAGACACCCGTCGTATTTTCGGTTAGCTGCAAAACGCTTGCAATGCCGGACACAGCTTACCTGCTGCTGGAAGCTTGGGGGTCTCTCCACGCTCCGGACTTCCAGAAAGGTTGCAGAAGGGTTGCAGTTGAAAAATGTTGGGGATACCTGACATTCCTTGCGCTTTGTCCAAGACCTTCCAATTGCTTGGAGGCTAGAGGCTTTCCTCTTTTCAAGACCCAAGCCTTCAACTCACCAACCCACCCACGGGCGAAGCAACTCGACAATTTCGGCAGGTGCTGGACGCCCTGCTGGGCGCCTGGGGCGTGTGGGGTGACCTCGAGACGGAGCTGTCTGCGGCGGTGCATCATCTGGCGCTCAGCGATGTGGTGGTGGGCCGGGTGGTGCAGCTTAGCAACAAGGCGAGGAAAGGACCCTCAGTGCGTTGGGGTTTCCACAGCCTGAGACTGGTCAAGCCAGGGAAGCCAGCAAGTCAGACGGTCCCAAAATGAAGTTGTTGGACAAGTTTCAACAGTTCCTTTTTCCATTTCTTGGGAGGGTGGAGGCCCTTTCAAATCACCTACCAAAAGAGCAGGTGCTTTGTTTCTCCGCTGGGGGGAAGGACGGCCGGGAATGAGCTCTCAAAATGGACCTTTCTCCGCGAAATGGAGATTCCGCTTGGACACGGATGGAGTAGAATGAGTTGATACATTGAAGATGGACGCTGGGCTTTATGTCCAACAAAGCTGGCCAACAACGGCGCAGAGCACACCAACACCACACGGGTTCTGCAGGGTCTTTATAAGGATTTATAAGGTCTTGTTGGAGGCTTGTGGCAAAGTGGACCCTCAGGCGGGAGGACCCTGTTCTTGTTTGGTTTTTGTCCATAAACCAAAGGGCGAGCTCAAAAGACGGGCTTGGGCAAAAAAAGTCCAAGAAGGGTCGACGTTGTTGTTTTTTTTGTGTGGGGCAGGTCATGGAGTTTCTGGTGTCCGCCATCGAAGAGAGCATCCGCCTGGCGGCCAACTCCACTTTCCCCACCTACAGCTTCGATCTCGCGGGCCAGCAGCCCACCCTCAGCGCCCGGGCGCGGCTTCGCGGAACCCGCGGGTTCGCGGGTTGGCCGAGTCGGTGGTTCGGCTTCGGCTGGGTCCGGGGTCTCCCGGACTACAGTGATGTCACACACCCAAGATGAAGGGACTAGACCCCATTGTTTAAGGGTCATGGACTCCAGATACATCCAAAAGCCAAATGCTGTTCGAGAAAATTCCTCTTATATATTCCCTGGTAATTGGCAGATGGCCCCAGCTGGTATCTTTGGGGGATCCTGCTCGGCCGTTTCCTTGGGTGTGTCCTTTGTGTTGGTCAGATATGTCAGCGGTGACAACGATAGTCCCGGGAATCCTGCTCAAGTCTGCTTAGTTATTCTCGCCCGAACATAACTATCAAGGAATGCGAAGCAAAACCTTTCAATGCAAGTGCGGACGCGGATACGTTGGGCTTTGCCTTCAGGGACGGAGCAATGTGTTTGTACTTATTTGGGGGTGGGGGTACCCTTTCTGGGGTTTAGAACGAAACCAAAGGACGACCCGTTTTACTTTTTACTTTTTCTGGGGCGTGCCAGGTTCATCGAAGATTTCCGAAGACAAGGCTGCACCTTAGCACATGCACCTGCAAGACATCGAATTTCACGGGCAATGTGCCATCGAGCACTGGGCAAGTAGACCATGGTTCTTTATGAACAGCAGTTTTGTGCCCTTTTACCCTTTTTTGGGGGAGGGTCCCCCTACTAACCGGGTTTGGCTCGCAACAATGGGAACGCCAACCAAAACGGGGTTCCCCGAAACAAACGATGCACCCAACTCTTGCGGTTGTTCATCTCTTGTCTTTTTGTCTGTGAGTGTTCCAGTGCGGATCTTGAACAGGATAGGTCAGAACCGGGGCCCCCTTTGCTCATCCACTTGCAAGCGAGTCGTCTAGGGACGGTTATAAAGGAAAACCAGCGGCCGGCTATCTTGCCAGGCGATTCAGTCCGCCTGTTTGGTGATGCTTGGGTACGACACCCAGGACACGATGTGTGTTCGGCCATTCTCTTTCCGCCCTTTCTGGCAGCTTCTCTTTTTCACGTTGGGAGAGAGTGGATTCGGGGCCTTTGGCTTGGGAGGGGAGGGTTTTATTTGATAAGAAACAGTCATTTGGGAGGTTGGGGGGTCCAGTAGGGGTTCTTGATTCCTTTAAGACTAGACGGGCGAACCAGGTTCCTGCCAGTTTGTCTCCCCTTGTCTCCCCTTGTCTCCCCTCGGCCTCCCTTGTCTCCCCTTGTTTGCCTTTGTGATCCAGGACAGTCGAGTTGGACAGGTTCATGCCACTTTGTCTCCCCTTGTCGCCCCATTGTTTCTCTTGTAGGGGTTCTTGATTCTTTTATTTTTAGGTGGTACGCTGGCTCCCACATTCGAAGAAGTTGTCATAGTTTTTGTTGTGTTTGTTCGGGCCACGCCAGCACAATTGTAAACGTCCATCCTGCAGTGCCATGTTAGTATATATGTCTTGTGTTCAGTTTGGTACCTGGCAGTTTCCTCAACCTGTACGCATTTCCCAGAAAAATCGTGCCTTTTTCAGGGTCCTGTAAACCTGCCACGCTAGCCCCAAATTGGTAGCTGCTTCGCATCTTCCAGGTGCCCTCGCGCAGGTGCTATGTTAGTGAGACAGAGGGCAACTGTATTGCTTCGTAAGGTCATCGTTGCGTACCGTTTTTGGGATTGGTTTAAAGGGCAACCAAAAAGAGACCACACATTGTCGGGGCTTGCCTATTTGCACGTACCAGGTTTGATCAATTCCCTATCGCCTATCGCATCGATACTGAAACCCACCTCAAGATAGTGCCGCGCTTCAATCCGATTGGCTTTGGTCAAGCGCTCCAGAGTTGTACCGCTAGATATGTGACATGAAACAAAACACCCCCCAGCCTTTTAAGTAAGACTCTCTCCCAAACAGACGGGTACAACAAAAGGCATCACTGTCACTCTGGGACCTTCGATTTGGGGTTGCCTTAGCCTTCCGTCTGCTGAGGGGTGTGAGCCAGGAGAATTGGAATCAGCTGAACACCTCGCGGCAGCTGTGGAGGGATCACCACTGGACGCTCTTGCAGGGTGCTCCGGCAACAGCGACGACCCCCGCGGCGACTCGGGCCCGAGAATGCTGAAACAATGTCCCAATATCGGCAAGCTGGGACGCGACTCCTCTTTGGCAAAGCGGTACTAGGGCCTAAATGGCTACAAATACGATTCCGTTAGGAGGTAAGTTGGCTTCATGCCCTAAGGGCCCGATGGCAGCTGGCCACCGCTGATTTGTTGCAGGGGCCCCTATGCAGACCTGGTGGGCAAGGTTATCAGCAATCTGACCCTGATCTCCTTGCAAGGAGAACCGGACGGAGCTTGTTTCAAAAGTGATTGAACAGCTTGCTTGAACAAGAGGTTGTCCTTACTTACCCTGCCGAGCTGTACTGAATGGAGATTCTTCCTTGGACTGGTGTTTCTGCTCTCTTGTTGCAGCAAAGTCTTTTGACTGTGTGGGAGCTGCCATCAGGTGGAGCTGTCTTGAATGTTCTTGTAAGAAGAGTGTTAAAGACTTAGTGGCCGGATTTACATGTCTAAAGAGCTGGGGAATGACTACTCGCCAGGGGTTCTTTACCTTGCCGAACTTTGGATGTGAAATGGCATCCCTCCAACAATGTCGGGTTGATTGTGAACATAGGAGAGACTTGGGGGCCCATACAACTTTCCACACAACCAGAGAGGCCAAGTTTCCCATGTGCACTAGGGTAAACGCAGATGTCGACCGTTGGTCGGGCAATTTCCTTATCAATCCTTTGCAATCCCCATCAATCCTTTTGCAATCCCCCGTATGGGTGAGTTGATTGTACCCCTGCGGCAAGCGGATTGCATCTTGTGTAGATTTGATGCTCACTCAGAGCGTGCATGGCACACAGTGCATGACAAACACGTCATCGCAAACCCTGCAAACTCTGCATTCCTTTTTAATACATGAGCCAACCTTTCGCTGACCCGAAGCTTCCGCGGCGCGAACTGTTGCTGCCACGGGCATGTTTCTGTCACAACTGCTTCCGCAAGCTTCTGCGGGCGTGTGTTGGTTACTTTTGCTTCCACGGACACAGTTTTGCTGCTTCTCAACCTTCATTAGGTCAACTGACAAAGGGGGCGTGCGTTGGTTACTTTTGCTTCCACGGACACAGTGTTGTTGCTTCTCAGCCTTCATTATGTTCATTGACAAAGGCACACACACACACACCTTCCGCCAACCTTCCGTGCTGCAATCCAATGCCCATTTTGCAAGAATCATGTCCACCCACTCTACTGCGAAAATGACCGACGAGGAAAAACAAAGCTACCACCCAAATGCCCTGTCCTTGTTGGAACAAGGGAACCAAGTTTATGTTGCAAGCTACAGAAGGATTGATAAGGAAATCGTCTGGCCCACGGTCGACATCTGTGTTTACCCTAGTGCGCATGGGGAACTGGGCTTCTCTGGTTGCGTGGATAGTTGTAAGGCCCCCAAGTCTCTCCCATGTTCACAATCAACCCGAAATTGTTGGAGGGACGCCATTTCACATCCAAAGTTCGGCAAGGTAAAGAACCCCTGGCGAGTAGTCATTCCCCAGCTCTTTCGACATGTAGTCCGGCCGCCAAGTCTTCAAGATTCCCAGACTTGGTTTGTCACAAAGACAAGAAAAGGCAGCTTCTACACGGTTGGGAGTTGGGAGTGAGAAGGGCATTGCCGGACGGTTCTAACCGAAAGCAGACAACATCCACCTGCGGGCTGGAGTTGGTCCTACTGGTTTCGTCGCACTTGGGCTGCGTTTGACATGAGTTGACTGGAACCGTGTGAGAAGCACTGAGGTGAACGGGGTCACTGACGTGTGCATTGTGCAGAAGATGAAGCATCTGACCTATCCCAGCAACGTTTTAAGCAGGGTTCCATTTTGAATACCCCAAATGTAGAAGACTTAACTCCGGGGATAGTTGATTGGCCGACAAGGGGCAACCCTGGTATATAAGTCTATGCTACTTTGGTGGTAATCAAAGAATGAATGGTTTCGGTTTTGTCGGAGGTTCCAAGTGCCTTGGGACTGTTTCTGGCATGATAAGACTCGTTTGGAGCCGACTTGTACACCCTCCCTCCCAACGACGGAACCTTTCAGGGCGTTGAGAGCAGCCTTATCACCCCTATTTCTACGTATAGGGAGTGGTCCCATAGCGGATCCCTTGGTATACAATTCCAATGGCTTTCCTGAGTGGGTACATGGAACATCATGTGCAGCCAGGATCCCTTGGAGAAATGCACAAGACTGTATAGCCAGATTGCATTAAGCGGGGATGTAGCTCTGGATAGATTCCAACGTCTCGCTGTGCCTTGGGTAAGGCTGTCGCGGTATTGCTTTGTTCTTCGGCTTACTTCAGCTAGGAGATCTCAGTCTCTTTGGGAAGACCATTTTGTTGGTAGTCTCACAAACAGCGCGCATCCTCCCCTGAACATGAACGGAGGAAGCCCAAGTAGGGAAAACAATTGCCGGCCCCAAAAGGGTGTTCCTTTGTTGTTTTGGCTTCTGTTAATGAGGGGACGATTCCTGCCCTTCTAACGTTAAACCCGGCGGAGGGTACCTGGTAGATTGTTTTGCTCTTGAAGGGGGCCTTTGTGAGACTCCCATGTTGGTGTGGAGGGTATGGTTGAGTGCATTCCTAAACCACTCCCCACGGGTCCTTCTCATATTCACTATCAAGAAGAATAGTCAAAAAGCGGCCAGCAAGCCAGACTTAGGTTACTGGTATGCTAGAATAGACACCCGCGGCAACTGCTTGGATGTTATTTGGCTTGCTTTTTCAATACCATCCAATATATCGTCACCTTCTCATTCTTTGTTCCTCCACCCAACGTTTGTTTCTGGCCCCGCATCCCTTGGTTACCCTTTTCAAGGCTGGTCTTTGGTATGACCGAATCCCCCCTTGGACCTGTTGGGAACAAATGGGCTTCAAATGGCAATTGCATTAACCTACAAAAGTTTCGACCTTTTGGCCAGGGTGGAACAGCAACCCAGCTGTCTTGTTTCTTCCCAAGGCATGCGGCGGATGTGTATCACCACCTGGAACAGAGAGCCCTCGCAGTGGCTCTGCACGGTCAGGCAGGGGTCAGCAAGTGTTGCTGCCGCGCTTGCCGGAGCAAGGGGAAATGTGTAAATATATATATATATATTCTGTATATGTATTCTATATATATATGTACATATGCATATGTGCGTGTCGAAGATGCCCACAGGACGACAACCATTTTGGGGGTTGCCCTATTTTGACACTCTCTCATCGTTACTGTCTTCTAATGAAGTCAATGGGGATGACATTGTTTCCAAAATCTAATGTCATTGGTGGGCATGCGGCATAATGGATACTGTGGCTTTTTTGTATCTGTACATGCAAGCTTGTCATCGCCCCTGCTCCCCCTACTCCAAATACCCACAATATTTAGAGCATCATGTCAACCCCTGACAAAAGGTAAGGTCTTCAACATGGAAAATCAGGCTTTTCAAAATATATCCTAAACAGTACGTATTTGGAGTATGGGGTTCATTGGTCCACTTTGCAAACAGTTCACCTTGTTTTTCTCTTGGTGGCGAGGTGTTCTTTCGCCACATGGTTGAGGGCGAGGTTTTAGGCTCTTTCCTAAACGACCTTGGCAACGTAGTCACCGGAATCAACGTAATTTGGTGGCCGTGTGTTGTTTCACAGTTGCCTTTTTGGCTGGGCATGAAACCCTAGCGCATCGAATAATTCACCACCTGTGGCTTGTTTACGGAAAGCCGACAAGGGGCCCGGAATGCCAAAAGATCGGCACCGCAGGTCGTGGATTTGCAGGAGCTGAACGCATGGGGCCACGAGGCTACGGAGCAGGTGGAGGCGGCGAATCTGCAGGTGGGGACCTCACCCCCAAACCCAAACCCCCAAGCCCAACCCCAACCCCACCCCCAACCCCACCCCGAAACCTTACCGCAATCTCACTGATTGGTGCGGGGTTGGTCTTTCAGGGTACCATTTTCAGGGGGGTGTTCGAGGGAAGCCAAGGAGAGATCACTGATCTGATATTGGGACATGGCGGTTTGTCAGTTTGCCGCGTTGAGGGGAAGCGGTTAGCACCGGCTCGGACAGGGTCCTTTGGTCAAAAGGTTGTAAACATTCGGAGGGTCCATGATCTTAGCGCTGGCTGGTGGTTTGCTTGGGGGTCCCAGCCCGATTCATGTCCAAAGCCCCTGTTGATTGCCGAGACCAAGCAGCAGGTGATTTCAGGCGAGGAAACGCAAAGGTTTGTTTCCTACAAGGGCAGTTTCCGCAAAACCATGACTCACAACTTTGCTTTACCTGAGGTAGGAGTCCCAAAGTCGAAGGCACACAGCTTAAGTCACGAAGAGACAATTGAAGGAACCAAAGGAGCTGCGTGCAAGGTGACAATTGCTTTCCCCAACAACCCAAAGTTTCCCCTCCCAGGTGTTTGCAGAGAACGTCTCCTGCAACACCACCGTCCTGCCGGAAGAATGGCAACTTGGCAGTTCCCAGCCATACCCTTAGACTGTTAGACTGTTAGACTTTTAGACTTTTAGACTTTTGCAGTTTCGGGGTGCTTTGTGACACTAAAAGGTTGATCAGTTTGGAGCTGGCGAGCATGAAAGCTCGGTGAGGAGCATCAATCATAGTGGTTTATGAAGCCCAACAAGGGCATCGTTGGAGTCCATAAACCTGAGATTTAGGCTTCTCAATGAAACAGTATCTATATCAACGCCATTGTTTTCATGGCTGGAATCCTGGTTGGACGTGGCTTAGAGGGACACCCAAAGGCAGCCAATAATGCTTGGGTCCCCTATTTGGCACGTACCCATAGACCCACCTCAAAAGTGTTTCTCGGACATTAAACCCGACCCAAATAGTGTCCACCAAAAGGTGCCCCCCATTCAATTGCCAATGGGCCCCCCCATTCAATTGCACACCCATCTCAGCAGTTCCGCTTGAAGCCATCGACGTGCTGAGGCAACTCATCCATGCCGAAGTGTCAGCCTTGGCTCACCTGAGCCAGAAGGTGAGCACGGAGTACATCTTGGTGCGGCAGGGCAACTCAACTAAACTCGGCCGGCCGCAGAGTTGGGCTGTCGCTTTTGGCTTTGGCTTTAGGTGTGGGTTTGGGGGTGTTGCTAAATGACTTGGCGAACCTTGGGCCCATGGTTGTGGAATTGTTCCAGATGTATGCTCATTTTCTGGGAGTGGGAAAGGCAATCCCCTGCAAAGTGTAAAAATTGTTTGGGAATTCCATGTTGCTATCACAAGCTAGGCTATTTTCCAAAACGGGGCTGTTGGACCGTCATTGTGACTGAGTTCTTGGACTTTGCGCCGGGACTATTTGAGTGGCAAAGAGTTCGGAGTTGTTTAGCCAATCCAGGAAGTGTGTTGGCCTGTTGAGCTGGACTGTTGGTTGCTGTCTGGTTCGACTCTGGCTTTTTCATTGTGCGAAGGAGTTTTTTCTCTCAACCAAAAAAGAAAGCTTCTTGGAAATCAAAGTTTCAGGGCTTGTTTTGTTGCGCCCGCTGCGTCATAGACTCCTCGAAGTGGGTGGTTTTGCTGCACTTTCTAGATGAATTTACCTAGGCTCTCCAACATGGGGGTTGGTTCGCTGCTTCTTTCACGCGAGATCGTTCAAACCACTCGTTAAGCTTGCCAAAGCAAGTCTTGTTCAAACATCCTCGCTTAGGTTTCCCTCTTTAGAGGGGCTCATGGGCTGCTGGTCCTCCAGCAGTCTATGATTTGCCATGGCCCAACTCGAGGCAAAAGCCCCAACAACGAGATGCTCACCTCGCTGTTGGTCGAGCTCGAGGAGACTCTGAAGAGGATCCCCAGCGAAACTGGCGAGGAACCCACCCCCTGTTTCTCTCTCTCCCTTTCTCTCTCTCGCTCTCTCTCTCTCGCTCTCTCTCTCTCTCTCTCTCTCGCTCTCTCTCTCTCTCTCTCTCTGTTTTTCTGCTGCGGGTTTTCATCTTGTTTCTAGGTTGGTGTTCTTTTGTCATTTTTTTTCCTCGGGGCGTCCCTGTTTGGCTTTGCTGCGTGTGTCTTCTCCGTGCTTTGTCTTGGGGTAAGTGTCCCTCTGCTTTGTTTCTTTGTCTGTCTTTCCATCGCATGGGTAGGTTCCAATCCCCCTTTCTGGTGCTGGCACCCTCCAACGACCGCCTTGAAACCCGTGGCCCACTGGGGCAATTTGCTATGGATCGCTTTGACGAAACATCTATTTTGTCAATGCCATTAGTATTTGAACCCACTTTCTCAAGGCATCGATGACTTGTTTGCCGCCTTTCCCCATGCCCAAAACCGGGCTGGGCTGTTTTCCATTTGAACAAGCCCGACCCAAAAGTACCAAAAGTGTACCGAGCTTAAAGCATGGGACACACCCAGTTGCCCTTGTTTTTTCTCCATCTGGGGGCCTTCTCCATGTTTTTAGTTTCCTTCGGCTTTCCTGTAAAGACCAACCGACAGGTCCGCCATTTTGAGACACTCCCACGTGGGTCTGTGTGTTTTTGAGAGCCCAAAGGGGTCATCCAGGCGCCAGGGGCCATCTGAGCGCTCAGGGTCACCTTCGGCTCCTCAAGTCCTCCGAGACCAGCGCCACCCACCCAGGACACGAAACCGGAGAGAGTGGAAGGTGAGTTCGGAGCCAGCGCATTTGGCGGCCTGGTGCAGTTTCTGTTCTTGGTGGGGGAGGGGGGGCAAGTTGATTTTTTGTTGTTGTGTGTGTGTGTGTGCTCTGTGTGTGGGTGTTTGCGTGATTGTGTTTTTGAGGGTACCTTGGATTTCAGAAGTGAACAGGAAGCCTGAGGCCCATTTTACACTCCATTGCGTACGCTTCAGACAGGTACCCCCGCCTGTGAGCCTTTCAAGAGAGCCTTGTGCAGGGGTAGAGGATGTAGCATCTCTTTGATGCAGCATCCCTTGCCGTGTGATAATGTTGCAACCCTAGTTGTGTAGAAGCCGCTGTGTGCTCTTCACACGCTTCCTCCACACGAACGAGCCCCAAAAAACCCTTCTGGTGTCCTCCCAAATAAGGCCTTAGTAGGCCGCACGCGTACCGTCTAATTTTGGGCAAACAGGGGAGGGGAACATATCTTTGCTCCCATGGCAAGCTCACCGATTCGGGATAAATCGAGCTACCATGTAGGTTCTTGGGGATCCCTTGTTTCAGGTTTTGGACACGATTTTAATGGGGACCCTTCGGTGGACGTCTTTTTTGTTGGGTTGTTGATGTCCACTCTCCACCAACCATTTTGGAGGGGTCCCTATTGAAACTCATGGCCACACTGGCTTAAGACTTGGTGGGTGCCAGGATTACTTTAACCACCTCCTCCTGCGCCTCACCCCGGCCGTGGATAGCTTGAAGCTCTCCGCCGAAGGCTGCATGGGAAAACCCACTGGAGTGAGCGTTTTCGTAGGGAAGCGGGCCCCCCACCCTCATCCCCTCACCCCATCTTCTTGTTTTGCTTCCTCGGCTTTTAAAAGCATGGTTTGTCCCATTCTTGATCGGGTTCATGCATGGCAGGTGGTGCAAGAGTTCGTAGGCTTTCATCCTGGTGCAAGTTACTAGGAAAACAACCACAGGCCCCAAAGCCACAACCCAGATGTTCGGCTCGGGGTTCTGATCCAAGGTTTCTGAAAAGCATTCTGGTGGATCAGGGATGGCCTATAGCCTCATCTAGGCTCCCACTGATTTTTTGTGAGCTAAGGGAATCACATGGAATCAAGCATTTGGGTATCGAGGGATCCCCAAGCAGCGTGTTTCCTTTTGGTTTCCCCTTTGACCAACCTTAAAGCAAGTACCCTCAACACAATAGATACAGTCTACAACTCGCACTGTTTGGGTGCCCAAGATTGGTCTAAGACTAAACCAACCAAACAAAACAACGGGTGGTATCCATGCAACCCCCGGAACCGTTCCGGAGCCTGAGCCCCAGCAACTCCCAAAGATTTCAGCTGCCACTATGAAGTTAAAGCGAGGGGGCCTCAAAGAACCACCTTTCCTCACCCAAGGATCTTTATCATCTAAATTGGGAGCGGCCATATTCCCCAGCTGGAAGCTCCCCAAAAGGTTTCAGGGGGTTCCAGGGTGTCTTGCAGGGCCTGTAAACGAGTTTCCCGACGGGTGATGTTTAGAGGCGGAAAGGGAACCCTCTTCGAAAGAGGTGATCTTTTCATCGCGGAAGGCTCTGCGGCAAGCCTCGTGCTCACCGCGGCTGACCGAGTGCTGGAGGCTGCGAGTACTATCCAGGCACAGTACCTGGAAGAGGCGACAGCTGGAGGGGTCGGGTGGGCTGAATGGGGGGAGGGTTTTGAACAATTGGTCTGAAATTGGTTTTGAGCAATCCCCCTACTTTGTTTGCAAATAGTTGGTTTTCCTCTTGCCTTTTCTCGGAACCAACATTTTGTTTTTTGGTGGTTCTCGGTGATTCTCCCCTTCAACATGATCTCAGTAGTGGGGATGAAAGCCAACCACTATGGAATCGCAGAACTGGTTGATTGCGCAGCCACAGCCTGACATGAGGTCCGCGAAAGGCCCGCCTTGCCCCATGATATTTGTTTCATGGCACTAGCAAAACATGTAACATGTTTTTTTTTGTTTTTGTTTTATCGCGATCCGGAGAGCGTAGGGGGGCAAGTTGACAGACTGACAGCTGCGCCGCAAAGCACCGGCTTACCAGGTTTTCCGCAGCTGAGATGGCTTGTTTCGTTTTGGTTCACAATCCAACGGGATTCTCAAATTTTGGAATACATTAAATCCGTGGCTTTGGACAAACACGCCATTTCGTTACGGCCAGTTTGCCTGGTCTTGTTTGTGCAATGATTGTGTTTAGGGTGGAGCCCCTTTTGGGACGCTTAAGCCTTTTGGAGTTGGGGGCCACCTGCCAGGGTGTGTGTGTGTGTGTGCTTGACACCCATGAAAGTTGTTTGTTGACTGGGTTTTCACGAATCAGATCTATTTACTTGAAGTGCACTGCCAAGCATCATGCTGTTGACTAGGACCGCTTGCTTAACCCGGTTTGCTGTTGTTGCTGCTGCTGCTGGTGTTGTTGTTGCCTGATGTTGTTGGTTGTTGATTGTTGGCTGTTGGTTGTTAGCACTTGTGACCCAGACCTTCCAGTGGTAGTACGGTTTCGACTGATATCGGAATTGCCATGTTGGACTTTGCCTGGATCAGCACGAACAGGCGCTATTTGGCCGACAAGGTCACAGCGCATGTGCATGCGGAGGATTGGGTGAAAACGGTGAACACGTTCCGCATTGTGGGCATGACCATGGGTGAGCAAAGGTCCCAGCTGGCTGGGTGCTATGATGCCTGCGAGGTTGTCACAATCGCTTGTTGGACAACCGTTTCATCCTGAAGCTTGCACAAAGATCAAAGGTGTCAACATGGGGGAGAAGCTCGCCACGGATACAATCAGGGGCGCAGGATGGGCAGCAAAGCAGGCAGGCGCTTGCCGTCTTTACGTGGTGACTTTTTAGCCTGGTCATTGTGAGTGCGTGATCTTCAGGAATGGCACAGATGTGAAGCATGAGGCGGACTTTCTGCATGAAGCATGAAGCATGTAGAGCGCACACTCATATCAGCATGTGATGTGACGCGCCCCTTCTCTACAGACACAGACACGGCCCACGGTCTGAACGGGGCTTGACGCTATGCTGGTTACTTTCAAGGTCAATGCTACAAGCGCGGATGCCTTCCTGAGTGAGCTTTTCGATTACGGTGTCTCAATAGCACCAACTTATTCGCGAACAAAAGGGCTGCTGGATTTCGCGTTTGGTTGCTGCACTTCCTTGCGTTTCTGGACTGTGTGGCAACCGCCGCGCAGCCCTGTTGAGATGGTAATGATGGTGCAAGGGGCCAGTCCTGTGTCAAATTATGGTTTAATTTGCCGTCCTCGCTGCCAGGCGGGATAGCTGTTTGGCCTTGCACGGGCGCCGCAGGACGGTCTCTGCCTTTGCCTTTGTAGCGCAAGGCGGTCTGCCGTTTTTGCCTTTGGCTTCTTCGGGATGTGTCACGCAATGTTGCCGGCCAGCGTGCAGCTCAACGATTCAAGGAGAAACCAAAAGGTTGTTGGTTGTTGGTTTCGGCTGTGTCATTGTTGCCTCTCTGCGGCTGCTGTTGCCGCTTGTGTGTTTGCGCCGGGGTTGTTGGTTGTTGGTTGTGTGTTTCTTTGTTGTTGTTGTTGTTGTTGTTGTTGTTGTTGTTGTTGTTGTTGTTGTTGTTGTTGTTGTTGTTGTTGTTGTTGCTGCTGCTGCTGCTGCTGCTGCTGCTGCTGCTGTTGTTGCTCCCCACCCGACAGGAAGGGGTTGTTAGATTTTATGTTGGAATCCGCGTTTGCGATGCTTCTACACCACGCCCCCACCCAGTATGCCGCCAGAGCGGCTCGCCAGTGGATCCCGCCGAGTATCCCGCCAGAGCTGAGCAGCTCGCCAGTGGATCCCGCTGAGTATCCCGCCAGAGCAGCTCGCCAGTGGATCCCGCCGTGTCCCGCCAGAGCCGCCGAGTATCCCGCCAGAGCGCCTCGTTAGCGTATCCCGCCGAGTATCCCGCCAGAGCAGCTCGCCAGTGCCGAGTATCCCGCTGAGTATCCCTTGCTGGTGGATTCTGCTGAGCATCCGCCGGGGCGGCCCGCGAGTACTCGCCAGTGGATCCCGCCAGTATCCCGCCAGAGCAGCTCGCCAGTCTGGTTTTGCTTAATGTCCCACCCGGCGCACAGTTGGGTTTACATTTCATGTTGGCGCCTTCGTGTTTTGAGTGTACCCTGAGGCTCGGTGCTTTGGGTTGTGAATAAGCAACTTCGTTTAATAAGCAACTTCGTTTAATCCCCCGTCTTGCAGACAAGTGGAGTTTGACACACAGACAGGTGACTCTCAATGCAAAGCCTGTTGAGAAGTCATAGACCCCAAGCCGCTCGAAAACCATGCTTGAATTCACACAACCGTGTTCACGGTCGTAAGCTCGTGCGTGTGGAGGGCGGGGATTGCTCGAAGCGAAGTAATTGTTGTTGTTGTTGTTGTTGTTGTTGTTGTTGTTGTTGTTGTTGTTGTTGTTGTTGTTGTTGTTGTTGTTGTTGTTGTTGTTGTTGTTGCGGTTGCAGTTGCCGTTGCCGTTGCCGTTGCCGTTGCTGTTGCCGTTGCCGTTGCCGTTGCCGTTGCCGTTGCGGTTGCCGTCGCCGTTGCCGTCGCCGTTGCTGTTGCTGTTGTTGCTGTTGCCGTTGCCGTTGCCATTGCCGTTGCTGTTGCTGTTGCTGTTGCTGCTGCTGCCGTTGCTGTTGCTGTTGCTGCCGTTGGTGTTGCTGTTGCTGCTGTTGCTGTTGGTGTTGTGTTGCTGTTACTGTTTCTGTTGCTGTTGCTGCTGTTGCCGCGGTTTTGGTTTGTCCGTCGTCGTCGTGGTGGTCGTGGCCGGTGTTGTGGTGGTGCTCGTCG